>OX393549.1:47521791-47841791 GCA_947650365.1 Chamaelirium japonicum | reverse complement strand
TTGTTAACTTGATTTAATATGACAAGAATATACTAATGAAAACTGAAAGTTCTGATCTTAGTGAAATGGTTGCAGATTGATCAGCAGTTTTTTTTGGAATCTCTCATCAGCAGAATGGACGCTGATTGCGATAAACTCTTAATATGCAAAATGGATATAGATTGCAAGAAAATCCTGTATTTTGATTCCGAGGTTAGTTAGTAGTACTCCTCATACAACATTCTTTCTTACCAAATACATTCTGTTTATCTAAATAATTTATGCTGTTTTTTTCAGCATTCATCTTGAACTTGTTGGATTGTTTCAATAGATTTATAAGTTAGGAAACCTGTACCATGCCAAATATATTCAAAGCTGACTAAACTGTGAAATCGGTTGTACGATGATTTGCTTGGTAGGAGATAAAGTTGCCATAAGATTTCGTAAAGGGTCAATAAAGGGACTTTGCCGTATGGGACATCTTGCTCTTTTTCTATGTAACGGTTCGTAACATGCCATAGTAAATGATTAATGATTTGGGTAAATTACACTTTGCCCCCCTGAAGTTTAGCTCAAAAATGCTTAACCCCCTTGTAGTTTATTTTGTTCCAAATCACTCCCTAAAGTTTGAAATGATAGCATAATACCCCCTTTGTCGGCTACTAAATTCCCTCATTTGGAAATTTTTATCTGATCAAAACTGAATTGAAGGGAGCAAAATGTAGTTTTTTAACTATGGGGGGGTTAAAGTATTTTTGAGCTACACTTCAGGGGGGCAAAGCATAATTTACCTTAATATTTTTGCAGGTGATTAGACCTCAAATCCACCCATCTAGCAACTATCTTTTGGTAAACAGATTAATAAGTAAACATTTAGCAGATTTGAAATTCTTAACTGATCCTCTTCAGAAAGAAAAAGAAATTCTTAACTGATCATAATATCATATGGAGAAAGGTTTTGTAGAAACGTTGGCCTTTATTTTGCTGAATCTTGTCAAATTTTGGCTCTTGCATTTGTGACACTAACAATGTACAAGGGAACACCAAATAGATTGCATATGTTTTATACTGGAGTGAGAATTTTTGTTTCATGTCTTGGTGATTTGTTGAAAACTTGCAAACCTGGTATGCTTGCTACTGGCATGGACTATCTTCAGTGCCTCAGGAGGCTTGAAGAAAATGATTTAGTATTTGACACCAATTGGATGCCAATTTGAAATCAGATGAGATTGGCTAAGATTGATTTAGTATTTGACACCAATTGGCTGCTCCCATTAGGCGGCAGATTATTTTTTTACTGAACATTATATCGTTCTCATATCACGAGAATTTTAGAATAAGTTCAAATCAAATTCTACAAGACTTGCAGAAGTTCGTTGCATCATTAGTATAATGTGTGTAAATGCTGGACTATAGCTTGATTCTAATCTGGCATAGTATTCTAATGTGCCTCAAAGCTCACATTGCCCAGTCATTTGTTGATTATCTTGACTTATATACTTTGAAAAGGATTTTTGTCAAAATTTTCGAGATTTAACAATTGGTCTCTGCAACACTTGAATGATTTTAATCATTTACTTTACTTATGGGTGTTAAATTCATTCGTGAATCAGGCACATGAACAAAATTCTAATATCATGCAAACAGTGGCAAGGAATGCTTGCAGAAGTGACTTTTCAAGCACATATTTCTCAGGAAGATCACCATTTCCAGCATTGGATGGATTTGTGGAATCTATTGCTTCTAGTGGAAATATTTCAGGTGGTATCACATTCTCTTCTTCCTATGTGCAGAAAATGAAATATCTTGACCGTATGGAAATGGGAAATCTTGTAATGTGATCTGAGAAATTGGTTTTGGTTGGAAACGTGGAATATGCTTCCAGGATCCACCCCGGGCTTGTGTTTGGACATGCTATGCTTCATATGTTTACTATGTTATCTTTTTAACACCTTAGTTTATAGTTTGAACTTTGAAGTTCATATTCGAAGACATGCTACAATCAAATCATCGCAAGTTCTGTAAAGGATTCAGCAATATGCATCTGATGTGAACCTAATATGATTTTAAACAATGCGAAGGGAATAATCTAGTTTATAATGATGATTGTGTTTTCTACTTGAGAGGGTGGATTTTACATGAACTCCATAAACATGAACTTGTTAATATTGGTATTGACTTTCCATTCTTCACCGAATTATGTTAGTTCAACATGTTTTACTCTTAGACAAGGATACAGGGTGTCTTCAGACTTCAATATGTAGAAGTGAAACATGATAGCTGGCATTGAATTTATTGCAACATTGCAGTCAATTTGCTAACTTGAGCAGGATCCTATAGAGACAGTTATAATAGCTATGGTCTGAATTAATAAACACAAAAATTAATTAAATTCATTTACAAAGGATATAGCAAGAGAAAATAAGATCAGTGATTGAGAGTTTCTTCAATAAATATACAAAGTGCGCGGTAGTGAATTTTCTAAAGTAATTTATGAGTTTCTGGTATATTGTTGAAAGGAAATGAAAAGTAGTTGGATAGTGCTGTTGATCGAAGCGGCAATAAATCTCAATGTTCTTCCTCTCTTCATGAAAAATTAGGCCTAGCTGTTTCGATAGCAGGGTTTGAATCAAGCACTTAGGGAGGTGCAGATCAAAATCTAAAGGAAGTAGAAGCTAGGCTAGTTCAATAGTTGGAGTCAGTCTTAGCCAAACATAGGTACTAGACCTGGGCTGTACCTCAGAGAGATAGTCTTTCGCGGGTAGTGGTATCTCAAATGAATGTCGAGTGGTATTGCCCCTTTTCTTTACGAATGACTATTAGTAAAGCATTGCTCTTTCTTCACATCTACCTAACCAACAACTCAAGACCCTCAACTAAGTCAACAAAGGGATGTGTTTCCCCTGTCGGGCCCACCGAAATGAACCTGACACACTTGGGCAGCCGTTTGTCCCCGTTTTGGTCCTTATATTAGGAATCACACTAGGGGTACTGGTAATTGTATGCTTATACAGTCACCAGGACCTTCTGACAGAGTCACCAGGAGTAAGGGAGCTAGTTGATTCTGGATTAGCTGTCATTTTCCTTTTGGTCACTTGCTTGGGTTTGTTCTGTCACTTCTGTGTTGGTTTTGGGTTTGTAGATAGCTACCATGTTGGTTAGCTCTCTACTTGGGGTGCTTCGGTGGGTTTGGCTTACTCACTATGAGTAATGCCTTGGTTGTTTTCATCTTCTACTTGCTCACTTTTTTTTTTGAGAAAAACTTGCTCACTTTGAGTAAGCCGTGTCCTGTAACGATTTTCGTTATTTTCTATTAATCTATTTTTTTACCACTCAAAAAAATTTGTATGGTTAGAAAGAGAAATATCTGCAGTGATACAAAAACGTATTGGGCCCGAATTTATCGGCCCTCGAAGCTTTGAATGAAAGAAGGCGACTATAATTCGTACCAAAGATGGAAGCCTATCGAAGCAGAATGATTAATGCCTCAAAAATCAGGTTTCCCCGCCCTTTGGGAAGCTTGGTATTGAAAGTCACAGACAAGGTACGCAGTAACTCATCAGACACTAAATTCGCTAAAGATGATGAAGCTCCTCAAAAAAGTTACAATTCCCCTATTTATTAATAGCAGGTCGAGCTGAGCTCGCACATGACGGTCTCCACTTTCGGCTCTTTATTTTATGAAGTTTTTCCCAGTCCAAAGTCAAGCTATTAAGCTGAGGTCGTCGAGTTATCAAGCAAGCAAGAATACTTAATTTGAATGATCCGAATGCTTATCAAGGCAAGTTCCAGTCCCCTTCCTTATAGGGAGGACCAGAGGGGACCAAGAAAACAGAAGCTAACGCGCATCGCCTTGTTCGGTAGGACGAACAGAGTTTGCTGTAAGCTAATGACTTACTAGTGCATGCCCGTGTCGATTGGCACAAAGCAAGCACCTTCGACGCGTAACCAAACCCCCTACGCCCCAACCCTCGAGAGAGAGAGAGTGATGAAGAGAGAGACAAAGAGAGAGAGATCGGGGGACGAGAGACGGAGAGAGAGAGAGATCGTGGGGAAGAGAGAGAGAGACAGAGAGTGAGATTGGGGGACGCAAAAGAGAGAAGGAGAGAGATTGGGGGAAGAGAGAGACGGAGAGAGAGAAAGAGAGATCAGGGGAAGAGAGACGGAGAGAGAGATAGAGAGAGATCGGGGGAAGAGAGAGAGACGGAGAGAGAGAGAAAGATCGTGGGGGAAGAGAGAGATCGGGGGAAGAGAGAGAGACAGAGACAGAGGGGAAGAGAGAGAGACGGAGAGAAAGAGAGATCAGGGGAAGAGAGAGATGGAGAGAGAGATAGAAAGAGAGATCGGGGGAAGAGAAGGCGTCAAAGTGTTTTTGTTTAGTCAGCTTGTTCGTTTTGTCTAGTCAGCTTGTGTTTTGTCTAGTCAACATGTAGACCGCCGTGCCATGTTATATAGATTTTTATATAATGAAATGGGAGTTCTTCAGTGAAAAAGAATTCACTACTAGACTAGACCAAATAAGCCTTTGTAGGCGAAGTGGTGGTCTTTGGAACTTTATTGAGTCGCAGCTGAAGTAGGCACTGTTGTACAACCCTACAACACAATTCCACGAATGTTAGGAGAATGCATAGGACCAGAAATACAGGAAGCTCTGTAAGCCTGACCTAAGGAGCTCAAGCCTACTACAGTACTACCCATTGAAAGGAAATTGATTCCCCAACTCTCAACTTTAGCACTGAATTTGTCAATGAGAGGCTGAAACAAAGAGCATCTTTTGAGAGGAAAAAAGTGGTAGGCCAAGGTATCTGACTGGTAAGGTCCCCACTTTTAGACGTAGTTTTTCTTTTTGTACCTTTGCCGCCCCTCGACCTCATGGCTCTTGTACACAATAGAGCTAGATGATAAGTCAAATAGTTGTCCCGGGTATATATGTCTCCGGGAAGGTGAACTATTTTAAGTGGTGGTCATTGGAGCTGGAGAAATGTAGAGAAGCTCTTTACTATGATATATGAGTCTTAAGGATCAAGAGGGAAAGGAGGTCGTAAACCCCCCGAAGGCTACTTTCAAAAAGAGGAAGGCTTCGAGTTTCAAAAAATGAAAGGAACCCGAAGGGGATTTACGAATGATGAACAGTGAAAGCGAGGAATGGGAGCAGCTTCTTCGCCTAGTACTCTAGTAGTGCCAATAGTTGCCATAGCTCCGGTTGTCTGTCCTTGCTAGCATTTTTTAGGGTTTGGGCACTGTTTCCCAAGAGAAACTAGGTCTAGGCCAGTGGAATGCTGAATTCTCGGTCCACTACTTCTATGCATGGCTGAACTAGTATTTTCCAAAGCTGTATATGAGATTGTCGCTTCCGGACCTGGGTAAGCTGAAAGATTATGTCCCGGAGATGCTTGCAATTGAGAACATTGAAGCTGGGAAGCTCGATGTGAAGAGGGCTAGGTTCTTTATTCGTCATCCGATGAGCTTCACGTGGTGGCTGTAGACAACAAATTGTGTCTAACCCGGACCTGACTCGCATGCACCTATGCGGAGGCAAACCCGACACGCACTCGGACCCGGACCCGACTTGCATGCACCAATGCGGAGGCAAACCCGACACGCACTCGGACCCGGACCCGACTTGCATGCACCGACTCGGAGGCAAACTTGACACGTAAACCGGACCCGACCCGCACCACGCAAGGGGCCGGGTGGGCCCATCCCCAAGTGGGGCCCACCCGACCCCCCTCTTGAAGTTCGAACCCCTTTAGGGGGGTGGCCGGCCATGCAAGGAAAAGAAAAGAAAAGAAAAGAAAAGAAAGAAAGAAAAGAAAGAAAGAAAAGGAAAGAAAAGAAGAAAAAGGAAAGAAATACCGCCATGCGCGGGGTGAGGTTGCGTATGACGTCTACTTATGCGTGGATCTGCGCTGATCCATCGATCCGACGGACAATAAACGAAGACGGGTTACCATCGACTTTATGTGCAAGAATCAAATAAATTCAAAGAAGATTGAGTCATAACTACTCCGCCAGAAAAGGAAGGCAAATAAATGTTTATTCCTCTCTTCAATGGAAAAATAAATCTTGGGGTAATTATGGCAGATATATTAAAGGGATTCAAATAAACTTCCCATATCTCTCCCCTCCCTCCTTCACCTATAAATAGAGGGGGAGGGGGAAGGCTCGAAACGGTCGAAGATTGAAGACCGAAGCGAAGAAGCTCTGCAGAGGAGGAGACACGCCCTTCATTGACCCAAGGCTTCACGAGGCACGGGCAAGCCTATCCCTTCGGGACCGGCTTAGTCCATTGAAAGTCCTCATCAAAGTGAAGACCCTTGCACAAGAAGATCAAGCCTTCGACTCCGTGCACGAAGAAGAAAGCTCGGAGAAGAACCCTTCGACTCCAAAGACGTCAGAAGCAAAGGCCGGAGAAGAAGATCGGAGCGGCACTAACCCGTCGTCTCCAATAAGCCATCGACTCCGATCAAGCTCAAAAGCCCGAAGAAGAAGAACGAAGCGGCGCTACACCCGTCATCTTCAACAAAGCCTTCAACTCCGATTACGCCGAATACGCCCGCAGAAGAAGCCGACGTCACAACCATCGCCAGGTCGAAGATTGAAGACCGAAGCGAAGAAGCTTTGCAGAGGAGGAGACGAGGCCTTCATCGACCCAAGGCTTCACGAGGCACGGGCAAGCCTATCCCTTTGGGACCGGCTTAGTCCATTGAAAGTCCTCATCAAAGTGAAGACCCTTGCACTAGAAGATCAATCCTTCGACTCCGTGCACGAAGAAGAAAGTTCGGAGAAGAACCCTTCGACTCCGAAGACGCCAGAAGCAAAGGCCGGAGAAGAAGATCGGAGCGGCATCACCCCGTCGTCTCTAACAACCCTTCGACTCCGAAGACGCCAGAAGCAAAGGCCGGAGAAGAAGATCGGAGCGGCACTACCCCGTCGTCTCCAACAAGCCATCGACTCCAATCAAGCTCAAAAGCCCGGAGAAGAAGAACGAAGCGACGCTACACCCGTCATCTTCAACAAAGCCTTCAACTTCGATTACGTCGAATACGCCCGGAGAAGAAGCCGACGCCACAACCGTCGCCAGGTCGCAAGCTGAAGACAAAGCGAGGAAGCTCTGCAGAAGAGGAGACGCGCTCTTCATCGACCCAAGGCTTCACGAGGCACGGGCAAGCCTATCCCTTCGGGACCGGCTTAGTCCATTGAAAGCCCTCATCGACGTGAAGACCCTTGCACAAGAAGATCAAGCCTTCGACTCCGTGCACGAAGAAGAAAGATTGGATAAGAAGACCGAGAAAGCGCGAAGACCGAGAAACGAAGACACGAAGACCGAGAAACGAGAAAGACCCCCTAGCCGAGAAAGCGCGAAGCATGGAAGGGACAAAAATAACGGCGATACTCCTTAGCCTCTCAAAAACCCTCACCCTGTAAAGACCTTTGTCCTGGGCAACCCCTTCAGAGCTCTCGCACGAATACCTCGTGGAGACGCGGATCAAAGGGACCCTCCAGAGGATCTCTCCCACAATCTCCTGATTAATATTTGCCGCACCTGGCTCACCACCCCCGAGCCCTCGGGTCCCGGCACTCTTGTAATCTTCGTGTGTTTGCAATAAAGACGACCCAGATCTTTTTCTGGGCATACAGATTTCTGGCACGCCCGGTGGGACCTCTTCTCCTTTCGTTCGTACGTCTGAAGGAGTTGCCTCAAGTTCGCAATGGCCGGGACAAGCAACGATGCGTTTGCTCCAAGCCTTTCGCCAATCGCCGAGTCTTCATTACTCCGACACGGTGATCCAGCAAACCCGGAGGGTGATGCTCCCCCGATGGTACGCGTCTCAAGGTTCTAAAAAGCGCTAGGCGCTAGTCGGGCGGTGGGGGCCCGCCTAGCGCCTAGACGTTTTGCCTTTTTTTTAATTATTTTAATTATTATTTTGATATTATATAATATATATATATATATATATATATATATGTTTAAAAATTAATATAAGTTCAAGATTATCCCAAACCATTATTTTAAAGAACAAATATATAACCATAATTCAAGATTGAGTGATTAACAAGAACAAAAGCAAACATGGTCCGCCTGGCCAGTCTCAACCCGCCTGGTCCGCCTGGCCAGCCTCAACCCGCCTGGCTCGCGTGGTCCGCCTGGCCAGCCTCAGCCCGCCTAGGTGGCCGCCTAGCTCCGCCTGGGAGCTTGGCCGCTTTTCTGGAGCGCCTAGGGCCTAGGCGAGGCGGTAGGGGGCCGCCTAGCGCCTAGGCGGCCGCCTAGACCGCTTTTTAGAACACTGACGCGTCTACACTCAGCGTACTCGAACTCTAGCGGATGTCTTCATGCCAGAAATTGCTGCCGAAGATGCTCACCAAAGCGCCGACGAGACCTTGGTGCATGAAGAAACAAGCCTCGTTCCGGGAGTCCATGTCCAGAAGTTTGGGGAGGACCAGCCCCAACCCCGACCCGTTCGGGTTCTCCAGCGGACGTCGCACCTCCTCTGCAGGGGGCAAACATCCGTCATCAACCAGAAGCAAGTCGGCGCAACTACATCTCCGACGATGATGGCGAGGATGTAAGCATGCAACATCGGGACGTCCTCCGTCATCATCCCCCGTCCGCTCTTCAGTTCCAAGTCATGCAAATGGGCGAACATATGGTGCAGATTACCCGATTGATGGAGGAAAAGGATCGTCACATCAACACTGCTTCAAAAGCTAAGCGCAAAGGATGCTGCAACAAACGATCAACCCATTGCCTTTTCAGTAGCCGCTCCAGCTCCGTCTTCAACTCCCGCTTCTGCAGAGGTTGTTCCGATAGTTCAAGCGGTGACTCCAGCACTCTCCTCGGTTCCCGTCCCGTTGGAAGTCGTCTCTCCAGCACCAGTCTCGGTGGCCACACAACCTCCGGCAACAGTAACAATGAATGCCCAACAAATACAAGCATTGGTAGCTGACATGATGCGCTCCCACGGCAGTGGTCTTCCTCCAACCACGGCGGCATACTCGAAACCTTACACCGCGAGGATCCAGCAGCTGCGCTTCCCCATCGGGTTCCAGCCACCAAAGTTCCAGCACTTCGACGGGAAGGGAAATCCAAAACAGCATGTTGTTCACTTCATCGAAACCTGCAACAATGCCGGCACATACGGCGACGAGATGGTGAAGCAGTTCGTTCGCACCCTCAAGGGTAACACGTTCTGGTATGTGGATCTTCCTCCAGGATCTATCGACAGCTGGGATCAGATGGAGAGGGAGTTCCTCAATCGCTTCTACAGCACCAGACGCACCGTCAGCATGACCGAGCTTACTACCGTCAAGCAAAGGAAGGATGAGCCGGTGATCGACTACATCGACAGATGGAGGAACCTCGCGCTGAATTCACGAGATCGCTTGTTTGAAGACTCGGCCATCGAGATGTGCACCCAAGGCATGCACTGGGGCTTGCTCTACATCCTCAAAGGGATCAAGCCTTGGTCCTTCGAAGAACTCACAACTCGGGTTAACGACATGGAACTCAGCCTAGCAAACCGCGGAGACTCGAAGAACACGGACTTCCTAAAGTTGGAGGAGAAGGATAAACCGCCGGCACCGAAACTGAAACAAGTCAATGTTGCCGACGTCGCTTCAACCTCCAAGCCGCTCAAGATCGGTGGCAAGCCAGATCAGAGAAAGGGAGCCGACATATCGTTGCCTCCGCCGCAAAGGAAAAGGATGACTCTCGAGGAGTTCGAAGCAAAGAAGTACCCCTTTCCGGACTCGGAAGTCTCCTCCATGTTTGATCAGTTGCTGCAGGAAAAGATGATAGAGCTCCCTCCTTCGAAGAGGCCTGAGCAGATGTATCGCGTCGACGACTCTCTCTTCTGCAAATACCACCGAGTGATAAGTCATCCCATCGAAAGATGCTTCGTCTTCAAGGAAAGAATCATGGCGCTCGCAAAGCAAAGGAAGATAGAGATCGACTCCGGGGAGGTCGCTACGTCCAATATGACGTCCATCACCTTCGGTTCTTTCTCGCCGGTACTTGTTGCTGCACGACAAAGGATGCCCACATTGCGCATCAACCGTCAAAGGCCAACCGCAAAGCCAACTTCCCAGCTGAAGGTCTCGAAGCAACGACAACGTGCTCCTACGATCGTTGAGAAAGAAACGCCCTTGCCCTGGGGGCAACCATCGCTCACGCCAGCACCTCTCCCAAACAAAGTCACGTCTCAACGCACTCTCCGACAGAGGTATGAGCAAAGAGATCTAGAAGTTGACTTGCTGGGCCAACCTTCGGGCGAATTCGACTATTACGTCCTCTACTTAAAGCCTCTGTCCATTTCAACCGAAGAAATCAAGCCCACCGGCTGGGGATCGGAAGGCGAGCCAGTGGAGCTTCCAGAAGAGCGAGTCCCTCCTAGTCAAGCTACATCACAACGTGCTCTCCAGAAGAGATACGAGCAAGGAGATCCAGAAGTCGGTCTGCTGGGCCAGCCTTCGGGAAAGTTCGACTATTATGTCCTCTACTCAAAGCCTCCATCCATTTCGATTGAAGAAATCAAGCCCACCGGCTGGGGATCGGAAGACGAGCCAATAGAGCCTTCGGAAGAACAAGTGTCTCCAACTGATAAGGAACCAGCTGCTGCTGCCGATCATCATCTTGGCAGGGGAGAATCCACCGACGAAGAGGCATGGGTCATGCTACCCCGGCGACGAAGGCCACGGCAAGAAAAGCAGCATAAGCAAGACCGGGTGGTGAGAAGATTTCCTGAGCGAAGGACTTACAAGAAGAAAAGCAAGACTCCAGGAAGAAAGACGTTCAAAGTGCCGCCGGCAAACCTAGACGATCTCCTCCAGCAAAGCCTTCCAGAACCAGCAACGTTGCAAGAGTTCTTCCCCGATCACTTCCTCCCAGTTGATCAGCACATCAGGGTCTCGTGTTGCATGGTTGAAGTTTGTAAAATGTCGGAAGGAAAAGGTGAGGTCGAGACTTCTGAAGAAGGCGACTCCACCGACGAGGGAGACGACTCCGACAAAGGGGGCACTGCCTCTTATGACGAACAATCCTGCACTTGCCGCTCGTAGAAGCTTTGCATCTTCCGAAGAAGGCTCGCCTGACAATGGCTGCAGCCTTGGTAGACCCGGACAGCTACAAGAGGAAAAGGAAGGACGACGAGAAGGGCAAGACTGTGGCCTCGTGCGATGCGGCGATAACCTTCTCGGACGAAGACTTGCAACTCGGAACACGATTGCACAACCGGCCTGTCTACGTTTCAGGATACATCAAAGAGAAGCCGGTGAATCGAATCCTGCTAGACTGTGGCTCCGCCGTCAACATCATGCCCATCCAGACGATGCGGCAACTCGGCATCACCAATAACCAACTCGCGCACAGCCAGCTGGTCATTCAAGGGTTCAACCAGGGCGGACAGTCCACTATCGGAATCATCCGCTTGAAGCTTTCAATCGGCCCGCTCGACACAACGGTCCTCTTCCACATCATTGATTGCCAGACGTCATATCGCCTCCTGTTGGGAAGACCATGGCTACATGAGAACGGCGTTTTCGTGTCCACCTGGCACCAGTGCCTCAAGTACTACTAGGGAGGCATGGAGAGGTGTATCGTCGCCGATGATAAGCCGTTCAACGAAGCCGAGGCACATCTGGCTGACGCCAAGTTCTATCAAGCGAAATACCTAGTCGCGGAAGTCCTTCCAGTTAAAGTCCCTCGAATCCTAAAAACTGAAGAAATCAAGCGGACTGAGACTCCTCTACCGGCAAATCCGATGCAACTTTCCGAGAAGGCGAGACTCGAGGTCCAAGAAGCGTCAAAATCAAGGCAAAGGATGCGTATCAGTTTCGAGCCAAGAGCAATGGAACATACCCCGTTGCCCGTCCAAACGACGCCAGTCCTGCGTCTCGCACCTCAGTGGCATCATAAATCCGAGCGATCGCCTTTTACTCCGGCAAGAAAGATGGTCCCGCCATTATCACTGGCCAACGTCATCACTCTGCAAGAAATGACGTTGCCATTACCTAGTCTGATGCAAGCTCCGAACCCGAGCGGACCTGTCGAATCTGCCGACCCTAATCAACTCGAATTCAAGCCAAAAGGGAGTTGGGGGCAAAATGCTGTCAAGTTGCTGTTCAAAGCTGATTACAACTAAGAAAGCACCATGGGCACACTTCCCCCAGCAGCAACGCCACATGGGATGACGAGGACTCAAGCTCGGTTGTTTCAAAACGGCGAACAAATTCTCCCGAACCGCCAAGGCATCGGCTCCAGTCAAACTTCGATGGTCATCAGGATTGCAGCAAAGAAGACCTTCACCTCCAACTACGTTGGGGCGAAGATGGTAGACCAAGCAGCTGAAGGATCGACAATCTCCGATGCACGCTCTACCTACGCCAGCAGTCCCGACAGCAAAAGAAGACGGCGACGGGCTCGATGCCAAGCCTTACTCCAGAAGCAAAACAAAAGCAGTCAAAGCTGGTCGAATCTAAAGCGTACATCCGTGTTCGAAAGACTTGGGCCAGTCACGCAACCAAGGAAGAGGTCGGTGTTCGACCGTTTGGGAATGCCAGTGGAAGACGTCGTTTCAACACTCGCCCGCCCACCCATGGCAGCCGTCAATCATATCTCTGTTATCGAAACTGACAACGGTGATACTTCTACTTCGGACGATGAGTTGCAAGATGCCCCGCCGGTTCTCGAAGAAGGGGGGCTGTCCACCGTTAATGACTTGAAGGAAATCAACTTGGGCATAGAAATGGATCCTCGGCCTACATTCGTCAGCACACTTTTGACACCTGAAGAAGAAGCTGCATACATCAAACTGCTCCAAGAATATAGAGACGTCTTCGCATGGTCCTACAAGGAGATGCCGGGTCTCGATCCCAAAATCGCAGTGCACCAGCTCAGCATCAAACACGGAGCTAGCGCCATCAAGCAAGGACAAAGACGCTACCGGCCGGAACTGCTACCCCAAATAGAAGGCGAAGTGAACAAGCTAATTGAAGCCGGCTTCATCTGAGAGGTCAAGTACCCGACATGGATCTCTAGTGTCGTCCCAGTCAAAAAGAAGAACGGTCAAATTCGAGTGTGCGTGGACTTCAGAGACTTGAGCAACGTATGTCCAAAGGACGACTTCCCCTTGCCGATCACGGAGCTAATGGTGGACGCGACGACAGGCCACGGGGTGCTAACTTTCATGGACGGATCCTCAGGCTACAACCAGATCCGGATGGCACCCAAAGACGAAGAGCTCACAGCATTCCGCACACCAAAGGGAATCTACTGCTACAAAGTTATGCCGTTCGGCTTGAAAAACGCAGGAGCCACCTATCAACGAGCTATGCAGAGAATCTTCAACGACATTCTTCATCAAAATGTGGAGTGCTACGTCGACGATCTTGTTGTGAAATCTAAGAAGAAGTCGGCACATCTGCAAGATCTCGAGCTAATCTTCAAACGGCTTCGAAGGTACCAACTCCGCATGAATCCACTCAATTGCGCATTCGGAGTCTTCTCAGGCAAATTCCTTGGCTTCGTCGTGTGACATCGAGGCATTGAGATAGATCAATCCAAAATTGATGCCATCATCAATATGCCCGCACCAATGACAGTACGAGACCTCAGAGGCCTCCAAGGGCACTTGGCGTATATCCGAAGATTCATCGCTAACCTAGTTGGGAAGTGCCGCCCGTTCAGTCGCCTCATGAAGAAAGGAGCGCTGTTCAAATGGGATGATGCTTACCAAGAAGCTCTTCAAAGCATCAAAGCCTATTTACTGAAGCCGCCAGTTCTATCGGCGCTAGTTCAAGGAAGGCCGCTAATCCTCTACATTAGTGCCCAGGAGCAATCCTTGGGGGCACTCCTGGCTCAAGACAACGAACTGGGCAAAGAAACGGCGTGCTACTACTTGAGTCGCACTCTCGTCGGCGCAGAGCTAAATTACTCCCCGATCGAGAAGGTTTGCTTGACACTCATCTTCACCACGAAAAAGCTGCGACACTATATGCTGGCTCATACCATCAGACTCGTCTCGAAGGCCGACCCCCTCAAATACATCATGTCAAAGCCAGTGCTCTCCGGACGTCTCGTGAAGTGGGCACTACTACTCCTTGAGTTTGACATCACCTTCGTGCCACAGAAGGCAGTCAAAGGGCAAGCTCTCGCGGACTTCCTCGCAGAATATCCCCTCCCGGCAGAATGGGAACTGTCAGAAGATCTCCCAGACGAAGAAGTGTTCTCCATCGATATCGCCCCCTCCTGGAAAATGTTCTTTGACGGCGCAGCAAGACAAGACATAGCTGGAGCAGGGGTTATCTTCGTCACTCCAAATGACGAGATACTCCCCTTCTCATTTCTGCTGTCGGAACCATGCTCCAATAATGTGGCAGAGTATCAACCTCTACTCATCGGCCTCGAACTCGCCAACGATATGAAGATTCAGGGACTCGAGATTTTCAGTGACTCTCAACTAGTCATCCAGCAAGTCTTGGGGGCATACGAAGTCAACAAAGAAGACCTAGTGCCACTGCATGCGCGAGCTTTGGAACTCCTTGGCAAACTCGAGGCTGCTTCCATTCAGCACGTCTCCAGAAACCTCAACCATCAGGCTAACGCACTCGCAAACTTGGCTGCTACACTCCCGTTTCTAGAAGAACGTCAGCTCGTCGTCCCCGTCTGCAGAAGAATCGTGATCACCAAAGAGGAAGGCCCTATCGGAATTCCAGTTCAAGCCAACGCGGTGCACGTCCTCGAAATTGAAGAGCAAGACTGGAGGCAACCTTTCGTGGATTATCTCATCCGTGGTAAACTCCCCGACGATCCAAAGCGCAAAGTTGACATTCGTCGACGGTCTCTGAAGTTTTACTACTTCAATAACGAGCTGTACCGCCGAAGTTACGATGGCACGCTCCTGAGGTGCCTCGCAAAGGAAGAGGCAGAAGCAGCACTGGAAGAAGTACATGCTGGAATCTGCGGCTCGCACCAGTCCAGTCCAAAGCTCCACTTTCGCGTCAGGAGGATGAGCTATTATTGGCCCACCATGATTAAGGACAGCTTGGAGTTCGCGAAGAAATGCCACGCTTGCCAGCTACACGGAGACTACATCCGTCAACCGCCAGAGCCTCTGCATCCAACAATCGCGTCGTGGCCCTTCAACGGATAGGGACTCGACATTGTCGGTCCCCTGCCCAAGTCATCCAAGCAACATCTCTACATTCTGGCAGCAACGGACTACTTCTCCAAATGGGCTGAAGCAATACCTCTACGGGAAGTTACAAGGCACTCCGTCATCAGCTTTATCTAGAATGATATCATCTTCCGATACGGAGTCCCTCGCTACATCGTAACGGACAATGGGAAGCAATTCAAAAATGCTGCTGTCAGCCAATTCTGCGCCAAGTATGACATTAAACAGAAGTGCTCGACGATGTACAACGCTCCGGCCAACGGTCTGGCAGAGGCCTTCAACAAGACTCTTTGCAAGCTGCTGGAGAAAACTGTCTCGAAGACAAAGAAGGACTGGCACGAACGCATGGGCGAAGCGCTATGGGCCTACCGAACGTCTTTTCGCACTCCAACGCAAGCAACTCCAAACTCCCTCGTCTATGGAGTAGAAGCCGTTCTTCTGCTCGAGCTCCAGATCCCATCACTCAGGATAGCAATCCAGGAAGGCCTCACCAGCGACGACAACGCCCAGCTCCGCCTAGCGGAATTAGAGGCTTTGGATGAAAGACGCCTCGAAGCTCAGTAACGTCTGGAGTGTTATCAGGCCAGAATGACTCGCACCTTCAACAAGAAGATCCACCCTCGATCCTTCCAAACAGGAGAATTGGTGCTGGCAGTCAAACGCCCCATCATTCTGTCGCATATAGGAGGGAAGAAGTTCGACGTCAAATGGGATGGACCGCACTCCGTCAAAGAAGTCTACTCCAACGGTGCTTACCTCCTCACCACGCCAGAAGGGCTCACGCTCGGTCCTATCAACGGCAAGTACCTCAAAAGGTACTATGCCTAAAGCAATGCCACAGTCCTTGCAAAAGAAAAAAAGAACTACGTGCGACTTGATCCCTCTCAGTAGGGTACATAGGCAACCTACAAAGGTTCAGTCCGGACAAAAAAGAAACATCCCAACGTCGTCCAAGAAGGCCAGCCCAGAGGAGAACGAATGAAGATCCACAAGTCCAATAAGCAAACTAAAGATGACAAGAAGATCGAAGTCCTTGAAGCGCTGAAGCAGCTTGCCTCCCGTGGCCTACACGCGCTGCAACTCCAGGGGTAGAGAAGCCGTCAACTTCCGACGCTTCGCCAGCTATGCACGCTGCTTCGCAAGATTCACTCCGGAAGCCTTCTTGATCGCTCCACCAGCTTCCGGCACTTCGTCTGCTCTTCACACTGTTCTGCAAGCTCTGCTCCAGACGTCTTCTCGGTCGCTTGAGCATCCCCCAAACGGGACTCCGACTTCTGAAGTGACGCACGAGCGGTCTCCACCTTCTTCTGCATCCGAACCAAGTCTGTAGTAGCAAGAGTGTGAAGCATCCTCCAGCGAAGACCATCGCAAGCAACGAAGCTCGCTACCCTCCAAGAAGGTGTGCGTCTACTCTGCAAACAAAGAGTCGTCCGCCTTGGAAGCCGCCAGGCTCGTGCAAAAGCTCGGGCCCATCCGAACGTCGCCAGTCCCTCAAAGTCAAAGACTCGAAGGATTGGAACTGCCACTGAAGTCAAATGCAGTAACCCACAGATTGGCGGTTGCATCGGCGACAACCGCATCCTTCGCCACTTCAAAAAAAAAAAAAAAGAGACGAAGGAGCCACCTTCCCTGGCCTCCAATATCTCCGTCTCGTCCTCACACCAAGCAATCGTCACCACACTTGGTTTCGTCTTGTCCTCTCGCCGTGCCATTGTCATCACGCTCTTGCACCAAGAATACGACAGCACTCCGCTGAAGCGATTCTTCGTCTCCAAACCGTCGAAGAGTCCTCCACCTCAAAGCCGCCGAAGAATCCTTCGTCTCAAAGTCGCAGAGGTACTAAACGTCCCCCCGAGGCCTGGAGTCGACACCCCACTGGGTCAAGCGAAAGCTCGCATCCTGAAAAGGCACAAGGGGAAGCGAAGGCGCCACTCCCGTAGGAGAAGTCCTCAGCAACTCACCCTGGCAAAGCCAAAACCTTCGAAGCTCGAATCCCGAGAAGGCATAAGGGGAAGCGAAGGCGCCACTCCCGTAGGAGAAGTCCTCAGCAACTCACCCCGGTGAAGCCAAAACCTTCGAAGCTCGAATCCTGAAAAGGCACAGGGGGAAGCAAAGGCGCCACTCCCGTAGAAGTCCTCAGCAACTCACCCCGGCGAAGCCAAACTCTCGAAAGCTTGCATCCTGAAAAGGCATAAGGGGAAGCGAAGGCGCCACTCCCGTAGGAGAAGTCCTCAGCAACTCACCCCGGTGAAGCCAAAACCTTCGAACCTCGAATCCTGAAAAGGCACAGGGGGAAGCGAAGGCGCCACTCCCGTAGGAGAAGTCCTCAGCAACTCACCCCGGCGAAGCCAAACTATCGAAAGCTCGCATCCTTAAAAGGCACAAGGGGAAGCGAAGGCGCCACTCCCGTAGGAGAAGTCCTCAGCTATCCACCCCGGCGAAGCCAAACCTTCGAAGCTCGAATCCTAAAAAGACACAAAGGGAAGCAAGGCAAGTCTGGTGGAGAAGCCGGTTAAAAAAAAAAAAAAGAGGGGAGAAGAAAAGAGGGGCCCACAGCTCTCCTATTCGACCCCGCACCCGGCCTCCGCCCACAGCACCTTTTTCACCAATTCAGTCGGAGGCTGCATGACTCGGAGCCCGGCCAAGCCGGGGACGCCGTTGTTGCCACCGCGTCCCTTCTCCGACACGATGCTGTTATTCTCCGCACCCGACCGGCAGAGGAGAGACAAAAAAAAAACGGAAAGAAGGAAAGAAGAACAGAAAAAGAAAGAAAGAGAAAAAGGGGAAGAAAAAAAAAAACCTAAGAGGGAAAGTGGGGCCCGCTGCCTCCTTTCTCCCATCCGAACTCGCGAAGGGGCAAGAGGGGGGCCCGCAGCCCCTGTCTTCTCCGACCAAGCCGGAGCCGCAGCCGACCGGCCCGCGACCCTTGTCGACCAACTCGGGGCTCGCGCCCGACTGCAGGCCGCCGCCGCCGCATCCTGCACCCGCAGCCCTCTCTCGATCCGGCCCAATCGGGATCCACGCACAGCCCGCGACCGCCGCCCGCGCCGTTGCACCCCGCGCCGCTGCGCCGCGCGCCGCCACCGCAGCCACCACGCCGCAGCACCCTGCGCCACCCGCGCGCCGCTCTGACCTCCGCAGCGCTCCGCGTCGATCTGACCTCCGCGCGCCGATCCGACCTCCGCTCCGACCTCCGCAGCACTCCGCGCCGATCGTGCCACCCCGCGGCCCGCACTCGACACCGGCGCGGCACACCGCGCGCCGCACCGCCGCGACCAGCGCCCTAGCGCGCGCCACAGACCACCGCCGCCTACACCCCGGCCTCCGCGCGCGACGACTGCGCCCTGCGCCGCCGCCGGACTGCGCCACCGCGCCACTGCCGCCTGCGCCCCGGCCGACGCCGCCCGCGCCCGCCACTGCCGCTGCGCCTCCGCGAACCAGAACCAGAACCAGAAAAAAAAAGAAGAGAAAGAGAAAAGGAAAAAGAAAAGAAAAAGGAGAAGAAAGAAAGAAAGAAAGAAAGAAAGAAAAAGAAGAAGAAGAAGGAAGAGGAAGAAGAAGGCGGCAAAGGCGGACAACACCTCAGCCGCGCTGCTCCGTCCTCGCCGCTGTCGTCGTCGCCGCCGCCGACGAAAGAGGCGACACTGGGAAGACGGAGCAAGTCGCATGCAACCCCAGGCAGCACTCTTCCGACGACGATCTCAAGCTCCAGCCTTCCGCAAAAAAAAAAAAAAACAAGGCACAGGATGAAAGGGGTAGGGGCTCTTAAATAAGCCACCAGCTCCATACAAGAGAAGGAATCAAGGACAAGTGCTCCGCGTTTCCTACATACACAAGTACTCCGCGTTTACGCCGGCGCACTTGTAGAGCTGTGGGCCATTGAAAGTCGGGCCCGACTTGCATGTGTCTACAATTCGGGTCCTCCTATTCGACCCCGGCCATTGAAAAGAGGGCCTCCGCATTTGTGTCTACAAGGCTTAGTCCATTGAAAGCCCTCATCGACGTGAAGACCCTTGCACAAGAAGATCAAGCCTTCGACTCCGTGCACGAAGAAGAAAGCTCGGAGAAGAAGAACCCTTCGGCTCCGAAGACGCCAGAAGCAAAGGCCGGAGTAGAAAATCGGAGTGGCACCACCCTGTCGTCTCCAACAAGCCTTCGACTCCGATCAAGCCCAAAAGCCCGGAGAAAAAGACCGAAGCGTCATCACCCGTCGCCTTCGACAAACGTCCACTCCATCCACGAAGAAGAAAGCTTGGAGAGGAACACCCGAAGCGTCGCTACACCCGTCGTCTTCAAAGCAAAGCCGACGTTACAACCATCGCACGGAGATCGGTGCCATCCTCGCCGTCTTCAAAGATACCCTTCGACTCCGATCAAGCCAAAGAAGCCCGAGAAGAAAAAAAGTCTAGCCGATACCTAAATAGTCGAGGAAGCCAGAAGCCTTGAAGAAGTAGCCACTGCCGTTCGAGAAGAAGATCGAGTCGACGCCGAAGCAAAAGCCCACGCAAGAAGTCAAAGCAAAAGCCCCGGTAAAGCCCGTGCCAAAGCAACGCAAGTGTCAAAGCCAAGCGACTACGCTGGTCACGAGCAAAAGCACCGCACGTTCTAGCCGATACGACGCGAAGTCCGGAAGAACGAAAGCATCACAAGTCTCCCCCCGATTACGTCCAAGCGCCAAAGCAAAGCAAAAGCCAGAGCCACGCCAAAGCCAAGCCAAAGCCGAAAGCCAAAGCCGACGCCAAAAGCACGATCGACGCCGCGAACCGACGATCAAGGACGCCGAGGTCAGGCAAGGATCGAGGAAGACACGAAGACTAAGGAACGAAGCAAAAAACCCCCTAGCCGAGAAAGCGCGAAGCACGGAAGGGACAAAAGCAATGACGGATACTCAGCCTCTCAAAAACCCTCACCCTGTAAAGACCTCTGTCCTGGGCAACCCCTTAAGTGCTCTCGCATGAATACCACGTGGAGACAGGGATCAAAGGGACCCTCCAGAGGATCTCTCCCACAATCTCCTGATCAATATTCGCCGCACCCGGCTCACCACCCCCGGGTTCCGACACTCTTGTAATCTTCGTGTGTTTGCAATAAAGACGACCCGGATCTTTTTCTGCGCATATAGTGGCAAAACAGGGCTCTGAAAAAGGTGACTGGCAAACATCTTTCTTTCCTGCTAAGTCTCTCTAGTCTGACGCACTTTGGTTATCACAGTACAGAGAAGAGTAGCAAATGTGATACCTATGTCAATGAGCAGACATCAACTAAAAGTCTAAAACTTACACTTATGAAATTTGAGGTGTCATTGACAAGCTAATGTAAGTTTCATATTCTAGTTCCATTGCATTGACCTATCGAGTGACGAAGACAATCCAAATTAACGATAACAGGAAAATCAGATTATTTAGCATGAAATTTGAACATACATCAGAGTCATCAGACATTAGGTACACATAATTACCACCAAAATTGAAGGTCCCCTGTTCAGTTTGTGTGTATCTTACATCTTCTTCAATGTTTGAGCTTGTTCTGACATTTGTATATTAATGATGAGTGATGACAACAAAGGCTTATATTAAACTTCTTACAATATAAAAAGGGTGAAAGAAACTTCCTATGCAGCCAATGTTGGCAAAAATTTGTCTGACTGACTGCTGAAAACAGTGCAGCTGCAAGAAGCTCTTTCAAGTGACACTGTGAGTTGCTTTGGTATCTTGTCACTTGTCAGGGAGCCCTATCTGATGAGCCACATTTTGGTTATATGAGCAAATGTCCTAGGAGTCCATGTAAAATTTCAAGAGTTCTATCACATAGACAATAATCACTATTTCATTCACATAAGTAAATTATCGAGTTATGTACCAAAAAAAAAAAGAAGTAAATTATCGAGTTGCGCCTGGTAACAAACATGCACGAATCATTTCTAGATGCCACATTTTTTCTCCACCAACAAGCAGCACAAATTTTCTTGATAGTATGGGGGCCCATGATGTTATTTTGAGTCCGGCAAGGTAATCCAATATACGAGTATGCTAGAATACATGCTAATGTTTTAATATGCATTAGAAAACTATTTGATATTTAGCCAGACACCATAAATTATAGTATATGGCCCTATAAAGAACATGATTTGACTATATCCACATCATCATCAGGATGCACATATAGTGAAAATGTAATTGCATGCGTGTCACTATCCATATGCAGTTAAGCACAGTCTCGAATACTGTTTAGGCTGTCGCTTATAAGGTTGTCTGGTAAACTGAGGTTGTCCTTTTTGTCATGGTGTTCAATCCATTATGGCCTTGTGGGCCATTTCTTTTCTACCATTAAATTCGTGAGAGAAACCATGTCACACACGCATGGATCTGCATCTTTTGGAAAATGACGTACGAGCACAATTGGAGTGCCATTTGATATCAATTATTCGTCCGTGATTGCCATCCAGTCTCTAGATTAGTAGCTCACTTAGTACTTTAACTTGATGAGCAATTTTTATTAAGCTGTTCCCCTTTAAAGGACAATGTTGTGATCTTAGGAAGACCCATTGCTTAATTGAAAGTTGTAAGGTACCAAGGATGGCTATTGCAATTGGGGGTTGACACCTGATGAGAAAGTAGGGACAAACTCTCTCCATACGGTGAGGAATATGATCCCTCCTTAACCCGTGGGGCCTACCCTTAGATATGTGTGTGTGTGTGGGGCGGGGGGGGGATTGTGATTTCTCTTCGTTGAGGGTACGATGTATGAACCCTGCTACCCCTTCCCCAAAAAACACATGTTTCTTCTTAAAAAGCCTTTCTTATGCTGAAATTCAGTTAAAAATCTGGATATTACCCCAGACAAGTGCAGAGTATCAAAAGAAAAAGAAAAAGCAGACGAAAAAGAAAGGAGATAGGAATCCCATATATAGAATTGGAGGATTTTTCATTATTATTTTTTGCTCGTAGGAGAATGCAATCTCATCTAATTTAAGGAGGCGTGGGTTTTTTTTTTGGATGTATAGTAGGCTTAGTAGCTTAATCCATTTAAATTAAATTGCCACTACTATCATAATTTTAGCATAAATTTCTTAATTTCCCCCTTTTTTTTTCCAAATTCTCTTGTTGTTTGCTTGCTATTATTGATCTGGTTTCTCGGATCAATCTGATATCATAATTTGGTATCAGAATGAGGAAATCTTCACATTCTACCAACGCCCTACCAAAAGCTATGGCTATCAGAAGAGAACAGATGTTGAGGGATGACGTCCTCAGAAGACATTTTAACATTGCTCTGCTAAGAAATCATGTAGGTCTCCTTGTTGATCCACAACAATGTGAGATATCTCTTCCCCTCTTTTCCTTCACCTCTCATATGATTTCAGCACCTTTTCCTCCACTGAGATTACCGTTTTCTTCCCCATTAGTGCCCCCAATCGTTATTCCTTAATCAAAGACTTGTCAGGTCAATGACTTGTCGGAAACCCTTTTGCCTACTATTCACCTCTTTTTTCCTGTTAAAATGTGATATGTTTTTAATTTGTGCATGCCAAATTTGGTTTGTGGGAGAAACTTGGTTGTTTCACTAGATCGAAACCCCTGATGAATGTTAACACATGTACTCATTAGATCTGCACTGAAATAACTTTATTTTGCTTTTTTTTTAAAAAAAATATGAACTAAATTGTAATATATTCGCATAGTTTGTTGACTATTGGGGGTGTGCTTACATAAGATTATAATGCAAGATGTCTTTGCCTATATGGCTACATCACAGACCCAACGAGGGTGACAAAAGCACGATGACTGTTGATATGCCACTCGTGAACAACCTTCACATCCTAGTTATCCTGTGCAGGTGCATGAACGATCCCGTCGATGTGTCCCCACAAATCACAACACATGAGATGGATCTTATCGTAGATGGGTAGAATAGCGTAATTGGTACTCATCATGCCACATGTCCAAATCATCGAGTGTGTTGGACATCATCATGACAAGAGTGAGCACACACGAGGAGTGCGACACAGTGTACAGGGCGCATTGGGGGTTCTGGGACCATGGGAGGCATAAGGCTCTCGGGGCGTGCATGAATGTAGTCGAATGCTTGGTGGGTGTTAGTCTGGGCGCTGGGCAGGGTTGAGATGTTAGGGAGAGCTGGTAGGTGGTGGGGAGGTCCTCGCGCGCGCGCGCACGTACGTACGTACGTATGTGTGTGTGTGTGTGTGTGTGTGTGTGTGTGTGTGTGTTGGGTGGGGGGGTAGGGGTGGGGGAGGGTGGTGTGATGATGAGGCCTGGGAAGGAGAGGCTAAAAGTGGAGAGGAGAGCGGTGGTGAGGCCGGTTAAAGACGAAAGTTGTATGCCATCAAGAAGAACCTCGCCCACCAAAAGTGACTTGGCTCTGATACCATAAAACTTGGGACCAAAGCCTGCATGCATTACAACATTATAGCCAAATATATATGCATACAATAAAAGATACATACGTTTAATAAACCAAAGAATAACAAGTAGATGTAGGACATGCTGCCTGCTTTAAATGCTTATGCAAATGATTTTTATAGATATTCTGCTCTTTGAATATCGTTTCTTATTTGGTTATGAGTTTAAATGTTCACTTCTTTGAGTATTTATATTGTTGACAATTTACTTCTAATTTTAGGAAGAATACGATGCTGGTATTGGTTTTCAGCCTACAGTTTAATGGTTTACAGTATGTCAAGAAATAGATATTGTGAACGGATAGGAAGAGAACACAAAAGCAACCATGGTAACTCTATTTACTTTGTTGTATACCTTTAAATTCTACTTATTTATAATGAATGATTATTATAGACTTTTGAGTAATTGACTAACATTTCATTTGAATTAGTAATGTATTGACAACATGAATTGTGATGCCTACCTCTACATACTTGTCCTGATTATTTAAATTGAAGCAAGCTTCT
Source organism: Chamaelirium japonicum (assembly GCA_947650365.1). Classification (NCBI taxonomy): domain Eukaryota; kingdom Viridiplantae; phylum Streptophyta; class Magnoliopsida; order Liliales; family Melanthiaceae; genus Chamaelirium; species Chamaelirium japonicum. The sequence continues at coordinate 47,817,713 of OX393549.1, read as the reverse complement.
AAAGCGAAAAAAATTTCAACTACAATTGTTCTGAATGATTTGTGAGCACTGAGCAGTGCCTTATGTGTTGGTGGATTTCTGTTTCCAGAACTTGGTCATAGAGTTCTTTTGAATGTTAAAAGAAAATTGGTGTCTGTTGCTATAATGCCTGATGTAGGCACGTGGGGGGAGTGTAGATGTCCGAGAGTCTTAAAGAATTCAGTCAGATTATGCACTGAATATGTTTCTTCTCATGCAATGTACTATTCAAATTCGGATTTTGTTGGGGCCTTTTACAGCTAGTGACTAACAAGTATTATATAATTTATATGGCTGAATTACTAAGCTAGGATCATGCTAGCCCAACAATTGGGTTGTAAATTTAAATCACAGCAGTTGAGTCACAATTAAATATTGTAGGAATATGATCCGAGTAAGGAAACAATCACGGATGATTGAGATTAAAAGCCAAGGAATCAATGTAATCAAACCCATGCAATTGTATATCACCAACATAGATGAACAATTACCGCACAAGATAACCAAAGATCTGATCTATGGTGTACCTCGGACCATGTCGTGTTGCCACAAAATGGAGATGTCGAGAGGGAGAACATGGGTAAGAGAAAGAGAGTGGGATTAGAAGCAAGATGAATATCAAGAAACGGGGATTTCAAGTGCAAAATCTGCACTTGAAAGAAAAAACGAAGGGAGTAGGGGTAGAAGATGGTCTGGAAGATCAATATAGAAGTCAGATGATTTCCGTGGAAGAAGAAAAGGGCCACAAGCCTTTTATATTGGTTGGTGAAGGGAATATATGGGGTACATTTCTGGCCATCGATAAGGGGCAAGATGTGCCCTCTGATATACATGAATACATAGAATGGAGAAGGGGAGGCATATGCTATGTGAAAAGAGGGAGAGAGGGATACAGATCCAATGAGATCAGATTTCCGAAAGAAAGAGGGGATGAGGTTTGAGAGAGGGAGGTAGCGGTCATGGGAAACATGTTTGATCAGATCCCTAGGCGGTATCCTTATTTCTTGAGGGGCCAGCGAGTATATAGGAGGTGGGGGACTAGGGTTTTCCATCGGGTCTTCCTTGGCTCCTTTCGATTCCATCTGTTGGATGGTTTTTGTAAGATCCCATGGATCTAATTAAGCGCATGGAGATTTAAATGACTTAAATGACATGGTTTAACCCATTCACCAAGCTGAGTGCAAACATCCCTTGTACCATGTACTAACTGTATGAGCAATTTTGGTTTTTACTCAAGTACAAATTTCTAAGGACTTGCTTCGAGGGAGCGGAGTACAAAATACAATGTTTAAAAAGGCGAAAGGCGTACTGAGGCGTTTTTCCTCTGGAGAGGCGAGGCGTAAGCCTCAAGGCCCACCGAGGCGTAAGCCTCGAATTTTTTCGAGGCGTTTGGTAAAAAAAGTTTAAAAATAAAATCAGAATAAATACTATTATTGAATGTGTAATAATAATTGAACTATATATGCATAATAAATTACAATGTGTCAAAAAATATCTTATATGACAAGATTAAGGACTCCATCGAGCAATCTAACAACAAAATAGAAAGTCAAATTGCTCAAACACGCTTAATTCTTTAATATTTAAGATAATAATTAAAGTAGCAACTAACAAGTAATAACAAATAATAAAATACGAATATAGGACTAACATTGTCAAGATTAAGAAAACACAAGCAATGATACAAATACATGATAATGGTTAAAAACAAAGAAAAAAACATAGAAAAACTAGTAAAAGATACAAGATCATGATCCATACCTCTAAACTTGAAACAAATCTTTATCTCTCACTTGTAGTTGGTAGACAATCCACAAAGAAGAAGAATACAACTTCGGAATCAAAATCAGAAAAGAAATGAGCGCTAAATCTTGATTTTGGGTTTTTGAAGACAATGGGATTTCAAAACCTAAAGAGATCTAAAAGGATTTAGGAGGTTTCAATGGGTGAAAAAGGGTCCATGGGACGATTTTCATATCAAAACCTTAGTGCCTCCCACACCGAACATTGGTTTTAACCCCTTCCCGCCCTATGTTTCACGCCTGGAGCAAGAGGCGTACGCCTTGAGGTGCGCCTCGAGCAAAGATGTACACCTCTTGCTGCAGAGACGTAGGCTTTTTATATGTGGCTGCTGAGGCGTACGCCTCGAGGCAGCACAGGACCGCCTCACCTCGAGGCGGGCCTCGAGGCGTAAGCCTTGAACGCCTTTTTAAACATTGACAAAATATATCAGGAGATTGCGGGGTAATCTGTCTGTGATCCTTTGATACTCAATTTCAAAGTACGAAGATTACAACAAGAGAAATGAAAAGATAAGAGCGTTGCGATGCTTGATCCTTATGGGCTTTGCGCGTGATCGGCTAGGGGCTTTGCTTTACTCTTCTTTTTCTTCTTCTTGAGTCTTCACTTGTTCTTCGCTCGTTCTTTGACTTGCTTTGAACTTGAATCTTCCTTCAGCCTTCAATCTTTGACCTCCGATCTTTTTCTTTGATCTTCGATCTCTGATTTTCTTTGGTTTGCTTCGATCTTCGATCCTTCTTCTCCGCAATTGCTTGGAGCTTTGAAGTATCTTCGGTCGGGAGCTTTGTAGACTCTTCTTCTATGGCAAAGATCTACTCTGGTCCTTTTTCTATATTGAAGGTTCTTTTTTTTTTCTTCCTCCCTCCTTTTATAAGGGTTGAAATAGCTATTGTAGAGAATAACTACCTCAGGTGGTTGAAGCAACCTCCAAGTGGTTTCTATAACTCCCTTGGATGGTTAGAGTAACTTCCAGGTCGTTTACATAATTTCCCTTGATGGTTGGGATAACTTCCAAGTAGTTTTATAACTTCTATTGGTTGTTAATCCCTTTGATGATGGTTGGGATAACTTCCAAGTGGTTTTATAACTTCCACTGGTTGTTAATCCTTTTGAATTTCAAATTTCTCCCTCCATTTTTCTTTTATGGTAGAGGTTTGAGTAAACCGGTCTGACTTAATCGACTTGTGGTTCGGGTATTGAATCCGAGTCGACTTACTACGACTCGAACTCGACAAAGTTAACTCTAATCCTGTCTTTTTCTTACTTGGTGGACTTAATGAGTCTGTTGAAACCTGACGTAAGCATAGTTACCAAAACGGGCATTTTTTCGAAAAAAATGCGTATAAAACACGTATCGATCCGAAGTCGTAGCAAACAGGAAAAAATCTCATTTTTTTTGAAAAACCGTCCGTATGCGTTTTATACACGTTTAAAACGGAAAAAAGACGTATAAAATGTGTATAAAACATGTCGGGTTTGGTCCGGGTTTAAAATGGGTTCTGGCTTTATTTTGTTCGTGCTTAATAAACGCATATACTATATGTTTTGAACTTTTGATTACTTAATGTTGGAAAATGACATATATACATACTTGGTATTATTTTTAAGATTTTTTTGTTTTTTCCGATGTTTTCACGTTTTTTTTCCCTTTTTTTTTTTTCATCGTATCTTTCCGATTTTTTCCCTTGCTGTTTTTTTCCCGTTTTCCGACTTGGTAACTATGGGCGTAAGCTTACTTGTAGGAGCTTGCGCTTGGTCATTCTTCGGCCTTGTATGTCAGCGTATCGAAGGATGCATATCTCTAAGTATCATTCTGCTGACTTAGAGATAGCCTTTGGATGATGGGGATATTAATTTTTCTTACTCTCCCATTTTCCAGACTTAATCAAAATTTTCTTTTTGGTGCTTGACATTCCCTGATACAAATTTTTCCGACTTAGTCAGGGTCTTAGTTAGAGCTGGCCCCTCCTTTTGTCAAGTTTGAAAGCTTCTGGGATTCTGAAGCCTCCGGGACTTGGTCAAATTTTCGACTTTTGGAGTCTCCGGAACTTAGCCAAATTTTGGGACTTAGCGAAATTTACGAGTACATAGAAAGATTTACCTGGTCGTCAGGGAAATATCTTTTTTTTTTTTTGAGAAAGTTCCTCTCCGAGGAAGAGAGGATGGGGTTAAGCGTACCCCAAGCTTTTATTAATGAAATAGAAAATCAAAGGCTAGAAAGAAAAGGTAGGATACAATTAGAGAGTTTGACAGGAAAACCCAGGGACCAACTCCGAACCAACGCCACATAATCAGCCCAAAAAGTAGCTATCGATGCCTCCTTTCCTGAGAAAACTCGAGAGTTGCGTACCTGGTCGTCAGGGAAATATCATCTTGCAGAGTTAGCCAATATTTCTGAGTACAGAGAGAAATTTCCTTGGTCATCAGGGAAATATTGCCTTCCAGACTTAACCAAATTTTCGAGTGCAGAGAGAGATTTCCCTGGTTATCAGGGAAATATTGCCTTCTAGACTTAGCTAAATTTTTGAGTGCAGATAGGGATTTCCCTGGTCATCAGGGAAATATTATCTTCCAAACTTAGCCAAATTTTTGAGTGCAGAGAGAGATTTCCCTGGTCATCAAGGAAATATTGCCTTCCAGACTTAGTTAAATTCCTGAGTGCAGATAGAGATTTCCTTGGTCATCAGGCAAATATTGTCTTCTAGACTTAGCCAAATCTTCGATTGCAGAAAGAGATTTCCCGAGTCATCAGGGAAATATTGTCTTCCAGACTTAGCCAAATTTCTGAGTACAAAGAGAGATTTTCCTGGTCACCAGGGAATTGTTGCCTTCCAGACTTAGCCAAATTTTCGAATGCAAAGGGAGATTTCCCTGGCCATCAGGGAAATATTGCCTTCCAGACTTAGCCAAATCTTCGAGTATAGAGAAAGATTTCCTTGGTCACCAGGGAAATAGTGCCTTCTAGACTTAGCCAAATCTTCTAGTGTAAAAAGAGATTTCCTTGGTCATCAGGGAACTATTTATTGTCTTCCAGACTTAGCCAAATCTTCGAGTGTAGAGAAAGATTTCCCTTGTTATCAGGGAAATAGTGTCTTCCAGACTTAGCCAAATTTTCAATGCAGATGGAGATTTCCTTCGTCATCAAGGAAATAGTCTTTCAAACTTAACCAAATTTTTGGTTTTCTGACTTTAGACAAATTTCGATGTCTACACTAACAAACAATATAAAATAACACAATTCTGCATTTGATCGTCCGATTTGCTCCCGGAAAGTCATCGAATAGCTTATCAAAAAATGCTAAGTAAAAAAATTAGGAAACATCAATGTTTGACGATGCGATCCTGGTGTGTAGGTGGCATTGCCTACTTCTACATCAATGTCTTGAAGTTGGTGGTTGATTAGGAACAAGATTGGAGAACGAAGAATTTATCACTAATAGTCCACTAAGGCATCAAGCAAAAACTATATACAGAGCTTATCACTTATAGTCCACTAAGGCATCAAGCAAAAACTATATACAGAGCTTATCACTAATAGTCAACTAAGGCATCGAGCAAAAACTATATACAAGTGCACAATGAAGGGTAAGGTCACCTACCTAGTGTGCGTACCATCCAACAATACAAAGAATAAAACATATATATCATTATATCAAACCACCCTCAGGAGAACCTCTGAACAGTTTGAGACTTCATCAAGAGACCAATAGTCTGATAGGCTAGTTTAGTAGTTTGGAGATATGATGAGTCATACAAGCTAGGTAATGATATTAGACTCGGTGACAATCAGTATGATTGTGCTTTTATCATTTCATGAAATATCAGACTACTGTAAATACAATGTGCAGAGATGAAGTGATGATGATGAATATTCTCTTGTCACAACGTAAAGTTTGAAGGCAATTTCACTAGTGGTGTTCGTTATCATCCAATACTTTGCCTCAGTGGTGAAGTGGGAGAGAATGTTCTGCTTCTAGATCTCAGCGGCAGAGGGTGTTCCAAGAAAGACATTTGTGAGGGGACAATGATTCGTGACATTGCTGCCTGGTAAGCAAGAGAATATGTCAATAATAAAATCGATAAGATAGAGATGAAAGGCAAAATAGTGCCCCAAAGGAGTGGAGGACAAAAAGGATCAGCGAATAGTGAGTGGTGTGAGCAGGAACGACTGTTTAGTTATTGTTATGCATGATTTAGGCAATACTAAGATGCAAGGTAAGCTAACATAAGCAAAGCAATGCAAAAGGTCCCTGAAGTTTCCATTCTTCCTGAATGATAGAGAGATAGAGAGGAAGGACTTGACTTGACTGCCCTTCCTTATTCATAGAAAGCCCGGATTTGTTTGTAAATTTTTCTTTGAGATGCAAAACTGTCCTCTTTTCCAGGAAAAAAGGTACACCAAGCTATCTATACTGAACACTACTGGAAAGATGAGTGGAGCTTCTAATGAAGCTAAATGGGATTCAGAGGGGTTTGCACTAGAAATGTGGTAATCTATGTACTTCTGAGGTCTCACAAGAAAGTGAATAACCACAAAATTGCAAGCGACCTTAGGGATAAGAAAGTTCTTAGGTGGATGAGATCCTTCCTCGAAGTTTTGTTGAAGGTGCTGCTTAATGTGCCATAGGTGAGAAGGCTCATCCCTAGTAAATATATTATCCACGTAAAGAAGGAAAGTGCGTCCATGAACACAACTAACTACACAAGTTTGGACAAACATTGCTTGATTGTATAGCGGGTGGGAAAAGGTGCTAGAATGGCCTTAATTTTTCAAACTAGGCCTAAAACTTTATCAAATCATAGATAGCTCGACAAATACAATAGACATCGTGATAGGATGAGGAAGTCTTGAAGATAGCTGGATGTAGTTATAGAGATCATTGTGAAAAAAATTGTTCTAGATATTCATTTAACAAAGTGGCCATCCACAAACTCTAACCACACAATGTAAGTATGACCCGACAGACCCAGGGCCATTGTTGTGTGATAAGGCAAAGATCTAGTAATTTATGTTGAACTTTTGTGAACCCTCAACCTATGATATGTAGACACAGACACGGGTGTAGGTGTCACACTGACACGAGAGTTGGACACAACATCATAAAAGTTGGATACGGAGACACATGGGTATATATATATATATATATATATATATATATATATATATATATATATATATATATATATATATATATATATATATATATATACAGAGAGAGAGAGAGAGAGAAATGCTATAATGCGGCACCGCACCGCAGCCGTCTGATGCAACCGCTGCGTGCATCGCATGCACACAGCGGTGCATCAGACGGCTACAGTGCGGTGCCGCACTAACCGCATGCCACATTATAGCATGCCCCTATATATATATATATATATATATAGAGAGAGAGAGAGAGAGAGAGAGATGCATTATAGCATGCCCCTATATATATATATATATATATATATATATATATATATATATATATATATATATATATATATATATATATATATATATATATATCTATGAAGCACAGATACTTCAAAATACATGACGTACCCGTACGGATACGTATCGGACACAGATACGGCTCGGATACGTGTCCGATACGTTTCGGGCGTATCCTGGATTTAAAAATACCAGGATACGACTGGGATACGGCCCGGATACGGGAGGGATACGGCGGGATACGGGAGGGATACGGGCCGGATACGGCTGACCGGTTTGGGCTTGGGTTATCGAGTTTGGGTTTGGTTAAAAGTTAAACTCAAACCCAAACCCAAATCCAAACCCAAATCCACTGTCCCACACTAAAAGATTTAAGGATAAATTGCACAAAGACCCCTATAGTTTGACCGATTATCACTTACACCCCCTCATGTTTAAAACCCTACAAATGCCCCCCTGGAGGGGGTGCAAGTGATATGTTTTTCAAACTGTAGGGGGTCTATGTGTAATTTACCCAAAATTTAACCCCACCCACCCTGTTTTCTGTATCGACCGAGAAGAGAGGGAGAGCAGAGAGGCAGGCGTCCGCCCGCGCCCGTCGTCTGTCGTTCGCCGTCGCCCGCCTGATTGCAGTCGTCCGTCGTCCGTGCCAAACTACAGTCGTTAGCCGCCCGTCCGTCGCCCAACTGCAGTCGCCCACCGTCCCCCCGCACCCGTCCGCCGCCCGACTGTAGCCGTCCGCTGTTCGCCCGTATCTCTCCCTCACAGCCCCATATCTCTCTATCTCTCCCTCTTTCTCGCTCTCCCTCACAGCCCCATTTGCAGGTTTTCTAACATGTCGTCAGGATCTGCAGATATGCAATAAGATCGATAAAAAACAGTGATAAAATATTGAGCCAATTATGAAAATTTTATTATTTTTTTTTCAAAAAACAGTGATAAATTATAGCAATTAATATTTTGTTTATATTGAATATGCAACAACCTGTGCTTCTATATTGAATATGTTCTTTATGATGCATTCTATCAATTAATAGTTCTATAAATTAATAATTTAGTATTTTATTTAAAATAAATATTTAAAAAATAATAATTTATTGCCGTATCCTTAGCCGTACCCGTATCCTACTTTTTTAAGATTTGCCGTATCGCCGTACCTGTATCGTACCCGTATCCCGTATCCGTATCCGTGCTTCTTATATATATATATATATATATATATATATATATATATATATATATATATATATATATAAAGAGAGAGAGAGAGAGAGTAGTGATATATTGTGGCCGGTAACATGCAGGCTTAACGTGCGGCCGCCCTCTTCGGGGGTATTTTTGGGAATTTTTTTTATAGGTTGATCACCTACCCTTGGATAGCACATACAAAAAATTTCAGCTCGATCCAAGACCTATAGGCCGTTCAAATGTGATCGACTTTTATCGGTCGTTCATTTTTACCGTCATTTTGATTAACACATTTGGATGGCCTACAGGTCTTGGATCGAGCTGAAATTTTTTGTGTGCGCTATCCAAGGGTAGGTGATTGATGCAGACGAGCCTACTACGTGCAGTTTTTCTACAGCTGATGGCGTATTTTCATCCGCGCCGGAGATCCAGGAACCCGATCGTCGATCCGTCCGCATCAGTGGAAAGCTTAATTGAAGCCCCACAGTTTTGGTTTTTATTTTATTTCGATCCGACCAACGGATCTTTAGTTATTTCTGTTTTTATTTCTGGTTTGGGTAGGTGCGAGCCATGTTCGCATCCGGTTCGAGCCACAGATGCCGAACTGACTCGTTTCTGTGTTAGAGTCTTAGCCGTAGGATCTTAAGTGAGATTAAATCTCAATGGATGAGATTTCAAGGGAAACCAAAATCACAAAAACCCCTAGCCGAACCTCCCCTTTCACCCGGCCGGGCCCTTTCCCGCGGAAGACCGCGCGTCCCCCTCTCTCTCTCTAGCCGCGCGTCCCCTCTCTCTCTCTTCCGCACATCTCTCTCTCATTCTTTCCTTTTTTGTGTTTTCTTTGTTGTTTCATCCCCTATAAACCCTACAAACCCTAATTGAGAAGGGAGATGAAATTGAAATTGAAACCCTAGATTGAAGAAGCGTGTGCGCTTGTTCAGTTATCCCTTCCGACGAATCTTCCCTGCTTCTGATCCTTTTCTTCCTCCGCACGCTTCTACCCCGTCGCCTCGCTATTCATCCTCGGCTTCACGGAAGATCGACGTGGAGTTTCTTCTTCTTCAAGATCATCGTCTCGGCTTCTTCACCCCGTCTTCTGGACCACACCTCCCCCTTCCGCGCCATTCATCTGCAACACGGAGTATCGGAAAGCTGCCGGCATTGACCTAAGCACGGTTTGGGATTATCCTCAGAACTTTCATGTGATATTTTCCTTTCTTGCAACCGGCCTTATTGCTGATTTTATGCTAGGATCCCTAACTTTCTGTTTTCCCGAGAGTCTCATCCATTAGGATTTATTCGAGTAGATCTTTGCATGTTCTTGAGACATTGGATTATTAATTTGAAAGTGTTCTTGTTCTTATTGCTGGAATTCAGTAGTATAATCTGAAATTACTGTTCATCTTGTCCCTTTTTATTGTCCCGTTGCATTAAATCTGATTGGTAGTGAATGAATGGTGAATTATGATCATAGGTCTTTGCTGAAATTTATTTATACATGCTGAAATCTGAATTTAGTTGTTAAATTCTGCACTTGGATTAATTTAAGCATTCCGCTTCGCATCAAGTTGGTATCAGAGCGCACTAGTCGTCGCGTTGCTACGCAACGGCCGGTCCTCTCGCATCATTCGCATCATCTCGCGTTTGCTGAATTTTTTTTTTATTTCCTTTTTTCATTTTAGTTTGTGTCTTGCATTAATTAGGTAACACGCATCGCGTGAGTACATCCATATTAGGACCATCCCTTTTCCCCCGGTAGTGAGTCGATCGAATCTATAATGGCTGGATCTTTGCCATCCCGCACTTGGCACGATGCCTTCATAAGGCAACAGGAACGCATGGGTAGGCTTCAGACCCAAATAGAAAACTTGACCTTGGCCGTCACCAAATCCCAGAATCCACCTCGACCCCATCGAGAACACAGGACTAGAGCGTCGCCAGGGCATAGTGAGTTAGACCTAGAGTCAGGAGGAGCCAACGTCAGTTCCTCTAATGGATCTGATAGGCGGAATAGCAGAACTCATAGGAGATCGAAGTCCCATTGGGGCTGGGATCAGAGCATCAACATAGAAATTCCTGAGTTCGGGGGTCGGATGGATCCCGAAGAGTTTCTAGAGTGGGCCGAGCATATCGACCGGTATTTCGAGTGGAAGAAAATCCCCCGCGACAAACAAGTTAAGTTTGTCAGCCTTAAACTGACAGGTAATGCACTGGTTTGGTGGAAACAGTTGCAGACCGCTAGGGGTAGAAAAGGAAAAGATAAAATTTCCACTTGGACCCACATGAGGGAAAAGCTGCAACGGAAGTTCCTCCCTTTCGATTCCAAACAAAGTGTGTTCCAGAATTCGTCCTCGAAAGTATCCGAGCGCACTAGTCGTCGCGTTAGGGAAGAGAGCACAAATCTGATGGCAAACTACGTGCAGATCAGCCAAAACAGAATTTGCCAAAACCTGCGACAAGAGCACGAATCAGTAGATCAGCCAGGACACAAGTCAGCCGATTGTCCTCAACGACAATTCAACCCACAGACAAATCTGGCGGACAATGACAAGGAAGAGGAAAGTCATGGGTCTGAGGGTGAACACTTCAATGAGTTAGTCTTGGAGGGAGATGACGTGACTGCACCACTGCTGGTTATTCACCAGTCTCCATCACCCCATGCACCTAAAGCTCTTCTGAATCAGAACCAACCCTTACCACCATTCGCAGATAACCTAGTAGGGCGTTCATCTGTTTCGCTGTCGATTGAGAAGGGATTAGACAACATTTTGCATTCCATTGCATGCACATCACATTTAGAGTCGGTAGGCATTCATGACGTTTGCATTCATCATTCGCCTGACTTCCATACTTCCATAGATCATTCATATGTGCATCCATATTGTCATCCAAGTGTTGAATTAGGCAATAACGACGATTTTGGCATGTTTGATCATTTTTCGATGCAAAATAATTATGAATCATGCTTTCAACTTTCAGCCAGCCCATCAGCTTTAATTTTTCGAAATCATAACAAATGGCATGATGAATTCTTTGATTTCATATTTTATTCACTGCATCCCGACAATGATTGTATCACATATCTTCGTCGTCTTCTAGAATCCACTTGTTTTGCACCGTGCGCAGGCCACATTGAGCAACACAAAATGCACCCGCAACCCTTGGCCTTTCAAATACACCAATGCCTATCGCGCAAGCCGATGACCCGCAGCACATTATGCTCCCGCGGCCTTTCTTTTCACATGTCATTTGAATTTCATGTCAACCCAAATTCCTATTATCACATGAAATTATCTGAGTATTTTGATGATCTTATCGTGCCGCGGAGGATGTTGGTTTTGACTTTCAGGTCTTCGCTTGGTGCCGAGGGGCAGAGGCTACGAGATGGAGTTGCTGCGTACTTGAGGCGGATCACTTGGCCACCGGACCCGGGAGATCAGTCAGATCAGAGTCAGCGGTTGCAGTTGCTGCCAGGAGAGCCCCCGTCGGACCCAGGACCTTGCTCGACAGGAGTCGAGTTCTTTTGAGTCCGGGGGACTTGATGCAGACGAGCCTACTACGTGCAGTTTTTCTACAGCTGATGGCGTATTTTCATCCGCGCCGGAGATCCAGGAACCCGATCGTCGATCCGTCTGCATCAGTGGAAAGCTTAATTGAAGCCCCACAGTTTTGGTTTTTATTTTATTTCGATCCGACCAACGGATCTTTAGTTATTTCTGTTTTTATTTCTGGTTTGGGTAGGTGCGAGCCATGTTCGCATCCGGTTCGAGCCACAGATGCCGAACTGACTCGTTTCTGTGTTAGAGTCTTAGCCGTAGGATCTTAAGTGAGATTAAATCTCAATGGATGAGATTTCAAGGGAAACCAAAATCACAAAAACCCCTAGCCGAACCTCCCCTTTCACCCGACCGGGCCCTTTCCCGCGGAAGACCGCGCGTCCCCCTCTCTCTCTCATGCCGCGCGTCCCCTCTCTCTCTCTTCCGCACGTCTCTCTCTCATTCTTTCCTTTTTTGTGTTTTCTTTGTTGTTTCATCCCCTATAAACCCTACAAACCCTAATTGAGAAGGGAGATGAAATTGAAATTGAAACCCTAGATTGAAGAAGCGTGTGCGCTTGTTCGGTTATCCCTTCCGACGAATCTTCCCTGCTTCTGATCCTTTTCTTCCTCCGCACGCTTCTACCCCGTCGCCTCGCTATTCATCCTCGGCTTCACGGAAGATCGACGTGGAGTTTCTTCTTCTTCAAGATCATCGTCTCGGCTTCTTCACCCCGTCTTCTGGACCACACCTCCCCCTTCCGCGCCATTCATCTGCAACACGGAGTATCGGAAAGCTGCCGGCATTGACCTAAGCACGGTTTGGGATTATCCTCAGAACTTTCATGTGATATTTTCCTTTCTTGCAACCGGCCTTATTGCTGATTTTATGCTAGGATCCCTAACTTTCTGTTTTCCCGAGAGTCTCATCCATTAGGATTTATTCGAGTAGATCTTTGCATGTTCTTGAGACATTGGATTATTAATTTGAAAGTGTTCTTGTTCTTATTGCTGGAATTCAGTAGTATAATCTGAAATTACTGTTCATCTTGTCCCTTTTTATTGTCCCGTTGCATTAAATCTGATTGGTAGTGAATGAATGGTGAATTATGATCATAGGTCTTTGCTGAAATTTATTTATACATGCTGAAATCTGAATTTAGTTGTTAAATTCTGCACTTGGATTAATTTAAGCATTCCGCTTCGCATCAGTGATCAATCCCAATTTTTTTTTTTTTTGAAAAACACCCAGGAAGGGGGTGCCGCATGTTACCAGCCGCAATGTAACACTACTATATATATATATATATATATATATATCTATACTATATACTAAAACGGAGCCCTCTCTTCCACGTTCTGACACGTGGCATCATTTTGAAGAGCAAACTCCTTTCCCACCGTATGAACATGAGGTAGGATTCCAAGAGTTGCATGCTATTTTAAAAGCGACAATGAAAACCACTGGTTGAATATTAATACTCATTCACCACGAAACGGTTTCCTCTCTTCAACGTCCATGCTATTAGCATTTGCCATCAGACGCTCTCCCATAAATACTGTTGAAGCTCATTTGTTAGAAGCTGGATCGTTCACAGCTGGAACCCATTAAAGAAAAACTATTGAGACTTGAAACCCATTTGTCTCACAGACTCACTCTCTCTCTCTCTCTAAGGTGGACCCCATTAAAAAAAAACATTTTTTTGACAAGAGATTAAACAATAAAAACTATTGAAACCCATTGATCTATCTCTTTACCCCATTCCACAAAGAAGACCCTTCGATTACCCTAAATAAAATGCTTCATTTCCATCTTTACTCTCTCTCTCTCTATGTATATATACACGTTCTTCACCTCATATTCAATAGTTGCCCGACTACTGTTGGTGGTCCGGAACCAACGAGCCATGCTCTCCGCAGCCTCACTACGTCTCCACCTCCCATTTCATTGCCGGCCCAATTTACTGCTGGTGTTCTGGACCACAATGAGCCCCGTCCTTCGCAAACTGACTCCAGGGAACTGGCCTCGCCTGAAATCTCATCACCCTCCCCGTCTACGATGTCTCCAGCGGCATCGACCTCATCATTGGCGTTGTCGGAGTGCCTGGATAGTGGGCGGCGTCCTTGATCGGATTTGTCGCATGACGTATCTATTGGCATCGACCACCTGATTTCCCATGGGGTTTTCATCTCTGAGCTAATGCATATATATATATCAAACACAGATCATGTATCTCTATGCATGCTTGATGCTGCTTTGGTACTTTATATCTTTGTATAGGGTGAGTATGGTGATGGTGATGGTGATGTCCATGAGAGAGAGAGAGAGAGAGAGAGAGAGAGAGAGAGAGAGAGAGAGAGAGAGAGAGAGAGAGAGTTTCTACGGTTTTTTAAAATTTTATTTTTGAGACCAATGAGTTGGAATTGATCATATATATATATATATATATATATATATATATATATATATATATATATATATATATATATATATATATATATATATATATATATATATATATATATATATATATATATATATATATATATATATATATATATATATATATATATATATATAGTCTCTAATGGGTTTCAATGCATTTTGTTGAGCAATGGCTTCACATACCCACAATATCACCGATCTCTAACTGGTTTAGTGAATTTTGCTAAATGATATTTGCTCGATCTCTAAAGAGTTCGAGATGAACAATCACCACTCTCTCTATATTCATTATGAATATTGGGGCATCTTTGTGAGGTTACAGGCATCTGACGTGATACTATTCCTCCCAAGGCACACTTCTTGAAATTTATTTATGGAGAAATAGCTCAATCTTGATGTGTGATAGTTCTTGGTTTGTTTAGATTGTTTGGATGGTGGTTTGTTTTTATAAATTGCTATTATTTCTTTCAATTTTATGCCTAGATTTGCTATTTTTTTGTATGTATTACCTTAGTGACTATCCATTTAGAATCAAAAAATCCCTCCCCCCCCCCTAAATTCAGTCATTTTCAATACTGTTTATAATGGATAATGTGTCTTTCGCTTAATTTTGTTCTATGTTATAATATATTTCTTTTATAAATTTTATTCCGTGCATGGCACGGGTTCACTACTAGTATATATATAGACACCAACAAAATTATGAAATTGATATAAATTGAAAATTACTACCCCTTCGGAATTCGACTCCTACACGGTCTACCATTTCCCTCTGTTCACTCGATTGGAGAAGGAAGAGACTCACAACATTCGGTTTAATAACATCGAGAGATGGTATTATGCCGTGTTGACACGGGTGGACACGTCTCCGAGGGCTCAATTAGAGGTGTTCCCTATATCATAGTCCTCAATTGAACAGTTAGACCTTTTAGCAATTAGCGCTTGATTAAACTATCAACGTGAGTCTTGATTGTATAGGCCCTACAATTGTATATAGAGAACCTATTTGTTGCAATAGGAAGCAGACCCTAATTTTGAGGGCTTTGTTAGGCATCAATCTCCTCAACCATGGCCTCTTCCCACTCAAGGACATTGACTGCTGATTGTAAGTCTCAGGCTTGCAGTAAGACTAAATGGCTTCAGAAAAAGGATCAATATGCACTAGTAACTAGTAGAAGAAACAAATGTCAGCCTATCAGTAGTTGGGATAAGTTGGATAACCTCACATTGGAGAGGTCAAAGAAGTACGAAGATCAATCGAGTTAATCGGAAGGCCGTTTGTATCTAAACATATCTTGCACGACTAAATAAACTTAAACTGCCCTAATATAAGTGCCGAAATTAAACCTAAAATATATAGCTAAAGTACATTTTAAATAACCAAAAATTTTATAATTGTTAGGAGACGACGGCTAGGGTTTGGAGAGGAACCGCATCATTCCATTGAGGGACTCAAGTCCAATATATGTACAGTAAACCCGACCCAACTATACAGTAAACCCGACCCATTATATTTACATTAACACTCCCCCTCAAACTCACGGTGGATCATGAACCGAGAGTTTGCCTAGAAAATGCCTGAAGCGAGCAGTCGTCAGGGGCTTCGTCAGAAAATCAGCAGTCTGCTCCGATGAGGGAATATAAGGCAGGGAGATGGTGTGATCGATAAACGCCTGGCGAACATAATGACAATCAACTTCAATATGCTTTGTTCGCTCATGGAAGACCGGATTGCTAGCAATCTGAATAGCACTCCGGTTGTCACAGAAGAGAGGGGTGGGCCCGGATATCACCACTCCCAAGTCAAGCAGAAGACGGCGAAGCCAGACAATCTCGGCGGTGGTGGAAGCCATGGCCCTGTATTCGGCTTCGGTGCTGGAGCGAGCAACAGACTCCTGCTTCTTGCTGCGCCACGAAATCAGTGAGTCACCCAGAAACACACAGTATCCTGTAGTAGATCGACGAGTGTCTGCATCTCCTGCCCAATCTGCATCTGAGTAGGCACGCAGCACCAACGGAGAGGTGGAGGGAAACAGTAGTGAACGGGTGATGGTGCCCCGGAGGTAGCGGATAATCCGGAGAACAGCTGCATGGTGTACTGACCGTGGAGCCTGAACAAACTGACTGACAATGCCAACAGCATGGGCAATGTCTGGCCGGGTCATGGTGAGATAGACAAGCATCCCAACCAACCTCTGGTAGCGGGAGACATCCTGGAGCGGCTCACCATCTGTAGCGAGAAGCTTCAAATTGAGCTCCATGGGTGTGTCAGCAGTACGTGTGTCAGTAAGCGCAGCATCAGTAAGGATGTCGGAGATATACTTCTGCTGTGAGACCAACAGACCACGAGATGACCTGGCAATCTCAAGGCCCAGAAAGTAGCGAAGAGAGCCCAGATCTTTCATCTCAAACTGACTCTGGAGGTGCCGCTGGAGAGAGGCGATGGTGGCACTGTCATCCCCAGTGATGATCATATCATCCACATAGAGGAGAAGAACTGCAATGCCCTGACTGGAGGAGCGAGTGAACAAGGCATAGTCGGAGTGACGCTCAACAAACCCGGCGGCCAGAACTGCACTGCGAAATCGCTCAAACCAGGCACGAGGGGCCTGCTTGAGCCCATAGATGGCCCGGCGCAACCGACACACGTGCCCTGGAGGAACTGAAGTGCCCGGAGGAGGAGCCATGTAGACTTCCTCGGAGAGATCACCGTGGAGAAACGCATTGGTGACATCCATCTGATGGAGAGGCCACCCTCGAGCAGCTGCCACAGCTAAGAGGGTGCGCACAGTAATCATCCGAGCAACCGGAGCAAACGTCTCCTCGTAGTCAATCCCATACTCCTGGGAGAAGCCACGAGCAACGAGGCGAGCCTTGTGCCGCTCAATGGATCCGTCAGGCCGAGTCTTGACCTTGAATATCCACTTGCAGCTAACAGGCACCACCCCGGAGGGACAAGGCACCAACTCCCAGGTCTGGGTCCGCTGAAAAGCCTCAAGCTCAACTGACATGGCCTGCCGCCACTCTGGATGTAACGCTGCCTCACGGTACGATCGGGGCTCCCGATGGGTGTGTATAGCAGTAAGAAAGGCCTGGAAGGATGGTGAATAGGAGACACTGGCAGAGTAGCCAGAAGAGTCAGGAGAGTCAGAGGGAGAAACATAGTAGCCAAACCTGTCAGGAGAGTAGTCGTATCTGGCAGGAGGGTGATGTTCGCGCGCTGGGTAGTGCCGAACAGGAGCAGGATCCACGACCGGGGAGGAGGGGGCAGCAGCATCAGGCGAGGGAGTACCAGTGTGAACCGACTCTGGAGGAGGAGCTGCAGACCGACGAACATAGACACGAGTAACAGGTGGTGGTGGAGGTGGCGAGGGAGACGGAGGAGGTGGTGGTGGTGGTGGTGGTGGTGGTGGTGGTGGTGGTGGTGGAGGTGGAGTAGGCGTGGATGGGGCAACGGAAACCGGGGGTAGAACAGGGATGTGGAGATGTGAGGAGGGCGAGGAGGATGACGCAGGAGGCAAGGAAAGATCCCGAGACTCAAGGGAAAAGTACGGGACATCCTCAACAAAGGAGACGTGACGGGAGACACGGATCCGACGAGCTAAGGGATCATAGCAGCGATACCCCTTGTGCTCCCGACTGAGTCCCAAGTGAACACACCGAACATACCTCGCAGAGAATTTGGTGCGCTCATGGGGAGGAAGAAGAACGAAGCACGTGCAGCCAAACGTGCGAAGAAGAGAGTAGTCAGGTGGACTGGAGTGAAGGCGCTCGTAAGGGGTGGCACCGGACAGAGCAGACGACGGAGTGATATTGATAAGGTGGACAGCCGTCATGACAGCTTCAGCCCAGTAGGAGTGAGGAACAGACGCAGAGAGAAGCAGGGCTCGTGCAGTCTCAAGGACATGACGATGCTTGCGTTCGGCAACGCCGTTCTGCTGATGGGTGTGAGGACAAGACTGCTGGTGAAGAGTGCCGTGAGACTGAAGGATCTCACGCATCTCAGAGGAGAGATACTCCTTGGCACAATCAGACCGAAAGGTCTTGATGCGCCGACCAAACTGAGTGTGATTCATAGCAGTAAATCTCCTATAAATGTCAGGTATTTCAGATCGATGACGCATAAGATAGACCCAGGTGCACCTAGAATAGTCATCAATAAAACACACATAATACATATAATCCGATAGAGATGCAACAGGAGCAGGACCCCAAATATCCGAATGAACTAAATCAAATAAAGCAACAGACTGGGAAGTACTAGCAGAAAAAGGAAGAGCTAGATGCTTTGCCAGTCGACAACCCGTACAAACGGAGAGGGGGGAGAAAGACGCTCGACCCAAAGCGCCCGACCGGAATACGCTTTTGAGTCGATCACTCGATATATGACCTAACCTTCTGTGCCACAGGTCGGCATCAGAGGTGACAGACATGACAGACGCAACTGAAGACACATGGAGATGGTCCAACTGGTAGAGTCCTCCTGCCCTACGGCCCAGCCCAATCCTCTGACCCGTCCGCGAATCCTGCACAACACAAACAGAAGGGGTGAAGGTGACAGTCAGGCCAGAGTCGCAAAGAGAACTGATAGAAATCAGATTAATATTAAGACGGGGGGCATGATGGACATGGGATAGGGTCAGGCGACCAGAAGGGTCAGAGGTGGTGGTGATGGAGCCACATTGCGGAATAGGGACGAGAGTCCCATCCGCAGTGCGAACCTCCTGGTGGGTGGTAGTGGGAGAGCAGTCCGTGAGGACAGTAGAGTCAAAAGTGAGGTGACAGGAGGCACCCGAATGAAGATCCATGGAGCAGTAGTACCAGAGGTGGCAGACAAGCCGTGCGCAGTCGTGGAGCCAGTGGAGGCTAGGTGGCGAAGAAGGAGCTTCTCGAGGCGCTGAAGGCGTTCCGGCTCAGACGGAGAAGGTGCTGTGATAGTAGTGGGGAGCGTCGAGGCCTCTACAGTAGCCGCTGCACCACCAAAGTGGCGGAAGGAAGACGAACCACGTCCTCGGCCCCGTCCACCTCGACCGCCGCGTCGATCGTCGCGAGAGGTCGAAGACCAGCGGGGGATCTCTCATCCGGACCCCAGCGGGGGTTGCGTGGAGGACGTGTAGGGCACTCACGCTTCATGTGGCCGGGCTCCTTGCAGTAGTGACAAAAAACAGCCTCATCGGAGAACCCGTCTGCCAGGACAGTGTCGGGGCTGGGAGCAAGTGGAGGAGGACGAGCACCCTGAGTCTGAAGGCGGGTCTCCTCGTCGACCAAAGCTAGTAGAGCATCCTCTAGCCGAGGGAGTGGCTCACGGTGCAGGAGCTGGGCAGCTATGAGAGCAAATTCCGGCCGAAGCGCTGCCAGGAACTGGTGCAGGTGGCCCTCGTCAAGGAAGCGCTGGAAATCCCGGGAGCGAGGGCAGGCACACCGCTCCGGGATCAGTGAGTCCAGCTCATGCCAATAGGCACTCATCTGACTAAAGAAATCCTGAATGGTGCGCTCCCCCTGACGGGCCGACTGTGAGTCACAGATGAGCTGATGTCGGCGGGCGCCTCCGCGCGGGAGAAAACGGTCCCGGAGATACTCCCACATCGCGCGCGCTGTCGGAAGGCGGCCGATGGGAGCAAGGAGTGGACGAGCAACAGAGGCCAGAAGGTACGCCCGGATGGCCTGATCGTGGCGGCGCCACGTAAGAGCAGCAACGGTGGTGGCCGTGGTAGCGGGTTGGGTCGGAGGGGGCGGAGGGGGGCTGCTGGTGGTGCGGGTGGGGTCGGAGGAGGCTGCGGATGGTGCGGAGGGAGGCGGAGTGGGCTGCTGGTGGTGCGGGTGAGGTCGGAGGGGGGCTGCGGGTGGTGCGGAGCAGAGGAAGGGGGCCGGAGGGGGTTGCCGGAGGTGCCGGAGCAGAGGAAGGAGGCCGGAGGGGGTTGCCGGAGGTGCCGGAGCAGAGGAAGGGGGCCGGAGGGGGTTGCCGGAGGTGCTGCCGTCGCCCTAGAGCTCTGATACCATGTTAGGAGACGACGGCTAGGGTTTGGAGAGGAACCGCATCATTCCATTGAGGGACTCAAGCCCAATATATGTACAGTAAACCCGACCCGACTATACAGTAAACCCGACCCATTATATTTACATTAACAATAATAAATAGAAAAGGGCCTCGTCTGAGATGGGCCATAAGATTTGGATGAAGCTTGGGCCATGGGATTCCGCATCACCCAATCATCTCTAACTCTCTATTTTCCTTGTTAAATATATGTGAGAGATATATAAAGGCCACAAAAACCTGAGCCTTTTTTATGAGTTAAAAACTGGGCTTTAAAAAATCTTAAAAAAAGGAAACCTTGAAGGATAATATACATAGGATGATGGAGAGAAGGTTTTCTCCCACGGGAGAGGATTCTGTACTACTTTCACACTCGGGCGGGGCCCACGAGTAGTGATTACGACTCTCTTTCCCATGGGATTGTAAGTTCTCTCCTTTTTCCCTTTATTCTTTTTTTAAAGTCATGTTTTGTGCAGAATTTAATTCCCTCTTAACTGACTCATCTTTGTCCTCTTATTTCACCCTATTTTCTTAATTAGCCTCGTATCCAAAAGACTAAATTTGCCCCAACTCCAAGTTGAACCTAATTACAAGTTTACAACTAAGTTCTAAATTATTAGAAATAATCCGAAAAATTCTGAAAAAATCCTATAAATTAGAAAGGGCACCTGTAACCTCTCGAAGTATCAAAAAGAACACAGAAAAGACTTCCTAACGACACCTACGTGCCTCCAACAGACTCTCTAAACTCAAAATCTGACAGTTTAAGTACCTAGACATGCTTCTCCCTCACCATGGGATCTGATAACATGCATAGGTTAGAGTTGGTTGAAACCTCATGCGCTGTTTGATTGAAAATCAAAGCCGAATGATGCAGTTCAGTCTGCAAGGTTATAGTCGCTAAATTACTTATTTTATTGTCTCTGTTTGACAATGAGATGGGACTGGTCTGAGGTTGGAATTTCCACATGATTGTGTAGCTTAAAAATAATTTCTTTGATCCAAACTTGAATTCTGCATCTAGTTGGCATAGTCCTAACCAATTAATTTCATCCTCTATTGTCTATAGTTTACATTGAGGTGATGTGAGCCTGGGTTTGAATTTCTACACGATGGTGGAGATCGAAATTGCTTCAGTGAACACCCTTCCAGGACAATTGAATGCCCACATGTTTGCCCAGGAATTGATTTTTTCACCCGCTCCGAACTCATTAAGCTCATTATGTCCTTAAAATGTTTATACTTGATTGTACTTCAACTTCTGTTTTTTGTTAAATTTGAGTCATTAATTTGTGAGCTGTGGAAGAGGATACAAGGTCAATATACTTGCCATGCATAATTAGCCCATATTGTTACCGTCCTGTTTGGGAACTAATTTATATGATAATCCGAATTCGGCGTATCAAAATACCAGTAGTAATATCTACTCTTTCTCCTTTTGCTTTTCTGACATCGTTTTTATGTTCAAGGTTTATCGCTAAATACATTTCTATGGATTACTTTTAATTTCTAGCACAAACTGGTGATTAATATCTAACTTTGCTGGTTCAGTAATGTACATTGTTGATTTTCAAAGGTCTGGCTACTACCAGAAATGTTATGATCCTGATTGTAAAGGTCCGCAATATCTTACCTTTCTGAGAGTTCAATTGCAAAACTATATTAGTGCACATTCATCAATTTGACTCCTGATTTCTGTTATACATCTTTCACTATATGATTGAAATAGGTTATCGTTCTCCCTTGCGCCAATTACCATGGGATGTAATCCCTGACGGTATGGCAATATTCAATTCAGCACTGGCAGAAAATTACGGGGAGACTCTGAACATTAACCTTGATCTTCAAATTGATGAAAATAACATGGAACACTACTTATGTGGCAATGACGAGGGGATTTCTGAAAGCTGCAAGAAGGAAAGCAGCTGGTGGCGAGAAGCCATGAGGTATGCTGACTGTATTGAAACAATGAGAAACGGACCCGACTTTAGCAAATTGGTGAGTAATACTTCTTCTTTATGGTTGATTCTTTTGTATATGTTTTTTTTTTTCAAATTTTCATATCCTGGCCCGTTTTGTATAACTTTAACCATTATGAATTTTCAGCCATCTGATCTTCTCTAGGTTATGATTTATTACTTTTATTTGCTTGAGTTTGCTGAAAATGGCATTATCCATTCAACTTCATATACGAAAATTTTGATCAGCAATAGTTATTAAGAACACTAAAGCATACAGCTTTTCTTCAATGTACTGTTGCTTCATTAATTTGAATTGTGATGGGACATTTCCCCATCAGACAAGTTCTTTTCGAGAATTAAGAAGTCAAGACGACCAAGGTTGCTCATAGTTATTATACATTTATACTTGCATTGAACTTCCTGAAAAAAAATGTTTCGACTCAGCAAGGAATCCATCAGACCTTTCCAGAACTCGATTGTATTTGGCCTATAGCTGCATGAACTGCAGCATTTAGTTCAGGATTGGCGAGAATTTACCCTGATAATATAGTTGCACTAAGGGTTGCACTGATTGTTCATATCATTAAATAAGATAGGATATAAAAACTTGTTATACTACAGTGTTGAATGTGTTTATACTAAGGAATTTTAAATTATAGAACAAAAACAAAACAACCAAGACTTAGTGCCATGGCTATGTTGAACAACTCCTTGAGAAGGCTCCATCGAAGGTTTGAACAAGAGTTCTACAACTGATTGCCAGCCGAAGGGCAAACCCTCCTAGGGCTTATGTTGAAAATTCCCATATGATCGACAGTTGAAGGTAATGATGGTGATGATGATAATAAATATAATCAAGACTATACTACAAGTATATTATAAGTTAGTATCTGTCATCCCCATGCTATTGAAACTATCCTTTTTCTACACTATATCAGCATACCCATCCAAAACTCCTACTTGGGACCAAGTCTCAGATTTTTCTTTACCATGAAAATCTATGAACAATGATATTTCATGTAAGGGGGATGGGCCCTCAATGAAAAAGATTGCAAAATGAGGGCTATTGCTTAGACAAATCAGATAGACTGCCAAGCTACCATCAATGGAGGCTCCAAACACGAAAGGCAAAAAGAATAAAAAAATGAGCAAATGAGCAAAAGTTCGGTCCATTACCAAGTGAATTGAATGAACCATGGCTGATTTCCATGCAAAGCTAAATTAGATTACTGCGAACTAACATATTGGAATACAAATGTGAATGCACAAAACCTAGGAGAAAAGAGGATACATCAATCCAAAATCCTGTAATAAGGTGAAAAAAGTAAGGAAACTACGAGCATGGATCAGAGATTCAGAATAATGACCAAGTAGGCAATCATATACAGAATCAAGCATGAAGGGGGCTGATGTTAGAAATTAACAGGAAAGCTACATTTCCTCTAGCTTTAGGTCATACCGGATTCAACACAAAGCCAGACCAGATTTTTCTACACGGCCGACATGATAAAATTGGTGTTTAAGACATCCTCGATTGCTGCTTAATGCTTATGAACATGGCTCTTCTTCTTCTCTTCATAGTGCTGAATTTGTTTGAATTTGTAGCTCTTTTTTTTTGTAGAATGTAGTGTTATTATCTGGTTTAATTCGTAGGACGTGAATGTGGACGAAGATCCTGGATGGTGGACGGATGCAGAGAAGATCGTATCTCAAGTTGAAGAGCGAGTTGTTTGATCAATAATGGTATGCTGAACCTGTAAAGAAAATGGCAGTTTGCAAAAGATTGTGAATTCCTTTTTTTCCACCCCTTTGAAGGATTGATTGGGTCCATAATTCCATCAATTTGGTGGTACCCATGTTGATTATGTACCCAGAACTTGTGTTGTACGCAATCACTAATTCTTGTTGTAATGGAGTAGTCACCATTGTAATTTATGTTCAGTTACGATCGATGAATACAATGGAATCCGAGGTGCGGAAAAAAATGCTGATGAAGGCATTCCTCAATTACTGACCCTTTTTTTTTTTAATCTTCATTTTCTCTATGGTTAGGTTTGCGTGAAATTCCAAAACCCACAAAAAGAGAATGAAACAAATGCTAATCTGACTTAATGAGTGAGAACATGTGGTTCTTTAGATTACCTATATATTTTTTTTGTTATATATTTTTCAGAGATGAAACTTAAAAATGTAACCGTTAATGAAAAGGATTTCTCGAGCTCTTTAAAAAATACACAAAAAAAACTATGCATCTTTGTTGTATTTATGCTAGTGCATGCCCGTGCCGATTGGCACGTAGCGGCACCTTCACTGTGGCATGCAACGGGCGCTTTCGGACTTGTCGACGATGCCGTTGTCCTCTCCCTCTCGATCTCTCCCTTGGTTCTCTCTTTGCGTTCGAAGGTAGGATGGAAGCTACTGGGGTTCTTGAGCCTGCCATGTATGCCTTTTAGTCCTCTCTAGCTCTCTCATGTATATGAATTCTCTATCTAGATCTTCATCGATGACTAGATTTGTACTGCCCATTTTTTAGCGGAGGCGTTTTAGAGGATGACAGGCTTGTAATTATCATGAACAGACGTAACATGTTATATATATATATATATATATATATATATATATATATATATATATATATATATATATATATATATATATATGAGGAATGGGATGCTGCCTATCAAAGCAGCGTTTTTTGCTGCTTTGATACATTGTTTGACCATCCTAGAAGTTTTGGAATTTGATGAAATTTGGTGAGGGTGTTGTCTAGGGTAAGATGATCATCCTCACAAATTTTCATCAAATTCTAAAACTTCTAAGAGGGTCAAATGATCGAAGCAAAATCTGCAGATTTTAACGGTGACTGCAGATTTTGCTTCGACCATTTGATCCTCTTAGAAGTTTTGGAATTTGATGAAAATTTGTGAGGATGATCATCTTACCCTAGACAACACCCTCACCAAATTTCATCAAATTCCAAAACTTCTAGGATAGTCAAACAATGTATCAAAGCAGCAAAAAACGCTGCTTTGATAGGCAGCATCCCATTCCTCTATATATATATATTACTTGTAAAGGGCATGCATTGCAATGGAATAGGGATTCTTTTTCTTTTGCTGGACCGGCCAGGTGGTCAGATGGCAGGGCGCTAGAGCAAGGGCTTAAAGAGATCTGGAGATCGAAATTGGCGGAGGCGTCAACGGTCAGGATTCGCACGTACAAACAAGGCACAACAGCTTTCAGGAAAAGTTTGCTCCACAGTAGGGGTGGCAATCCTTGACCTGACCCGCCAACCTGCCCCGACCCCGACCCGAAGTTAGCGGGTTTGGGTTTGGCCTAAACGGGTTCGGGTCATAAACGGGTCGACCCGATTGACCCATTTATTTAATGGGTCGGGTTCGGGTTTGTACTTATAACCCGATTGACCCGTTTACCAAATGGGTCGTGTTGACCCAACCCGATCCAACTCGAGCCAACCTGACCCAACCCGGCCCAATCCGATTTGTCTTGACCCAACCCGGCAAGTTTAAATGGGTTTTGTTGACCCAACCCGAGCCAACCCGACCCGACACGACCCGATCCGTTTAGTAAACGGGTTAAACGGGTTGGGTGGGGTCAACCCGTTTATTAGGCGGGTTGGGTTTGGGTTTAAGTTTTTGACCAGTTTATTAAACGGGTCGGGTTCGGGTTGGGTGTTTTACCCTTATACCCATGTCTCAATCCAACCCGAACCATTGCCACCCCTACTCCACGGTGTCTAAACCGGGAGTCGAACCGTTAACCACTCCAACATGGGAGATAGGTAGGATAAAAATAAATTTAGTTTCATATTACATGCAAGATACAGTTGAAATACTAATTAATTTCCTCCCTCCGGTAAACAACAGATGAAAGCATGCATGCATGCACGGCCGCCTATTGATGGATCAGTTGATGACGTGATCGATCCACAAAGATTATAAAGAACCGAGCCATCACAGCCCTGATCGATCCACAAAGATTATAAAGAAAATCAAGATTCAAGATTAGACGAGATTGAGATCGATGGAATGTAGGCGAGCTAGCGATAATCGAGGTATATATGAACCTACCCGGACGAAACAGTCGTGAAAATGTAGTCTGAGGAGCCCGGCAGCCATGCTTGGATCCCTCATCACAGCCTTGTTCACCTCCTCCCTTACGATCAGCTCGGCTGCAGGGCATCTCCTCTCGTAGAACCGCTCTTGGAGGTGCCGGCCCTCCGTCGACGGAGTAAAACTCAGGCACAAACTCGCTACCAAAGCCAGCAACAAAGATCCTCCTCTCATGCCCATCTCTCTCTCTCGACCTCTCTCGACCTGCATGCCTGATGCCGGCCTGCCTTGCATATTTATATAGGCGGAGTCGCCTCTCCCTTGAGGTTTTGGAGTTCGACTTTGGCGCGGATTCCGCCGAGGTTACGATCGATCCAGACCCCACCGCTTAATCACAGCCGTACCCGTTGCATCCAGATCTGGAAACTTGGACCGGCCAGTCGGTCATTGGACAGGGTACAAAGGCTCAAAGAGGTCCCGATATATCAAGACAGGGCGCTAGCTAGAGCAAAGGTTCAAAGAGGTCCCTTATAACATATATGTGGTTATCTCACGTAACAACTGTGGTTACGTTGATAACCACATATGATAACAACTGTTAAGGATATCTGTTAAAGATCCGGATGTAATTAGTTATTCACAGATCCGGATGTAATTAGTTATTCACTATTTCTTATAAATAAACATGGACGGACTTGAGGTGAAAAAAAAAAACCAAGGCAACCGGCCATCATTTACTTCTCTCTCAATCTCTCTCTCTCAAAAACTTTCATGGTATCAAAGCCTCGTTTCTGAGGTGTGCTAGATCTACATCTACCCTCAGTTCCTCAACCTTTTCTTCCAACCAATTTTTTTTTTCTTTTCTTCTCCTAGGCAGCCTTCATCATGACCGATTCCTCCTCAACACAATTTTCTCCTTCCTTTTCTGCTCATCCTCTGTTCTTGCTTTCTTCTCCAATGCTGCTCCTCATCAAAAACCTGAGCTCTCTGGTGACAATCAAACTCGAAAACACCAATTTTATGACTTAGAAAGATCTCTTTCTCGGTGCCTTATCAACTTTCCAACTTGAGCATCTTGTTGATGGTAGTCATCCTATCCCAGAGCCCACCAATTCTCTCTACAAGGAGTGGATCCTCATTGATAGACAGCTTCGTACCTGCATCCTTGCCACCCTCTCCCCCAGCATCATTCCTACAGTGCTTCGTCTGCCTGGGTCTCGTGATGTCTGGGTGGCGCTTGAGAAGCGCTTCCTTTCCCAAGCCCGATCTAATGTCATTCATCTCCGCTCTCAACTTTAGAAGCTTCAAAAAGGCACCCTTTCTTTATCCGCCTATGTTCAACAGATTCAAACTATCTGTGACAACCTGGCCACGATCGGTGCTCCAATCTCCGAGCCAGACGTTGTGCTCTATACCCTCGATGGCCTCCCTGTAGCATACAACAATGTCAAAACGGCGCTTTGTCTTTGCTATGGTCCTTTGGCTATGGACGAGCTCTCTGCTCTCCTACATGCGAAGGAGAACTACCTTGAAGCGGCCTCCACTTCAACCACTTCCCCCGATCCCCACCTAACCCCGACCCCACCACGGCCTCCTCTACCTTTACGGCCAGCCGTGGGGGTGGTCGTCGTGGAAACCGTAGAGGTGGTGGTCGGTTCTACCGTGGTCGTGACGGCCCAGATCGCAGTGGTTTTGACCGCACCCGCGATCGTGGTATTCTCGGTGGATCTCCCTCCATAGTCTGTCATATCTGCTCCAGACCGAGTCACATCGCCCTCAATTGCTGGCATCGGACAAACATTGCTCTTTACTAAAACAAGGATCCTTCCCCCTGTGGTGCTCTCTTCCCATGCGATGCTTGCGTCCGCTCCTCCGATCACTCGCAATCTGTGGTATGCAGACAGTGGCACAAGTAATCATCTGACACCTGACTTCTCTAACCTCAGTGTTGCCTCTCCCTATAGTGGTAATGACTCAGTTACCATTGGTAACGGTGCCTCCATGCCCATCTCTCATTCTGGTTGTGGTATTCTATATAGTCCTACGTTTTCCTTTCAACTTAACAATATTTACCATGTTCCCACAGCGTCTGCTAATCTTCTGTTTGTCAATCACTTCGCGTCTGATAATAGCTGTTGCCTTTGTTTTGACTCTGCTGAATTTGTTGTCCAGGACAAGAATATGAACAAGATCCGTCTTCGCGGGCCCAGTAGGAATGGGTTATACCCTTTTCCGTCGGGTTCCCTGTCCTCTTCAACCTCTGCTGCACTCGTTGCTTCTGTCGTTGTGGCTCCAGTCTGGCACTCCCGTCTTGGCCACCCCTCTACCGGCACTCTCCGTTTTCTTTAGCAACGATCGACTCTTTCGTTCATCGGCTCGTTCAAGTTTTGTTGCATAGCATGTAATCTCGGGAAAAGTCATTATCTCCCATTTCATTCCTCATAATCCACCGTCAATCGTCCCTTAGCTTTAGTGCATTCTGATGTATGGGGCCCTTCCTCCGTCCCCTCTACTAGTGGATTTCTCTATTATATCTCTTTTATTGATGAATATATTCAAAGTATTGTTAGGTATTTCCAATCAAAAATAAATCTAATGTCTTATCTGTTTTTCTTTCTTTTAAGCCTCTTGTTGAAAATATGTTTGCTTCTCGTATTAAAACATTGTGAACCGATGGTGGTGGCGAGTTTGTCAGTATTGCCTTTACATCTATTCTCACCTCCAGTGGCATCCTACATTAAGTCTCGTGTCCTCATACCCTAGAGCAAAACGGGATTGCCGAAAGAAACTATTGTCATTTGGTTGACACCATTGTTACCCTTCTGCAACATGCATCCATGCCCTATCATTATTGGGCCGATGCCCTCTGTACAGCCACCTATTTAATCAATCGTCTCCCCTCACCCCTGTTAGGCCACAAATCTCCTTTTGAGGTTCTATTTAAGCAAACCCCTGATTATCACTCTCTACGGGTATTTGGTTCCTTATGTTTTCCCTAGCTTCGACCTTACTCCTCCCATATACTTGAACCTCATTCATGACGATGTGTCTTTCTCGGTTACTGTGCTCGCTCCAAAGGATATAGGTGTCTTGATCCCTCCACGGCGATAGTGTTCATTTCTCATCATGTTCGATTCTTTGAGAACATCTTTCCGTTTGCACTTGAACCGCCTAATGTCCGGCCCTCTCGCACCGTTTCCAAGCACTCTCCAGTATTTCCCATTCCTACCCCCACTCTTTTCCGCCACCAACACCACTACTGCTCCATCAGGATCTACAACTGACACTCCCAGTGCTCCGCTTCTTCCTCCACCATGGCCGAGACTTTCCTCCGTCCAACGGCCTAGGAGCCGGAGTCCAGTTGATGCCGCTTCATCGGACTCCGGCTCTGCTGCATCTTTACCAACAACTTCAGGACTCAGAGTTCCAACTGCACATGCTGGCAGTTCTTCCGTGGACCCAACCTCCTGCCTACCGGCATCAACACGCGTTTCCTCTCTCGCAGGTTCCTCCTGTTTAAACTCTATGGAACACGGGTCATATCTCAATCCCTCGGATCCTGTCGTCGGTGAGCATCCAACCCTATCGGACTCCACTACTCCTAATGCTCCTGGCCACCCCATGGTTACTCGCTCCAAAGTGGGCGTCTTCAAGCCAAAACACCCTCTCTGTCTAACAGCCATCTCCTCCACTCCTGACATCGAACCCACATGCTTCACTGATGCTAATCGACATATGGAATGGCGTCGCGCAATGTCCACTGAATTTTAAGCTCTCTAGCGGCAAGGGACGTGGTACCTTATCCCCTCTCCTTCCTCGGCTAACGTCATCGGCTGTAAATGGGTGTTCAAACTGAAACGACGTCTTGATGGCACAGTAGCTCACTACAAAGCTCACCTCGTTGCCAAGGGCTTTCATCAGCAAGAAGGTGTCGACTTTCAGGAGACTTTTAGTCCAGTCGTCAAGATGGCCACGGTCAGGGTCGTTATCACTCTCGCGCTTCACTTCGACTGGCATATTCGACAACTTGATGTCTCTAATGCATTTCTTTATGGCTTCGTTTCGGAGGAGATTTATATGCAACAACCACACGGGTTCGTTGATCCCTCTCAACCAGGGCATGTCTGTCGCCTTCGAAAGACTCTATATGGTTTGTGACAAGCTCCCCGTGCGTGGTTCGATCGTCTCTCCACCTATCTCTAACTTCTGGGCTTTGTCATGAGTAAAAATGATAACTCACTCTTTATACAACGGACTTCTCGTCGACTCACCATCCTGCTTGTGTATGTCGATGACATTCTTGTCATTGGCAATGATCTGGCGTATATTACTCACATCCTCTCTCAGATGAAGTCTCAGTTTGAGATGAAGGACCTTGGTCACCTCCATCATTTTCTTAGCATTGAGGTCTCTTCCAATGCCAAGGACCTATTACTGCACCAACACCAATATGCTATTGATATTCTCTCTCGCGCAGCAATGACTGATTGCAAGCCATACCTGACACCCACCTCCTCCAAGAAGGGTCTGGATCTGGCTCTTACTGCTCAGATTCATGATCCTACACTTTATAGGAGTCTTGCAGGCATGCTTCAATATTTGACGGTCACCAGGCCGGATATCTCCTTTGATGTCAACACCATTTGCCAGCACATGCATGCTCCAACAACCGGTGACTTCGCCGATCTTAAGTGGGTACTTCGCTATATCAAGGGCACCATCTCACATGGCCTCCAATTTTCCCCTGGCCCTCTTCTACTTCAAGCTTTTTCTGATGCTGACTGGGCGAGGAATGACATCGATCGGCGATCTACCACCGGACTGTGCTTGCTGCTTGGCGGGAATGTGGTCTCCTGGTTTGCTAAGAAACAACCCACGATTGCTCGCTCTTCTACGGAATCTGAATACCGGAGTCTCGTAACTACTGCTGCTGAAGTCACTTGGCTAGTCATGCTACTTCATGACCTGCATATCCGGCCATGTGCCTGGTCCTCCCATTATCTGGTATGACGATATCTCCGCCATTGCATTGGGCTCAAATCCAGTATTTCATGCCCACACCAAACATATTGAAGTGGACTACCACTTCGTTCGTGAGAAGGTCATTCAGAAGCGCCTTGAGATTCGCCATATCTCAACAGTCGATCAACTTGCAGATATCTTCATCAAGCATCTGCCTCAGACTCGGTTCAAATTGTTACGGGACAAGCTTCTCGTCCGATCCGCCGATCAGCTTGTGGGGGGCTGATAACATATATGTGGTTACGTTGATAACCACTGATGATAACAAATGTTAAGGATATCTGTTAAAGATCCGGATGTAATTAGTTATTCAAAGATCCGGATGTAATTAGTTATTCACTATTTCTTATAAATAAACATGGACGGACTTGAGGTGGATAAAAAACCCAAGTCAACCGGCCATCATTTACTTCTCTCTCAATCTCTCTCTCTCTTTCAATCTCTCTCTCTCTCAAAAGCTTTCAGTCCCAACGTATTCACAGCGCTATGGACACGGGAGGACATACAGGCGCATGGGTCAGAGAACATCCCCCCTTGCATCTCGCCGGCTGTTAATGAGTTTCTTACTCGGATTTTGGATGCTGAGGAAATTCGAAAGGTTGTCTTTGCTGCACCCACAAAAAAATTCACCCGGCCCATACGGTTTTAATGGCGAATTCTTTCGAGCTTTTTGGGAGGTGTTAGGGGAGGATGTGATGTGTGATGTTCAGGGGTTCTTCATTTCTGGGAATATGCCATCAGGTTGGACTGATACTACGGTTGTGCTTATACCCAAGGTCCCTACTCTCTCTCTCTCTCTCTCTCTCTCTCTCTCTCTCTCTCTCTCTGAGCGTGTGTGCGCGCGCGCATGCCTGATGCTGCCCTTGTATATTTATATTGGCGGAGTCAGCTCTCCCTAGAGGGTTTGGAGTTCGACTTTGGCACGGATTCCTCTGAGGTTACGATCGATCCAGACCCATCACCGGCATGCAAATAAACGGCTGTGATTTCATTTTTGGTTATTTGCTGGACAGGGCACTAGAGCAAAGGCTCAAAGGGATCCGAAGATCGAAACGATGAGAAAGCAGCTGCTATTTACTAATTAATTCCATAATCCGTGAACATAACATCAACGGCCATGATTCACACACACTCAAAGAAGGCACAACGTCTCTCTCTCTCTATCTCTCACACACACAAATAATTAAAGCACATAGATCCATCAGGGGAACAAAGTACTTATTTAACTCATACAACGAAAACCCATATAAACACCTCATATGATTCGTTCATTAAAAGACGGAGAATGAAAGCATCCAGGTGTCAAAAGATGAAGAACATCAGAGAAGGAACAGGAATAGATGAAGATCATCATGCCCGACCGGCATGCAAGAGGGCCCGGCGTGCATCACAGCCGGACATGGTCTGCTGCAGTGCGATTCACTTTGGGTTGCCAGCCATCGAACCATCATGCAGCTGTGATGCATGCCGGGCCCACTGACTGGGCTGGCCGACTGGAGGAGATTTGAACTCTAGATCAAAAGCTCAATGCAGTCCTTGTTTCACTGAAAAAAGTTATCAGAAGAGTCCTAAGAAAAAGAACCCCCAGATTGCTGCTGTCCACCATGATCATGTAAAGATTCCCTAAATTACATCATCCATTAATGGGAGTATGTCCATCCTCTTATTTATTTCGTAAATTGTATCCACCACCCCATTTATTCAAATCCAGAAATTATATATAAATTACAACATCCATCCTGAATTATCCAGCGCGCATGACAAAGGACGCCAGTCACTCGAAATTCTGTAACATGACACCGCTATGTAATGATCACGAACACAGGAAACAGGACACTGGATATCTGAGGATTCCAATAATTAAAAGCTCGGCTACAAACAATCAGGTGAAGGCGCCTCTGGGCTGCTTGCAGCCATGCTCTGGGGCCAAATTATCGGAGGCAGCTCTTTTCGGTCTCATCTGCATTGACAAGGAATGAACATGTCTATAATGAGAAGTTGAAGGGAAAAGGAGTAGAAAAGATCACATTCAGATAACAAGGTAAGATGCCGACTCCGCACCTTCTCCTCTGCTTCTCGATAGAACTGTCTGAGAAGAATATTTCTGGCTTCGGTTGATATTACTACAACTCAGAGAAATACAACATCTGTTAGCCATTAGACTTTTGTTCAATGGTAAAATTTCATATAAATATACGGCGAATTAACACATGGGTCATTGGGCATGCATAAAGAAAACTCAGATGATATAGGATGCAAAGATGAGTTTTGTTTAAAAAAAAACTATAGTTCTTGAACCGGTAAGTATTGATAGTGAGATATCACCCCGAGTGCTCCAAAAGGCCGATATGAATGGAGGAGAGCACAGCAGGTATATGAAACAAGGAACCCCGCTCTCCTAGCCGATGTGGGACTACCCCGATGGAGCATCTCAACAGATATTAAAACCATAAGCAGCATCGATACAAAGGTAAGAGAAATAAATAAGTTGAAGTTTGCAAAATTAAGTGGTTAACCCTATTTAATATGGTTGACTGGGCTCAGTGGCTGGCTTACAAAGACAAAGAATGTCATATAAGGATATAAGGGAATATATACTACTTGGGTACTAGCCACAATGATATTGTATGTTGTCGTCCAGCAATTGGACAATTAAATGGGTCCAGCGAAAATCATTTGTCATAACACAGAAGATTCACAAGTCTACATTGAGAGTTACTAGGGACAGCGTGTTATTGAAGAACTGGAATTGGGTCAGGTCTACGCTGAATTCTATCACAATGTCTGATGAGTAGCTAGTGTATTCACCTTTTTCTTTTCCTATTTGTTTCTGTTGATTTAAAGACAACTATGTTAATGCTCCATTCACAATGTCTTCACTGTATGATCTTTGAAAACAAATGAGCTCGCTTGAAATTTTCATGTCCCACCAAACATTTATCGAAACTACAAGCATTTGTATAAGAAAGTTATAGAACAGATCCTTCTCAGAAGGTCTAGAACAACAGTTACTAACAATTAGCTCTTTCATACGATGTACAGAACTACCTTGATCGGGCGGTGGAAGAGCCCTGCTATGAGTAGGGTGATATGTGGCTGCTATGAGTTTCTGGAAAGAAACATGAAATAGTTTCAGTACTTGCGGAAAGCAAATTAATTAAACAAAACCTGCATATTAACGTTGTGAATTAAAAATCTAAATTGTGCATTACAAAAAAAAAGGCATAATCGTAGAATTGTCAAAAATGAAAGATTGTGAGGTGTGTGTTATGTAGAAAAAAGAAGGCAGTGTCCTCGCATTTTTGATAGTATATGTTGCGACAATATATTTGCATATATATAAAAGACTAGAAAACAGGTCTTTATGAAGACCCAAGTTGCAAATTACAAATTATATAACATATTATGGAATAAATTAAAAATATATCAATCAGGATGTCTAAATTTATTGACGTGGAGATTCAAAATGTATCAAATAATCTATAATCAGGAACTGACGATAGTCGGTTACTTTTTTCAATAGGAATTTACAGCTATCCAGTACACTATATTATTGTTTAAATATGTGTTTTAGCAGAAGTGACCAGCGATACCTTGATGCCCTTCATGGTAATCGTTTTAGTAACCATCTCAGGCAATGTGACAATCAGGGCTCTAAAATTTTCTACAAACCCAGTCTTCAATGCTTAAAACAAACAAACTGAACATGTTTGTAACCGTGTATCAGAAAAATAAGGACAGTGAGCTATCTCTAAAGTCATATCCTTTAATAATTAAGCAGTTGACGTACATGTAGAAGGTCGCAACACTAAGCGCCATTTTGTTTTTTACTTCTTTACAAGCTTCCGTTAGTTGAATCACCTTTTTAACTTGAGGACTCTAAAACCAGACGACACTTACGGGCATTGTAGCCTTTTTCACTACAAATATACATATAAAGCAGGCTAATGCAAGAGTCATAAATTTTAGCCACAACATCTATTTCGCTGATTGACATTTCAAATGTTACATACCAAACTTACCATGACTTCCAAAGCATTTACTTTGGGTTACTCATTCCATATTATTGTCTACTTAAGACAGATTTCTGTCTGCAGGGATGTAACAGAGCCGAACCAAACCTTGATCAAACTTGGCTTGAAATTCCTCTAGTGCAATTTGAGATTGCCTTGTTAAGCCTGTTTGTATGAAAACAAACCTAGCTTTGAGCTTGAGCTAGGCATTCAAACTCAAAATTCAAAATCTAGTACAACTAGCTTGAAATTGAAGCTTAGCGTTCAAAAATAGTAAAACCTAGCTTTTACCTTCTACCGCAGCCAGCCTCCCTGCCATCCCCCACGCCACCCCCGGCCTCCCTCTCCTCTCCCCTCCTACCGTAGCCGGCCTCCCTTCCACCCCTCGGTCTCCCCTCTCCCCTCCAACCGCAGTTCGTAACCCGTGACCCCCTCCGCCATTGACCACCCCTCTGGCCACCTCCTTACCCCCTCCGATCACCCCTCTCACCCAACCTCCTCCAGCCCGCAACCCCATCCTCCACCAATTACCCCTTCGGCAACCCCCCTATTCCCTCCAACCACCCCTCTCACCCAACCTCCGGCCACCTCTCTGCCCCCTCCACCGCCCACCACTCCGGCCATCCATATCACCATTCGTATCATTCATCCTTTTCATCAAAAAAAAAAAAAAAATCTGACCCTAGATCTAACCTCAGATCTGACTCCTTGCAGACCTCCCATAGGCCTCCCTACAGCACCCTCCCTGCAGGTCTCCCTACAGTCTACCTCCCTGCAGACCTCCCTCCAGCCCCTCTCCCTACAGCCTCTCTTCTTGCAGACCTCCCTACAACCCACCTCCTTGCAGACCTCCCTACAACATCTCTTTTTATGCTATACCACGACTACGAGCATGCTGCCTCCCTCCTCTTACAGATCGGGTCTGGCACCGGCCGTGGATGCTCCCGTTATGGACTCTTGCAGTACCTCACGGCTCCCGTGCCACCTGCACACAGTGGCTGCTCGCCGAGTCCCTCCGGACCTCTGTTTATAGGGTGTTTTCGGGCCGCGTCCCTCCGCCGAGACAGTCGATTGTGGACGTGGTCAGGGTTTCCTTCATTATGATGGTGGCACTGCTGATGTTGTCGATCTCACTTCCGCAGTACCTCCCCTGTATGGCTCTGACCGTCTTCAGCGACTTCGGTAGCTACTTCTTCGATACCTTGCCTCTACCAGCTCTTCGGTTGCTCACGGTCTATCCGCCACTCATAGTACTGCAGCTCTATGGATCTTCGACTCTGGTGTCTCCTGCCACCTCACTTCTGACTCTATCATACTCACCGATTGTACCCCTGCTGCTACTCATCTGGGGGTCCGCACTACTGATGGGACCCTCGTACCTATTTCGCAGTGTTGTTCCATCACCTCTGTCTCCAATCCCACTGGTCGCTTGACCTTGCCCTATATTCACCATGCTCCCCTTTTAAATATTAACTTAATATCTGCTAGTTCCCTTTGTAACTCTGGGCTGACCGTTACTTTTAATTCTTGTTTTGTACAGGATCCATAGACGAGTCAAATGGTTGAGCAGGATTGTCGAGCAGGGGGGCTCTACCAGTTGGATCACCTTCAGGTTCCCATTTACACTCCTTTCGTTCTGTCAGATCTATCTGTCACCTCTGATGCCGACCTGTGGCACAGAGGATTAGGTCACATATCCAGTGATAGACTCTAAAGCGTTTTCCACTCAGGCGATTTAGGTCTAGTGTCTTTATCCCCTCTCTCTGTCTGTATGGGTTATCGATTGACAAAGCACCTAACTCTTCATTTTTCTACTAGTGCTTTCCGATTCAATATTCATTTTGATATAGTGCATTCTGATATTTGGGGTCCTGCTCTAGTTGTCTACTTTACTAGTTTCCTATATTATATGAGCTTCATAAATGATTACTCACGCTATACCTGGATCTATCTTATGAATCGCCGCTCTGAGATTCCTCACATTTACAGGACCTTCACTACTATGCTCCGCACCCAGTTTGGTCAGCGTATTAAGACATTCTGGTCTGATTGTGCCCAGGAATATCTCTTCTCTGAGATGTTGAGATCCTTCAGACTCACGACACTTTTCACTAGCAGTCGTGCCCTCACACCCATGAACAGAACAGAGTCGGCGAGTGCAAGCATCGCTATGTCCTCGAGACAGCATGAGCTCTACTTTTACCTGCTTATGTTCCACATTCCTACTAGACTGAGGCTGTTCTGAGCGTCGTTCACCTTATCAACATCACTCCGTCCTCCACCCTCTCTGGTGTTACCCCGTACGAGCGGTTTTACTCCACATCCCCTTCTTCGTACCTTTAGGTGCACGTGTTTCGTCATATCCTCTCTCTCCATGAGCATACCAAACTCTCTACTAAGTTTGTTAGGTGTGTCCACTTTGGGCTCAGTCAGGATCATAAGGGTTATCGGTGCTACGATCTCTTGGTTCGCCGGATCCGTATCTCTCGTCACGTCTCCTTTGTTGAGAATATCCCGTAATTTTCCACCAAGTCCCGGGATCTTCCCTTACTGCTTGTGTTACCCTCTACGCCTCCACCACCTCTTACCACCCCCTTCCTACCTTCGTATCCTGTTCTCACGCCCACGACTGTACCTTTCCCCGTTGAGCCTCCCATGCCATCATCGGGACCCTCCTCGCCTCCACCTCCTTCACCTCCCCTGCCTCCCGCACCCCTACCTACCATGCCCCCCTCACCTCCTCCACCTCACCAACCTCCACCATCACTATCTGTCACTCGTGTCTACGTTCGTCGCTCCACAGTTACTCTCACCGATACGGCCTCTACTGGTGCTCCCTCGCCTGCAGGTGCTCCCTCCTCTCCAGTCCCGGATCCTTGATTTGTTCGGCACTACCCTCAGTATTCTAAAAAATGGCCTAGACGGCTGTTTAGGCACTAGAAGGTCCCCCTACGGCCCAATCTAGTCCTAGGCGGTGCAGAAAAGCGACCCAGACTACTAGGCACCACCTGGGCATCCTAGGCGCTAGAAGGTCCTCCATCGCCCGACTATTGCTTAGCGCTTTTTAGAACATTGGTTACCCTGCGCGCGAACTTCACCCTCCTGACATATATGACTACTCTCTTGACAGGTTTGGCTACTCTGCTTTTACCTCTGACTCTCTTGCCACCTCTGGATACTCTGATGTTGTCTCCTACTCTTCGTCATATCAGGCCTTTCTTACTGTCTCCACACCCACTGGAAACCCTAGTCGTACAGTGAGACAGTTTTGCACCCAACGTAGCGACATGCCATGACAGAGGAGTTTGAGGCTTTTCAACGGACCCAGACTTGGGTTCTGGTTTCTTGTCCCTCAGGCGTGGTGGCTGTCAGCTGCAAATGGATCTTCAAGGTCAAGACTCGATCTGACGGCTCCATTGAGCGGCACAAGGCTCGTCTTGTTGCTCGTGGCTTCTCCCAATAATATGGGATTGACTACGGGGAGGCGTTTGTTCCAATTGCTCAGATGACCATTGTGCACACTCTCTTAGCTGTGGCAGCTGCTTAAGGGTGGCCTCTCTATCAAATGGACGTGACAAATACTTTCCTTCATAGTGATCTCTCTGAGGAGGTGTACATGGCTCCTTCACCGGGCATCTCTGCTCCTTCGGGGCATGTCTGTTATCTGTGCCGAGTAATCTATGGGCTCAAACAGGCCCCTTATGCCTGGTTTGAGCGATTTCGTAGTGCAGTTCTTGCCGCTGAGTTTGTAGAGCGACACTCTAACTATGCTCTGTTCACCCGCTACTCCAGTCAGGGCCTTGCAGTTCTGCTTCTATATGTAGACGATATGATCATCACCGGGGACGACAGTGTCACCGTAGTATTCCTTCAGAGTCAGCTCGAGATGAAGGATTTGGGTTCTCTTCGCTACTTCCTTGGCCTTAAGGTTGCCCGTACGGCTAATGGTTTGTTGATCTCCCAGTATAAGTATCTTTCCGATATCCTTACCGATGCAGATCTCACTAACTCTCGCACTACTGACACACCGATGGAACTCAACTTGAAGCTCCTCCCTATAGATGGTGAGCCTCTCCGGAATGTCTCCAGATACCATAGGTTGGTTGGGATGCTAGTTTATCTCACTATGACTAGAACAGACATTACACATGTTGTAGGCATTATCAGCTAGTTTGTTCAGGCTCCCTGCTCTGCTCACTATGCAGTGGTACTCTGGATCCTTCGCTATCTCCGAGGCACCATCACCCGTTCATTGCTTCTACCTTCCACCTCTCCTCTAGTGCTACGCGACTACTCCAATACAGACTGGGTAGAAGATGTTGCTACTCACCATTCTACCACCAGCTACTGTGTGTTACTTGGTGAATCCCTCATTTCTTGGGGCAGTAAGAAACAGGAGTCCATTGCTCACTTCAGCATCCAACCCGAATATAGGGTTATGGCTTCCACCACGCATAGATTGTCTGGCTTCGCCGCCTTCTACTAGACCTGGGAGTCATGATATTCGAACCCACACCTCTTTTTTGTGACAACCGGAGTGCTTTTCAGATTGCTAGCCTGTTTTTTACGAGCGGATGAAATATATCAAGGTTGACTGTCACTATATTCGCTAGGAGTTTCTCGCCCACACCATCTCCCTGCATTCATTCACTCGACGGAGCAGATTGCTAACTTCCTCACGAAGTCTCTTACCATTGCTTGTTTCTGGTATTTTATTAGTAAACTCTCGATATATGATCCACCGTGAGTTTGAGGGGGAGTGTTAATGTATACAAAGAAGGGTCAGATTTTCTGTACAAACAGGTCGGGTTCGTTGTGTAATGGTGTGCATATATATTGGGCTTAGTCCCTTAATGAAGAGATATTTCATTCTCTCCAAACCCTAGTTCTCATCTTCTAACAGCAACATTTTGTTGGAGATGTAGAAGTCATTCAATCCGACTATTGTATGTTTCTTTTTATCCCTAATTTATGCATTTGATATGCTAGCGACACTTATATCTTTTGTATTCGCAATTTAGTATAGACAAACTTTTTACACTATATTTATTTTTTAATAGTTAATTTGTGAAACTTGATATACTTGAATGATAATTAAGTAATTGTCCTACATTTTAAGAAAGAGTAGAGCTTTATTTCAAATAACTACACACATAATTAACAAAGTCTTTAATTAAAAAATAAATGATTATACTTAATATGGTAGGATAAGTATGGTAAAAAAGTATATATTAACCCGACCAACCCAACAAACCCGCTAGGGTTGGATTGGGTTGAGAATTCCTAACCCAATGTTGGGTTGGGTTAGGGGTTAGGGCTAAGGTATAGTAACCACGGGTTGGGCTTGGGTTGAGTACCAACCCGACCAAGTTTCACCCCTAGTTCATATGCACATAACAAATATGACTAGTAACTATCAAACCTTGTCCTATCTATTTGTTGTCGACTCAGTAATCCTTCTTTGCTTGTTGGATGAAGCCGGAGTAGGAAGCCAAGATGACATTGCACGTGTTTACATATCTTTTCTCATAACTTTCATCCATATTATTTTAGTTCCTTCTCTCTGCTTTTTTCCCTCTGCACAAAATTTATGATCCCCCTTCTTATCAGAACACCTTCACTTTGCACATACCTATATCGTCAAAATTGGTGCAACTCACATTGTTCTTATAATGTACCTATCCGTTACTCTATCATTTCTAGATTTACCACACATCCATGTCAACATCCTCTATCTCTACCGGCACATCTTTTAGCCTTCAACCCTCTTTATAATCACAAAACAAAACAATCAGGTCTCATCCCATCGATTTGGGGTCAGTTATATGAAACCTTCTTAACCAATAACTCCTATTAAGGGTTATGGTCCTCTTGTCCCTCCATTTGGACACCACCATAACACTTTGAATTCATGTCATAGTTTGAGACTTTAAGCTGCTTTTTCAGCGATTGACTGTCAACTTGAGATAAACTCTCCACCTTTTTATTGGGCTTGGGACTGACAACTCTCCACCCTCTTTATAATGAAATCTTATAAACCATACAACACCAAGAAATTATTCTCTATCTTCTAATAGTCTTTGAAAGTCTTTGAGGCATTACATTACACCTTTAATTATATAAAACACCAAGAAATTATTCCCCATCTTTTAAAAGACTTTGAAAGTCTTTGAGACATTACATAACACCTTTAAAACCCCTCCCCTTCACCCACCCAACTTTTGTTCTATTAGATTGGCAAAAACTTTCATATATAAATATCTTTATCCTTAGTGTGGCATCAGAAAGACTCCTCTCCCCTTCACCCTCCAAACCAAACTTTTGTTCTATTAGATTTGCAAAAGTTTCGTATATTAATACCTTGATCTTTAGTGGGACATCAGAAAGATGAAGCCTTATGTTGAATGGGAAACAGTGTTGATGTTGAATTCAAGGTTTAAAATTTTGTACGTGGGGAGTGTGTTGGTATCAAACTTTATGGGGCACTATCAAGTTCTATTGAACTGTGTTGCATCACAATACTTGTCAGCATGGGTTTCACACCGCATTAGTATTTTTGCTTTTTGCCAACCCTATTAGTTCCTATCTGATAGATTATAGATGGCTTGGCAGCTTGTTTTGTCCGAACCAAATGAAGGATCATATTAAGCAACTATAGGCACAAAAAAAAGGACTCAATCAAGGATATTTGACTTGACTATTCTCAATTATTTTGAACAAAATGAGTACACCTTGGTTGATTTACATTGCAACAATTATATTTATTGG
Organism: Chamaelirium japonicum; assembly: GCA_947650365.1. Taxonomy (NCBI): domain Eukaryota; kingdom Viridiplantae; phylum Streptophyta; class Magnoliopsida; order Liliales; family Melanthiaceae; genus Chamaelirium; species Chamaelirium japonicum. The sequence goes on along the minus strand of OX393549.1, from coordinate 47,775,421 downwards.
ACCCCCACATACGAGTTCATCAACAAAACCATAATTTTATGGCTGAAATGGCGATACCGAATAGATAGAATCATAGAAAGTAACAAATGTTAACCCCCTCCCCAAAGAATAATATCCAAAATAACACAAATGGATTCATTCAAATCGAGAATTGAGAATTCAGATTCAATTTTAGGTTTTAACCGGGTAAAAAACAAATATGTAGTCATTTCAACAAAAAATAGTACAAATTAAAGGGAAAAAAAACCATAATTCAGGTCTTATTCAGTCCATTCAGGTCCTATTCAACTGATTCATGCTTAATTTCTTTCAGCCAGGTCTAATTCAACCTGCTTTGGATTTGATTTGATTTGATTTGGCGAAACCGAATCTGAACCAAGCAGGGCTAGACACGCTCAGGTTTTACAACCGGGTATCAGTGGCAGTATCGGCCCGGACCAAGCCAAGTCAACTCGACCATTGAATCGGTATCGGTCAGTCTCGGCCTGGACCAGTCTCGGAAATTTTTTTATCAAATACCAAAATTTTTTTTTAAAAAAAGTTCAGAACTCAACCGAAAGAATGTTTCCACCTTTCACTTAAAAAGATAATATGGAACACCTTTCACTTAAAAAGAGAGAGAGAGGTCAACTTAAAGCATAATTATCAGAATAAGAAAGAAGTTCAAGCATAAGGGTATGGGACCAAAGCTGGGAACACATCATTAGATTGAATTTTTGAATTGGACGTGTGAAATGGGAGACGAATTTCGATAATTTTTCGAGAAAGGAAATGGGTTTCTCTGTAATTATGATCTGATACCTAATAATTACTGATCTAAACGACCAATATAGTGATCAGACTTCTTTTATCAATATATATACCACAAAAGTTAGCTCTATGATCAACGGTCCAATCAATTACACTACATATGATATGAGAACATTATGTGAAAGATTAAAGGGCAGATAAAAAGGGAACCCATTTCGATCCATGAAGCAAACGGTAAAAGGGTAGAGAGAGAAAGGGGCGAAAACAGCATACGGATGGCTGGGCTGCTGGATCAGACGGCCGGAGCTGGCTGAAATTGTGCGGATTGTAGGATGGCCAGTCGCCGGGCAGAGAGCCCATCTACACCCACAAACACCTACTCGATGTTATAATAACAACAAGAGGAAGAACTTCCGTAACCCCCCCTCTCTCTCTCTCTATCTCTCTTGGTAGGACTCTCTCTCTCTGTCTCTCTCTCTCTCTCTGTTGCTCCTTTAAACTACTAAGTATAAGAGGAAGGATGAACCTGCCCAAATATACCGCACGAACGATTGTATGCGGAATGAGGAGATCTACCGTCCGGATGGCAGTTTGTATGTGCCAACGGACGGATGTGATGTGTCACCTTACAAATGTACACATGGGGCGTGCTTGGCTGGAAGATAGGATCTTTCAGGTACCTTTGATCTTATTCCTCTGTTCAATGCCTTCTTCTTTCTTTTTCTTTTTAAAAAATTTACGCAGTTGGACGAAACATGATTAAAGTCTTAGCACTAGGTCCATGGTTGGTTGCGGGCCAAACCCTAGGCAGCCGGGGTTTAATCCTGAGAAGGATTCTATCTTTCATGCTCATGTATGGATACGTTTGCCCAATATTCCAACGAAATTTTGGAAAAGGGATTTAATTCTATACATGACAGCCACGGACGCCACATGAAGCAATCACAGTCTGACACCTCCTAATATAGAGCAGCCAGCAGAGGGCAACATGTGGGCCAACCATGGAGCACCACATGGAGCAATCACAGTCCGATACCTCTACAGGGAGCAGCATCTATAAATACAATAGAAGGCAACAGTAGAGAGGGGCCTTCTTTTTTATTTTTGAAATCCCCTCTTTCGATCTTTGGATTTTGAAGAGCCCCTTACTATTTTCGGTAAAGTCTTGGATGAGAGTAGTAAAGCTCTACACCAAAAGATCCATGTCTCTTCATCCACCTTCTAGTTCTACCACCCTTTAAGTTCTAGTCCATCTACTTATACAAGCCCCCCTCAGCCTGTCAAGAGGCAACTCTACTTTTTCGGATTTAGTGCATTCAGGTTGCAACTTACCGCACGGAGACGTAGGCTACAAACTTCGAAAACAAATCTTGTGTCCACTCATTGAGAAAACACCTCCGGATGACATAATACCTTATTCATCTTTCCATAAAAATGGTAATCGAGGTGGTCAATCTAGCCCTCATGGTTCGGGCATGCAGTTGCCTTAGTGGACTCCTCTACTCCTTTGCTTTTGCCTCCATATGCGCTGCATCGCATCCTTACCTTCTTTGCTTCTTATGATACCTTGCCTTTGGTTTCCAAACGAGGACGAGGGACTGGTAGAAGACGTGCAAGGGGGTGATCGGGGTGTGTTGCTATTTCACTCTGTCCTTAATGGAGATGAGAAGAGTCATACGATCCTTCTTATGTATCTTGAAAAATCCCTACATGATATGTCTACTGGATTTTCATCTTGTGCGGTTGAGTTCCATGAAGCGTTAAGGCCATCAACATGCTTCGTTAATCTCTGAAATTGATGCGCATCCTTCTGCTTCCTCTCTTCCATCATGAGTTTTCTGTTGTGGAATTATAGGGGTGCATGGCACCCTCCAGCTCGAAACCACTGCCTTCATTTGATTCGACAGTATCACCCTGGTACTATATATTATCCTTTTGGAAACCCATCTATCTAGAAGTCATATAGCTCGATTGGCTCGGAGATTGGGCAGTTGGATCTTCTTCTGTATTCATGCAGTAGGGCGTTCAAGTGTCATTTTTCTTCTCTAGCAGCAAGGATTAGCTACAATTTCATGTGTTCCCCATCTAAATCAAGTATATTATGATATATTATTATGTCCTGTCTGACGCCATGGGATCACTTGGAGGGTGTAGAAATGAAATAGATTTCTCGAGTTAAGAATAGTGCGGCCCACTGGATGGTTGATGGGGCTCATTTGTCCAGTGCAAGGGGATACTATGATCTTGTGTTACCCTAGGTCCTTCATGCCCTTGTGTATGAGGATCTGAAGGTCATGATGCAATGGCTGATCTGATGTACCAGAAAAAAAAGAGTATGTTATGCTCTCTTGACTAACCATGTAGGTAATCATTGGCTACTGACCTGCATTTATGCTAACCAATCGACGCGTGACAAGCGTAACCTTGTACCTCTCTCTCTCTCTCTCTCTCTCTCTCTCTCTCTCTCTCTCTCTCTCTCTCTCTCTCTCTCTCTCTCTCTCTCTCTCTCTCTCTCTCTCTCTCTCTCTCTCTCTCTCTCTCTCTCTCTCTCTCTCTCTCTCCACGATTTGTGATATCCATCTACCAATTTTATTAATTGGTGATTTTAATATCATTCAAATTTTTTTTTGGTAAAAAGAGTTAGCTTATATTAATCTAGAGAACCAACAGGAAGATACATCACAATTAGCAATATTAGCGATGTCTAATGGAAACTCTGAGCACCAAATTGAAGACTGGTAAGCTCCCTTAGCCCCAGTGGCTAGAGCATTAGCTACTTGATTTGCTTCTCAATACATCATGAGTCACCCGAATAGATTGGAGAAGATTCAAGCAGCTACAAATATCTTTGATGAGAAAATGTTCCCCCTCGCCTCTATTAATCCAGTTAATTACCGTCTTATTATCACCTTCCACCCAAAATGGTTTGTCCACCTAATGATCCCCAATGCTTGGATGGCTTCCCATATAGCCCTAGTCTCCACGTCGATGACAGATGTCGTCTTCAGTGGAATAACGCTTGCCTTGTAATGCTTCCCGCATGGTCACGAATAACAAATCCCTCTCCACCGCACTTGGAGTATCAGTCCAGTGCTCCGTCGAAATTTATCATTAATTCTCTTGAAGTTGAGGCCTCCCACTTGATATAATTAATCGATCGAGGTTCCCTTACCTGCAAAGGTGAATCAGCCAGATTAGCATTCAAAAATTCAGAGGCTCGTGCACGACATGCGCCGAGCAATTGTAGCTGGAGTACTTAAACGTCCCTCAAATAGCTCTAAATTTCTATCCAACCAAATGCTCCAAATTGCACCTACGAGTAAACCGGATATAGCTTTTGCCTCTCTACCAGACGAGATGGCCACCTTAATGATAGTCGCCCATTGATCGATAAATTCAGCGGTATGGAAAGGAAGGTCCAGATGGTACCAAACACTGTTAGCTTTGGGGCACCCGAACAGTGCATGATTTGCGTCTTCTTTAGCACCTACACATCGGCTACAGAGAGAGTTGAGGGTGATCCCTCTTTTGATGAGAAAAATCTTTGTTGGGATTCTTCTACTTAGAAGCTTCCATCCAAAGTCAAGAGCCCTAGGGGGAGCATGGCATTTCCAAAGAAAGTGTCAAATGTTGGTATAGGGGGAACCATCAGCACTATAGACTTCATTATCCTGAAAGGGTTTAGTCATAACATTATTTTCCGTTAGGAGCCAATTGCCAACTTGGAGCTATAGTTGGCCGTTAGATTTGGCCCCCATTTGACATCATTATCATCAGTGGTAGGTTGCAATATCGGAGTATTGATTATCCTTATGACTAAATCATGATCAAACATTGCAAAAATCTGAGGCCGACACCAGGTGTCGCCAGACATGAGTTCCGAAACTTTCGTGAATTCAGAGCTACGTTTCCAATGCACAAGGGAAGAGGAGTGCACCAAAGGCACCGGGTCCAGCCACGAATCATACCAAATGTTGATATGTCTATTAGGTCTCACATTGAAAGTAAGGTGACACGCACCACCCCAACCCCCTCAGAGACAACCTTCCAGGCACAAGAGCACCATTTAGGTATCAGCCAACACTACAAGTTGACTGAAACATTATACTTGGATATGAAAAAGGCTCTCTAGAGGCCCCCTCTTCCTGAAGCAATTTCAAAAACTTTCTGACCCATCAGAGCGGCCGTAATAGCACCAAAAACCTAGATTCCCAAGCCCCCTTGTTGCTTGGGTTGACACACATCTGCCCAACTTACCAAGTGAAGGCCTTTACCCGCCCCTCCCGAGCTCCATAGAAATTGTCTCATGATCTTTTCCAAAGAGTATAGGAGGCGTTTCGAAAACCATGTATTGGCCATAGTGAAGATTGGCATGGAAGCTAGCACTGATTGAATAAGCATGATTCTTTCAGCGAAGGACAAAGGTCTTAGCCTTCCATCCGTCCCGCTAATATTTTTGTCGTCTTCATCAAGAGATCATCAGCAATGATCTTACTAGGATTGCTCTTACCCCAAATTTTCACACCCAAGTATTTGAAGGGTACGTTAATTTCTTGGATGCCCAATTTTCTAATCAGCATCTTTTGATGCCGATGGTGCGCACGTTCAGAAAACAAGACCGAAGATTTATTATGATTTATCTGCTGACCAGAAAATGAGCAATATCTTTGTAGAGTGATTTTAAGCTCATCATATTGAGCCAAACTTGCCTTAGAGAAGAGCAGACAATCATAGAGATGCTCAGAGCATCAGGTTTAGGCTTGATACCAGACAAAATGCCATCACCGTATATTTGAGCGATATTTCGATTTAGGAGTTCAGCCCCTAGAACGAACATATACAGGGCAAGGGGATCACCTTGTCTTAGGCCACGCCCAGCCTTGAACCAAGCCTTTAGAGAACCATTGATGAGAAGGGAAAATTTTGGTTCCGTCAGACAGCACATAGTCCACCTTATCTATTTCTTGCAGAAGCCAAACTTAGATAACATTAGAGCAATGAAGTTCTAGGTCGTACGGTCATAGGCTTGCTCCATATTGATCTTGGGAACCATACAGCCATTATTCCAAGTATCATGAGCCAAGGAATACAAAGCTTCCTGCGCAAGCAGGATGTGTTGTCAGAGATATTACGACCCCTAACAAATGTGTTTTGATCACTTGAAATCAGATAATGCAACAGGGGTTTAAGCCTATTGATCAACTAATATACAGGAGATAATCTTGTTGATAGTAGTACAATAGACTAATAGGGCGATAATGCTCAGATTTGGACGGATAACTAGTCTTGGGGATAAGAGAAAAATAAGTATCCTTCCAAGACTTACGTATAGTCCTACCCAAGAAGAACCCTGACACAGGATGACAGATATCATGCCCCACCGTAAACCAGTTAACAGTGAAAAATTCGGCGGTGAAGCCATCTAAACCCAGAGCTGTTATTGAGTGGCAAGCTGAAGACAATATCTTTAATCTCTTGGAAGAAAACAGCGTGGGTGAGAATCTGATTATCCACACTAGAAACCAAATTTGGGATGACATCAAAGTAGGTGTCATAAATTGTGGTAGGATAACCGACTTCCAGTGATCCCTAAAATAATTAACAAAAATCTTCTCAATATCACACCACCCATGGCAATTCAGCCTGTTAGCGTCACTGATAGATAAGACACGATTAGAGTTATGCCAAATGAGAGTAGATTGATGGAAGAAGGAGTTTCCATCTCCATCCCTCAACCATTGGACTCTCGATTTTTGTCGCCATTTCATATCAATAATGGCTAATAGTATTATGATACTCAGCCACCTGGAAGTTGAGCTCAGTAATCTCTGTGGTAGTAAGAAATCGAGTGCAATCTAAGCCTTGGAGATCTAAGATAGACTCATTGAGCTTACATACTTTAGATTCAAGTCTACCCACCGTATCACGGTTCCACCGCTTAAGGGCATCCCGGGTACGACTTAACTTATCAATAACATATTGGCAGAATCTAGCCGGAGTGCAAGGCTCCCATGCTTGGTGCACCACCTCTTGAAAATCCCCTTAGAGAAGTCAAAAATGCTCGAACCGAAAGGGATGTCCTCGACATGCAAAAGGAGGGGCTAAGGAACACCAGCACCGGGTAGTGGTCGGAAGCGATATGAGCTAAATGATGTACAGAAATCATGGGAAAGATATTTATCCACGCAGGGTTAGAGAAACCCCGATCTATATGCTTCCAAATACGTCGAAGAGGATTTTGGTTGTTGCACCAAGTAAATGGCGCCCCCAGGAATCCAAGATCAATAAGACCATTATTGCAATGCAATTGCAAAACTCGCTAACAACAATATCAACCAAGAACTCTGCTCTACCTTTCTTGTCTTCAGAATTTAGTATGACATTGAAGTCACCCAAAGCAATGAGTGGAAGTTGGAGATCACACAACACAGATAAGGAATCCCATATAGATTGACAATATATGTATGATTACTTGGCATAAATACCCACCACGATCCAACTGCGGTTAAAGTGATCCGTAATCAAACAAATACCAAGTTGAGGGTCAAAGGATATCACCGAGATATCACCTAAGTTGTTTCTCCATAGGAAAACGATGCCACCAGATCGACTGTCCGCTGGAATGCAGAAGTGCTCCCATCCCCCAAGTATCCTAGCTCCTAAAGATAAGTAAGGATGTGTTGCTTTCTCTCTAGATGTCGTTGTGGATTTTTGGCAGTTTATTGCTGCTCCAGGTTAATTGATCTTGGCTTTCATGGTTATTCGTTCAACTGGCGGTGTAACATTGAACATGGGGCCCATCGTATTCATGGGATGCTTGATCAGGCATTTCGTAACCTGCAATGACTGGACATTTTCCTTGAATCTAATGTTCACCACCTAGCTAAAACTAGTAAGAAACCGAGCAATGCCCGGATGAGCTTGATGTTAACTATTCGAAGAAGTGTGAAATTTGAAGTGAGTGTGATTCACTTGTTAGAGAGAGAGAGAGAGAATGCTGAGGAGCATACGGAGGCTGGCTCTGCAGGAATAGTATTGCCTTTGGTCTATGAGAGACAACAACGAGAACATATGGAGGCTGATGCTATTGCAAATAAAGCTATGGCCGAGGTGAACATTTAGGTGGCAGACCATGGGCATTTTCAAGATGGGATGGTACATAGTGCTGAAGCCAAGGTGAGCAATAAGGGCTTGTAAAGGAAAAAGAGGCAAGAGCCCAAGTGAATGATGCCAACGATCCTAAGAAGAATTATGCAACTCGGAACATGTGTCGTAGCCCTTGTGAGTGCAAAATCTGGCTAAAGCCCAACAGTGTGACCCGCAGCTCTACCTAGGGCCCATGAAGACAACAGTGGGACCGCAGCCCTGCCTAGGACCCACGGAGATGACAGTGGAACCCGCAGCCCTGTCTAAGGCCCACTTGTACTATCTGGGGTATGCTAACTCCCCTCCCAAGTATTTACTAAAACCCCATATATGCCTGAGAATATTTTTGAAATATTTCCCACAAACCAAACCCCTATAAATAGCTAACCCTGTAAATAACCCAGATTGAGAATTCCAAACCAGAATCCTACTTTCTGTTTTCCAGAGCTCCTCGAGCTTTCTGGTTTTCAGACTCCCTCTAAGATTGCTCCATCCTATGTCTACTTGTAAGAAGCACTCCTCGGCCTGTCGAAAGTAGCTCTACTTTTGACTTAGAGATAGTGGATTCAAAGGTTGCGTCTTACCGCACGGAGACGTAGGCTACGGTCGAACTTCGTCATTACACCCTGTGTCAATTCTCTCTCTCTACTCTACAGTGTTAGCGTGACAACTCAGTACTTGACAGCTCAGCTCTTCGAAGAGCGACACATCCCGAAAAGTAAAACCTTCAATAGATTGTTAGAGGGGGATCACATACGACGACCGAATCCCTCCCCCACTATTTGGTGCCGTCTGAGAGATCTATCCTATCAACTAGCGACATCCGTGCTTCCCAGCTCCTTGGGTCAAGCATCAACTACCGATTGCCCGAGTAATCCGTTTGTCTCCATCACTACTTCTAGATGGCGAAGACACGACCCGTGGACCAGCAGAGGAAAGTAACATGCACCCAAATGCTTAACATCTAATAAATCACTCAATGAGTCACTAGTTGGCGACGAGGCAGCACCTGGAGCAGCAACCCGCTGTGAATTCGAGGAGTCACCCATCGGTTGATCGCGCCATTCAGGCTCAACCTCAGCAGCCTCCTCAGTTTGCCGACACGACTACTCATCGCTTGGGGAAGCACAAGTCTCACCCGTCGCTGACCATCAGGAGACATATCAAATCTCGCCGGAGGACTTCCAATGCCTCACGCTCATGAAACAAAATACTGCTCTCATGGTTGAGAGACTCCCTCCGAAGGGTAATAGTTAATGTAGGAGTCAACCTTTCCGTGGTCAGCAGCCGGCATCAATGACAGAGTAAACGTCCGCTGGTTGATCAACCAATCTCTTATTCCTTCCAAACGATCCATCGTTGACATCTATCAATGGTCCCTCGAATCCCTCTCGAGAGGATCCTCGCCTATTCCTCCCAGGGCGACTGTCTGGGAATGTCTTAATGAGTTTGCTCGTCATCTTGATCCTCATCTTGATCCTCTCACCTCTGAGTCATCTCCCAATCCCTGCTTCGTGAGGGATGTTCGAAACACTAGTCGCCGCTCCAGAGTTCGGCAGTATTACAACGACGATCGAGTCCCAGTCGGGCATCGGACGACTAGAGGGACCCCAACACCCTCTCTGCCTTCTCTTTCTCCGATATGCCTCTCCAACGAACGATAGACCCGCAAAATCTCAGAAGACCACAGACACGATAGGGAAGCGTCCCGTTGACCGATCAGAGTAGAAGGCCGTAGATCGTCAACAACTCGGAATGTCGCTCATCTGAAATCCATGATATAACCTCTTCCAAGTTATCAATAAAATATCAGTTGCTTTAAGTTCAATCAAAGACTATCAAATTCTGAGCTTCTCTCTCTAGAACCTTGGTTGTGGTGGTGCTGCCATGGGGGATCCCCTCTTGGGGGACTCCTCTCTTAATCCTCGTGATGACGAGCAGGATCTAGAGAATGTAGCAGAGGAGGCTCGGCTGGTGGACCAGGATGCGGTCCGTCTTCCTCGTAGTAATCCGTTTGCCCAGCGGCGAGGAACAGGTGTGAGCTCCTCTTCTTCCTCTCCAGCTCGGGATCAGAGGGGAGATGGTTTTGGTCTTGGTGGCACGGCATCCAGGTTTGAGGATGTTGCTGGATCAGAGCCCCGATTTGTTGATGACGGTGGTTCAGATTTTTCAGAAGGCAATGATGCTTCCCAATCTGATGATGTTAGTGCTTCGGGTGGCAAGGGTGCTTCGGGATCCAGCTTTTGCAGGCTTGGTGGAGTGGGTTTCAGATCAAGATCTATAGGGTCGGCTACCAGCTCCCTCCCCATTGAACGGACAACATTGTTATCGGAATCCAGAGATGCAGTTGGTGATTTTTCTGAGGTGGGCTCGAGATTGGTTAGGGCAGATTTGGAGGATTTCCCACCGTTGCAGTACTCTTCTCACAGCCCCCGATCCAAGGATTCGGTAGGGAAGGGCAATGGTAACAGCAATGACAATGAAGTTCCTATTGGTGCTGCTAAGGTGCTCGAAGGTATGCCTGACTTGTGTAACACTACAGTTGCTGGATGTGCAGTCCACTCAGGAGTACCCCTTGTGGTTGCTGGTGGTGTCCACAAGGGTTGTGCGGTTATGGCAGTTCAACAAATTCCAGATGCTCACCAAGTGCGGGCTACTCGTGCAGGGGGGTCTGGTGTAGTTCCAGCTACTGTTAAAGGGTGCTTAGGTGCAGTTCCAGATATTGTTACAGGGTGCTTAGGTGCAGTTCCAGCAACTATTACAGGGTGCTTAGGTGCACACCAGGTTGGTATGCCTGACCGAAGACATCAAGCAAGAGATGGGGTTAGGGTTGCGGGCAATGCCTGGGATTTTCCCTTGCAATCTTGTGCTTTGTCTTCTGATGAATGCAAGCTCAAGTACATTGAACCGACAGTGATAGATGGCAAGAAAATAGCGATATGTCCACAGGTAGAAATTGCAAAAACAGAAAGTTATTGGGCTAATTCGCTAGTGGGATTTGTATTGGGGAAAATGTCTTTTGTCCCCCATCTTAAAGCCACGGTGATGAGGCTTTGGCAGCCGAAGGGGGTAATAGAGATGTTTTCCCGAGAGAACAGGATTTTCCTGTTTAAGTTTGCGGAAGTGGAAGACTATGTTAAAATTTTAGCCGGAGGGCCATAGCACTTTCAAGGACGACCTTTGGTCCTTAAAAAGTGGACAAGTGATATCAAATATGATAGGGCAATGATTTCTCGCTTCCCTGTGTGGGTCAGATTTTTGAATCTTTCGGACAAATTATGGTCTTTTGATGCGCTCAGTAGGATGGGGAGTGTACGTGTTGGGCATCCCAATGGGAATGGATGCTCCCACGGCTGCAGCGGTAGCTCATAAAGAAGGGGGAAGGATGAACTATGCAAGAATTTGCGTAGAAATCAATATTGAGGATGCACTCCGGAATGAAGTGGAGGCTCACAATGATGCAGGTACCGTTTTATCCATGCAAGCCGTTACGTATGATTGAAAGCCTATTCGGTGTAGAGCTTGCCAATCATTTGACCATTATGAGGATGCTTGTTTGGCCCATCCCAAGATTGCCTCCAGTTGGAAAAGGCAAGGGGTTCCAGCCATGCCACATCAGAAGCATTGGGTGCCAACTGGGAATACTGTGTGGCATTGTGTGGTAGGGGCAACTTCTGAAGGTCCGTCAGCTTCCTTGCATGATCCATTGGCCTCTAATCCATGGATAAGTGTGGGTTCTAAGCGTAAAGACAAGGGTCCAGCGATACCCATAGTTGCTACAAGGGAGAGTGGTTCTCGGTATGATGTGTTGGGATCTTGGGCAGATGATGAAGATGTTATTGTGAGTGATATTGGAGCAGTAGCTGCTGTTATTTCTGATACCCAGGCTGCGACTGATGCTAGCACAGCTAAGGCTAGTGCTTTAGCTGATGTTACATTGTTTGTGGGAGATGCGGCGGATAAGGTAGTTCATAGTGGTGCTGATGATGCTGCAGATGCTATCAATGCTGAATGTTTTGTAGCTGTAGCAGAGGTGGAAGATGCTGTAACGCCTGATGGTGCGAGAGCTGGTGGCTGTGCTACAGCTGGTGTTACGCAAGCAGTGTCTGGTGTTACACGAGGGGATCCTGTTACGCTTGAGGCTGATGCTAGGAACCCTGAGGACGATGTTACACGAGGAGTTACTGATGTAACGTTCTCTGGAGGCACTACAGTTGCTGGTGTTACACCTGCTAGTGCTCCTACTACTGAAGATAACGTAACAATGGCAGAGGCTGCTGTTACGCTAGTGACTGGCACTGTTACACCAGGGATTTCATAGATTGCAGGCACTGTTATGCTAGAGAATGCAGGGGCTGCTTCCCGAGCTGAGAGTTTAGCCAGTGAGGGGGAGAGACCGATCATTGTTGCTCTCGCTAGTGGAAGTGGGGTCATAGTTGGAGGCGCTACAACGGGTCCATCAGAAGGCCTTGGTGCAGGGTGCGGCGGGGTTATCTGGTGGCCAGTCTTCAGGTGTTTTGCAGGACCTTGTTGTTGAAGATGGGGAGATTCCAGATCGAGCGGAGGAAGCTACCACTCCTCCAGATTATTTTGATCAATACAAGAAGCTGCCCCCCCATCTTGCTAATCTTCCCACTTTCCTCACCGTGCCAAACCCAGCGCTTGTTTCAACGTCCCAAGCCAAAGAATCTTGGCCTAAGGGTCAATCTGACAGGGTTACAAGGAGTAGGGGGGCTAGCTAATGCGTTCAGGGGAGATTCTTTGACTGTTGAAGGGGAGATTCTTCGATTGTTGAAGGGGAGTGATTGGGCTTGGCAGGGGAGTTACTTCGACGGTTGGAGACCGAGGGTTTCATCTCTACTCCTATGCTTGGTTTGTCGAGGGACTGATGCGTATGTTCTTTTTGTACTTTTGGTTTGAGCCTGGAAGCCTGCAGTAGCTACCCTGTTGGTCTGCCTACAGTAGGGATATGGTTTTTTTTGTTTCTACTTACTCACTCTGAGTAAGTCGTGGTCTGTAATCGTTTTGCCTATTTATTAATTTGTTTTTTACCTCTCAAAAAAAAAGACTATCAAATTATATCTCAACTTCTACTTAACACCACAGTTAGTTCGGTTCGCGTTGCGGCACGGCTGCCTATCCTGTAACGGTACAATGTTACGTGCCTGAGATGTAAGTCCAACTAAAATGGCACTTCATATAAGTCCAACCGATACAAAGGCATCAAGCTGAGTATTTTGAAACATTGGCATTATATATGCTCCCGTTGTCACGTAAGGACACATGTACTAGTGCCTCGCTACAGTTAGTTCGGTTCGCGTTGCGATATGGCTGACTAACCTGTAACGGTACAAAGTTACGTGCCTGAGACAAGGGTTCGACTAAAATGGTGCTTTGTCTAAGTTCGACCAATACAAAGGCATTACACTGAGTACACTGAATCATTAGCGTCGCATATGCTTCCGTTAGCACGTAAGGGCACGTGCACTAGTGCCTCTCCACCGTTAGCTCTGTTCACGTTGAGACACGGCTGACTAACCTGCAACAGTACAAAAGCTATGTGCCTGAGATGTAGGTCTGACTAAAATAGCACTTTGCCTAAATCCGACCGATACAAAGGCGCTACGCTGAGTACTTCGAATCACTGGCGTCACACATGCTCCCATTGTCACGTAAGGGCATATGCACTAGTGCCTTGCCACAGCTCGGTTTGCGTTGCGACACGGTCGACTAACCTGTAATGGTACAAAGCTACGTGCCTGAGACATAGGTCCTACTAAAACGATGCTTCACCTAAGTTCGACTGATACAAAGACACTATGCTGAGTACTTCGAAATCAAAACCTCTATCAATCAACCACTTCGAGGCCTTGTCCTTGGCATCTAAAGACAAAGCCCAAGACTGCGACACTGCCCCGGCTCGATGCAACCTTCGCCTCGATATTTGAATAGAAAGTCCAAGGCAGGCTTCGCTTCCTCGGCACCCGAAGAAGCCCGAGACATCGCCACAGTCTCAGCCCGAGGTGACCTTCACCTTGGCATTCGAAGACAAAGTCTGAGGCAGGCTTCGCTGCCTCGGCACCTAACGAAGCTCGAGACATCGGTGCCGTCTCGACCCGAGGTGACCTTCGCCTCAGTATTCGAAGACAAAGTCCAAGGCAGGCTTCACTGCTTTGACACCTGACGAAACCTGAGATATCGACACCGTCTCGGTCCGAGGTAACCTCTGCCTCGGCATTCGAAGACAAAGTCCGAGGCAAGCTTCACCACCTCGGCACCTGACGAAGCCCGAGATGTCTACACCGTCTCGGCCCGAGGCTATCACCGCCTTGGTATTCGAAGACAAAGTCCGAGGCAGGCTTTGCCGCCTCGGCACCTGATGAAGCCCGAGACATTAGTATCGCCTCGGTCTGAGGCGACCTCCACCTTGGCATTCAAAAATAAAGACCAAGGTAGGCTTCACCGACTCGGTACCTTCCAAAGCCAGAGCCGGCGACATCGTCTCGTCTCCACCCTTGGTAGTCGAAGAGAAAATCCGAGGCAGGCTTCGCTACCTTGGTACCTGACAAAGCCTGAGACGTCAACACTATCTAGGTCCGAGGCGACCTCTGCCTTAACATTCGAAGACAAAGTCCAAGGAAGGCTTCACTGCCTTGGTACCTCACAAAGCCCGAGACGGTAGCACCGTGTCGGCCAAGTGACCTCTGCCTTTGCATTCGAAAACAAAGTTCGAGGTAGGCTTCGCTGCCTCAGTACTTGACGAAGCTCGAGACATCAATACCGTATCGATCCGAGGCGACCTCCATCTTGGCATTTGAATACTAAGTCCGAGGTAGGCTTCGTCACTTCTATGGGGAGGAAATCCCGCTGACCAAACCCGATTGTCAGATGGAGCTGGTAGACCTCCACCACCTTCCCGCCGCACCTGTAAAAAGACCGAGACTCACCTCCGATCCTAGACCCCTCCGACGCTCAAGTCAGGGAAGGGAAAGAAGATGTGTGTGTGGTCGTGGGTCTCGGAAGCGAATTGCTCCCTACAGATTTGAATTGCTTACCTGCCCATGAAGGGGTGGGGTGTCTTTTGTAAACCTCTTCATACGTGTGCATAATCACTGCGATCTATTCCTCCAATGATCTCGGCACGATTATGGCGGATCCCCTCCGATCGGACTCCTTTCATCCTTTCCTTCTATGCTCCCATGGATCATGGGCCTCTTACCTATTGCGGGCAACCCACGATCCTAACGAGCGAGATATCCTCGAGATTGCCCAGCCTAGCGTGCATCCTGACCGTTACAGTATCCTCCGATCTTTTCTTGCCTAATGGCGGTTCTTCAGCACCGATCAAGTCGGGTCCTTTGTCCGTCCGGGTAGTTAAGTCAGGTGTACGAACTGATCAACTTCGTCCCTGTGACGACCAAAATCCAATAGGCCAAAAGCCAAGAGCCAAGACTCCTGAGGCTATGATGCCAAGATGGATGAAGTGAGGTAAGGTGAGGTGTACAAGGCCACGAGTTATCCCCACATCGCTTGGAGAGAAGGAGATCCTGAGCTATTTATATAATTTCCCCTCCCAAACATAGAAGACGCATTTTAAAATCATGTACCGCTATAAATTTCGTAAGAACTTCGTAGTTAAGCGTGCTCGGACGAGGATAGTACTAAGATGGGTGACCTCCCTGGGAAGTTCTCGTGCCAATACGGGCAAAGCGGATAATATCTTGTGTGTTTGGGGCGGATGTTACAAAATGGTATCAGAGCCGGTTCTCCTCAGGATGGGGGGGGGTCTAACTCTACACGAGGATAGAAAACGCATTTTAAAACTATGCGCCGTTACGGATTTCGTAAGAACTCTGTAGTTAAGCGTGCTCGGGCGAGAGCAGTACTAAGATGGGTGACCTCCCTGGAAAGTTCTCGTGCAGGCACAGGCAAAGCGGATAATATCTTGTATGTTTGGGGCGGATGTTACAAAAATGGTATCAGAGCCGGTTCTCCTCGCAATAGGGGGGTCTAACCCTACACGATGGTGTAGCCCTAAGGGGGGTGGATTGTGACAACCAAGATCCAATAGCCAAGAGCCAAGACTCCTAAGGCTTGAATGCCAAGATGGATGAGGTGAGGTATACAAGGCCACGAGTTAGCCCCACATCGCTTGGAAAGAAGGAGATCCTGAGCTACTTATATAATTTTTCCTCCCAAACATAGAAGACGTGATTTAAAACTGTGCGCCGCTACGGATTTTGTAAGAACTCCGTAGTTTAGCGTGCTCGGGCGAGAGCAGTACTAGGATGGGGGACCAATCTGGGAAGTTTTCGTGCGGGCATTGGCAAAGCAGACAAAAGCTTGTGTGTTTGGGGCGGATGTTACATACATACTTCTTATAAGTACTCCAGACCACTTCTTTCGATTTGTTTTTCGATATTTTCATTCTTGTGGGGGGGTTGTTACAAAAATTGGTTTTGACAAGAGAATGAAAAAATTAGTTTTTATGTTTAGTCCCATATTACCCGTGGGGAGATCTTTTAATACATTTATAATAGAACTCCCTTCATTGGGCTTTGTAGCTTCCCAAGAGCCAAGCCATAGCCCACCACACACGTGCACGCGCAACGAGCCAAGCCGAGCCGGGTCGGGTCGGGCACGGGCTCATGCCGAGGCCGTGGCTTGCGAGCCGCATGGACGCAAATGGGCTTCGAGCTTTGGGCCTTCTTTTACATTGCGTTTTAATTTTTTAAATGGAGAGTTATTCCTTCTGCTACAGTACTCTTCACGAGGCTGAGCTAGGTCAATTGAACCTGGACCTTTGCACTGTCGCATGCAACCGTTACACCCGACAGAGCAGTGAATGCTCATCAGTGCGGGAATCATTGTTGCATGCGATGGCTTTGTGAGTGTGGGAACGTTATGGTTAAGAACTTCTATATAAGAGAGGGTCCTATGAAAGCAGAAGTTACACCAAAATCAAAGAGCTCTCTCCACTCTGTTTTTTTCTCTCTCGTTCATGATTCGTTTGCTGTCTGGAGTACGCTGAGAGTCCTAAAGGGGTTCCCTTCGGTGTTAAAAAGGGGTCCAGTCATTATACCTTAGGGAGCGTTCGTCGGAGGCCTTGAAGCACCTACCGAAGCGGCGAAATAGATTTCAGGACATTGTGCTAGCACAAGCGTCGACTACTTCTAAGTCCACTGTTCTTCTTCCTCCTCCCTACTTTTTTTGTCATATCTGTAGGCAGCCTTAGGACAGCCTAAACCTTGCTTGTTTGTTGCGCTAAACTTTGCATGCTAACCCCCTTTACTTTTGTTCTATTACTTTCTGCACTAGATTTGTAACCTCTCAATATTTTGCTAGTCATCGTTTGCATGCCATAATAAAGTAGAAAACCTGACACTTTGTTCCCCTGAAGGATCTATGTGATTTAATTATTTGTGTGTGTGTGTGTGTGTGAGTGTGTGTGTGTGTGTGTGTGTGTGAGAGAGAGAGAGAGAGAGAGAGAGAGAGAGAGAGAGAGAGAGAGAGAGAGAGAGAGAGAGAGACGTTGTGCCTTGTTTGAGTGTGTGTGAATCATGGCCGTTGATGTTATGTTCACGGATTATGAAATTAATTAATAAATATCAGCTGCTTTCTCGTCGTGTCGATCTTCAGATCCCTTTGAGCCTTTGCTCTAGGCTCTAGCGGCCTGTCCAGCAAATATCCAAAAATGAAATCACAGCCGTTTATTTGCATGCCGGTGATTCAGAGGTAGCGTTGGATGTAACGGGTACGGCTGTGATTTAAGCGGTGGGGTCTGGATCGATCGTAGCCTCAGAGGAATCCGCGCCAAAGTCGAACTCCAAAACCTCTAGGGAGAGCCGACTCCGCCTCTATAAATATGCAAGGCAGGCCGGCATCAGGCATGCAGGTCGAGAGAGCGAGCGAGAGAGAGATGGGCATGAGAGGAGGATCTTTGTTGCTGGCTTTGGTAGCGAGTTTGTGCCTGAGTTTTACTCCGTCGTCGACGGAGGCCGGACACCTCCAAGAGCGGTTCTACGAGAGGAGATGCCCTGCAGCCGAGCTGATCGTAAGGGAGGAGGTGAACAAGGCTGTGATGAGGGATCCGAGCATGGCTGCCGGGCTCCTCAGACTACATTTTCACGACTGTTTCGTCCGGGTAGGTTCATATACACATCGATCATCGCTAGCTCGCCTACATTCCATCCATCTCAATCTCGTCTAATCTTGAATCTTGATTTTCTTTTTAATCTTAATTTGTCGACCGATCAGGGCTGTGATGGCTCGGTTCTCCTAGATACGACGTCAAAGAGGAACAAAGCGGAGAAGGATGCACGTCCCAACCGAAGCCTCCGAGGTTTCGAGGTGATCGACAGCGCAAAGGAGCGTCTGGAGGCTGTGTGTGAGGGAGTGGTGTCATGCGCCGACGTACTTGCCTTCGCCGCCAGAGACAGCGTCTTCCTGGTATAGTTGCTCGTCGTCGTGCTCGATCGATTGAATTAGACTTTACCACCCATGTTTTCATTAATTAGACTTTACCCCCCAAAACTAACTATTCCGTCAGCTGACCATGTAAGAGAAAGGGTGAGCTGACGAAAAAGAAATAAAGTTTTGGGGGGTGAGCTGACGGATCAGTTAGTTTTGGGGGATAATTAATGAAAATATGGGGGGTAAAGTCTAATTCAAGGCAAATTTGGGGGGCAAAGTCAAAATAACCGTTATATAATTTGTATTTCCATGCAGAGTGGGGGTCCAATTTATCAAGTCCCAGGTGGTAGAAGAGATGGAAGGGTCTCCTTAGCATCCGAGGCATTACAGAATCTACCTTCCCGCTCCTCCAACCTCGACCAACTCACTCAGGTTTTCGCCACCAAGGGCCTCACCCAGACCGACATGATCACACTCTCAGGAGCACATACCATTGGCGCCGCCCACTGCGCTTCCTTCAGCGAGAGGCTCCTCTACCGTTCTAACTCCACTAGTGCTGCTGCTGAGAGCCACGACGACCCGACCCTGGACGCCGAGTACGCCGCCCGATTGAAGCACCAGTGCCGGAATAGCAGGAGGAGGAACGCTGTGGTGGTGCCGATGGATCCCCGGAGCCCCAACTCGTTCGACGCCAGCTACTACAGCAACATCATGGCCAACCGCGGCCTGCTCAAGTCGGACCAAGCCTTAATGTCAACCCCTGATTCCGCCGCTCAGGTCAGGCAGAACGCTGCCAATCAGCCGCTATTCCACTCGAAATTTGGAGCGGCGATGGTGAAGATGGGCCAAGTTGGAGTCCTCACTGGGCGCAACGGAGAGATACGGTCTGATTGTCACGTCATCAACTGATCCATCTATAGGCGGCCGTGCACGCATGCATGCTTTCATCTGTTGTATAACGGAGGGAGGAAATTAATTATTATTTCGACTATATCGTGCATGTAATATGAAACTAAATTTATTTTGGGAAATTTTATTCATACCCCAAAAATCTATAATTAGCCCCCGGCTCCCTATCGTTTCTCAATAACTTACTCAGTGATCCTTTAATACCAACAATGCCCTTTTTTTTTTTTACCCCAAACCTCAAAGCCCTAACTCAGCATCTTTTGTACTCCCAACCCAACCCAAGGCTTGTTTGAACTTCCTTAGCCCAAGCCTAACCCATCGGGTTGGCCGGGTTGTGCAGGGTGGGTTGACCGGCTTCAATATGGTAGATGAGAAATAATTCGGGTTGGGTTCGGGTTGGGTTCAGGTTAGCCCGCCGAAATTCGGGTTGGGTTCAGGTTGGCCCGCCCAAGTTGCAGCCTCAAGTACCAGCCAATTGCATGGGGTTTATTTAAGAGTGGGGTGTATTCAAGAGTGCATATAATTGGGTATATTTAAGGGGGTATGTGTTTGATTGGGGTATAATCAAGTTGGAGCGGGCCATTTAACTGGGGTGTATTGAAGGTGGGGTGTAAGGGGGAAAGGTATTTTTGGCATAGGAATGGGGTATGAAAAAAAAAAAATTGGGGTGTGTTCAAGTTTGTTGGAAATGGGGGCTAATTATAGATTTTAGGGGTATGAATAAAATTTCCCTTTATTTTTATCCTACGTATCTCCCATGTTGGAGTGGTTAACTGTTCGACTCCCGGTTTAGACACTGTGGAGCAAACTTTTCCTCAAAGCTGTTGTGCCTTGTTTGCACGTACGAATCCTGACCGTTGATGCCTCCGCCAATTTCGATCTCCGGATCTCTTTAAGCCCTTACTCTAGTGCCCTGTCCTCTGACCACCTGGCTGGTCCAGCAAAAGAAAAAGAATTCCTATTCCAATGCAATGCATGCCCTTTACAAATAATATATATAAAATGTTACATCTGTTCATGATAATTACAAGCTTGTCATCCTCTAAAACTCCTCCGCAAAAAAATGGCCGGCCAGTATAAATCTAGTCATCAATGAAGATCTAGAATTAATATACATGAGAGAGAGAGAGAGAGAGAGAGAGAGAGAGAGAGAGAGAGAGAGAGAGAGAGAGAGAGAGAGAGAGAGAGAGAGAGAGAGAGAGAGAGAGAGAGAGAGAGAGAGAGAGAGAGAGAGGATTAAAAGGCATACATGGCAGGCTCAAGAACCCCAGTAGCTTCCATCCTACCTCCGAACGCAAAGAGAGAACCAAGGGAGAGATCGAGAGGCAGTGGACGCGTCAACGGCATCGTTGACGAGTCCGAAAGCGCCCGCTACATGCCACGACGATGGTGCCGCTGCGTGCCAATCGGCACGGGCATGCACTAGCATAAATACAACAAAGATGCATAGTTTTTTTTGTGTATTTTTTAAAGAGCTCGAGAAATCCTTTTCGTTAACGGTTACATTTTTAAGTTTCATCTCTGAAAAATATATAACAAAAAAAATATATATAGGTAATCTAAAGAACCACATGTTCTCACTCATTAAGTCAGATTAGCATTTGTTTCATTCTCTTTTTGTGGGTTTTGGAATTTCACGCAAACCACGGATTGCGAGTGATCGAAGGAGCGGACGCAAGCATCGCATGGGAAGAGAGCACCACAGGGGGAAGGGCCCTGGTTTTAGTAGAGAGCAATGTTTGTCCGATGCCAGCAATTGAGGGCGATGTGACTCGGTCTGGAGCAGATATGACAGACTATGGAGGGAGATCCACCGAGAATACCACGACCGCGGGTGCGGTCAAAACCACTGCGATCTGGGCCGTCACGACCACGGTAGAACAGACCACCACCTCTACGGTTTCCACGATGACCACCCCCACGGCTGGCCGTAAAGGCAGAGGAGGCCGTGGTGGGGTCGGGGTTAGGTGGGGATCGGGGGAAGTGGTTGAAGTGGAGGCCGCTTCAAGGTAGTTCTCCTTCGCATGTAGGAGAGCAGAGAGCTCGTCCATAGCCAAAGGACCAGAGCAAAGACGAAGTGCCATTTTGACATTGTTGTATGCTGTAGGGAGGCCATCGAGGGTATAGAGCACAACGTCTGGCTCGGAGATTGGAGCACCGATCGTGGCCAGGTTGTCACAGATAGTTTGAATCTGTTGAACATAGGCGGATAAAGAAAGGGTGCCTTTTTGAAGCTTCTAAAGTTGAAAGCGGAGATGAAGGACATTAGATCAGGCTTGGGAAAGGAAGCGTTTCTCAAGCGCCACCCAGACATCACGAGACCCAGGCAGACGAAGCACTGTAGGAATGATGCGGGGGGAGAGGGTGGCGAGGATGCAGGTACGAAGCTGTCTATCAATGAGGATCCACTCCTTGTAGAGAGAATTGGTGGGCTCTGGGATAGGATGACTACCATCAACAAGATGCTCAAGTTGGAAAGTTGATAAGGCACCGAGAAAGAGATCTTTCTAAGTCATAAAATTGGTGTTATCGAGTTTGATTGTCACCAGAGAGCTCAGGTTTTTGATGAGGAGCAGCATTGGAGAAGAAAGCAAGAACAGAGGATGATCGAGCAGAAAAGGGAGGAGAAGATTGTGTTGAGGAGGAATCGGTCATGATGAAGGCTGCCTAGGAGAAGAAAAGAAAAAAAAAATTGGTTGGAAGAAAAGGTTGAGGAACTGAGGGTAGATGTAGATCTAGCACACCTCAGAAACGAGGCTTTGATACCATGAAAGTTTTTGAGAGAGAGAGATTGAAAGAGAAAGAGAGATTGAGAGAGAAGTAAATGATGGCCGGTTGCCTTGGGTTTTTTTTTTCACCTCAAGTCCGTCCATGTTTATTTATAAGAAATAGTGAATAACTAATTACATCCGGATCTGTGAATAACCAATTACATCCAGATCTTTAACAGATATCCTTAATAGTTGTTATCATATATGGTTATCAATGTAACCACAGTTGTTACGTGAGATAACCATAGATATGTTATAAGGGACCTCTTTGAACCTTTGCTCTAGCTAGCGCCCTGTCTTGATATATCGGGACCTCTTTGAGCCTTTGTACCCTGTCCAATGACCGACTGGCCCGTCCAAGTTTCCAGATCTGGATGCAACGGGTACGGCTGTGATTAAGCGGTGGGGTCTGGATCGATCGTAACCTCGGCGGAATCCGCGCCAAAGTCGAACTCCAAAACATCTAGGGAGACCCGACTCCACCTATATAAATATGCAAGGCAGGCCGGCATCAGGCATGCAGGTCGAGAGAGCGAGCGAGAGAGAGATGGGCATGAGAGGAGGATCTTTGTTGCTGGCTTTGGTAGCGAGTTTGTGCCTGAGTTTTACTCCGTCGACGGAGGGCCGGCACCTCCAAGAGCGGTTCTACGAGAGGAGATGCCCTGCAGCCGAGCTGATCGTAAGGGAGGAGGTGAACAAGGCTGTGATGAGGGATCCGAGCATGGCTGCCGGGCTCCTCAGACTACATTTTCACGACTGTTTCGTCCGGGTAGGTTCATATACACATCGATCATCGCTAGCTCGCCTACATTCCATCCATCTCAATCTCGTCTAATCTTGAATCTTGATTTTCTTTTTAATCTTTGTCGACCGATCAGGGCTGTGATGGCTCGGTTCTCCTAGATACGACGTCAAGGAGGAACAAAGCGGAAAAGGATGCACGTCCCAACAGAAGCCTCCGAGGTTTCGAGGTGATCGACAGCGTAAAGGAGCGTCTGGAGGCTGTGTGCGAGGGAGTGGTGTCATGCGCCGACGTACTTGCCTTCGCCGCCAGAGACAGCGTCTTCCTGGTATAGTTGCTCGTCGTCGTGCTCGATCGATTGAATTAGACTTTACCACCCATATTTTCATTAATTAGACTTTACCCCCCCAAAACTAACTGTTCCGTCAGCTCACCATGTAAGAGAAAGCGTGAGCTGACCAAAAAGAAATAAAGTTTTGGGGGGTGAGCTGACGGAACAGTTAGTTTTGGGGGATAGTTAATGAAAATATGGGGGGTAAAGTCTAATTCAAGGCAAATTTGGGGGGCAAAGTCAAAATAACCGTTATATAATTTGTATTTCCATGCAGAGTGGGGGTCCAATTTATCAAGTCCCAGGTGGTAGAAGAGATGGAAGGGTCTCCTTAGCATCCGAGGCATTACAGAATCTACCTTCCCGCTCCTCCAACCTCGACCAACTCACTCAGGTTTTCGCCACCAAGGGCCTCACCCAAACAGACATGATCACACTCTCAGGAGCACATACCATTGGCGCCGCCCACTGCGCTTCCTTCAGCGAGAGGCTCCTCTACCGTTCTAACTCCACTAGTGCTGCTGCTGAGAGCCACGACGACCCGACCCTGGACGCCGAGTACGCCGCCCGATTGAAGCACCAGTGCCGGAATAGCAGGAGGAGGAACGCTGTTGTGGTGCCGATGGATCCCCGGAGCCCCAACTTGTTCGACACCAGCTACTACAGCAACATCATGGCCAACCGCGGCCTGCTCAAGTCGGACCAAGCCTTAATGTCAACACCTGATTCCGCCGCTCAGGTCAGGCAGAACGCTGCCAATCAGCCGCTATTCCACTCGAAATTTGGAGCGGCGATGGTGAAAATGGGCCAAATTGGAGTCCTCACTGAGCGCAACGGAGAGATACGGACTGATTGTCGGGTCAACAACTGATTAGGCGATGAGTGGGGTGCATGCTTTCATCTGACGTTGTAATAAAGCAATTAAAATTATATATCTTACTAGATATAATGTGATTTCGAATATATATTGTGTTCTTCGAGAGGCTAATTAGTTGTTTCTAGAGAAATAATCTTGCAATATTTAATGTGATTTTGAATGCATCAAAGGGGCGTGCATACTCTCTCTCTCTCTCTCTCTCTCTCTCTCTCTCTCTCTCTCTCTCTCTCTCTCTCTCTCTCCATATAGAAGAGCAAAGAGATATAGCAATTTCCAGTGTATTTGCTGTAACATAAAGTTTCCAGTGTATATCCAATCTTTATAGAAACATCATCTTTAGTCCAAGGCGTTTGCAAATCAGTTCCCTTAGAAAACAACAGCAGCCTCTTTGCGATGGCTTCTGCCCATTTTCTTGCCCATGAGTTCCGCATTCGGTCGCCATCAACATTGTGATCAATCAGCTCCTGAGTTTAATCTTCTTTCTTGTCATTGTAATCTCCGATAGCAGCGAGCCTTTCAACCAGCGGAGGGTGGGAGTAATGGTAAGCCGAATACCACGGATCGGTGTTCATAGCAGACAGATTCTCTTCCTGAAATGGGCATAATGAGGAAAGGCATCAAAAACTATTATCATCTGATGTTAAGATGTATAGCAAGACACTGTACATGTGATCGAATGCATAACCATCTTCTGCAAGAGCGCAAATGGTGAACGGGTGGGTACGTGGTCTCTGAGATCTCAATTCGTAAAGAATCCACGTGCATTGGGAGTTTGGATTCAAATTGAAGGGCTACTAGCACATTAGCCTTCATTTCAATCAACGACAAAAACAAAAAAGAAAAATGCTCATCACGGAGATCTCTCCTACCCTCAGCATAAGAGAGATTCCTAATATACCTAGCGGTCGAAACATGGGCCACAGAGAACCTTAAAGTCGTACGCTACGTATTAGGTGGCGCCCATGCAGCCCTCTCCTTGTCTTGGTGTGGTTTAACTGACATGGCT
Source organism: Chamaelirium japonicum (assembly GCA_947650365.1). Classification (NCBI taxonomy): domain Eukaryota; kingdom Viridiplantae; phylum Streptophyta; class Magnoliopsida; order Liliales; family Melanthiaceae; genus Chamaelirium; species Chamaelirium japonicum. The sequence continues at coordinate 47,750,476 of OX393549.1, read as the reverse complement.
TGAGGCACCAACCTTGTCCGCTAACTGGTGCCCGACAAATCGATCAGTACAAAATGTTGAATTTTGTCTAAACCCTCATTCCTCGACCTCCGGCTTTAAGGTCACACAACACCGAACAAGGCCACCATATCAGCTGATCATATGATTTAGGCTTTGATAATGTAGGTCATGATCAGGTTCAAATAGTTGTCAGTACAATTAGAATAGTTGCAATGGTTCTCGGGAGGGGAACTAAGTGTTCAAAGAGACAAACCAAGTGGCAACAATTCACAAGATAGGAGGGTCAATGTAAGGAACTGCAAGATGGTGAGGGACTGAGAATTTTGAAGTAGCCTTATAAGAAAAAAATTCTATTATCCAAACAAGAAAAAAGGATAGTCACTCACCTGCAATTTCACAAGGCCTGATCTAAGTTCTTTGCCATAACCGAGTTCCTTAGCAAAAGCATCAGCCTGCAAGATGTAGCAGTCTGATGGCTCAGTTGTCATAATAGAAGTAAAACAGTAATGAGTTGGAATGGGAACCAGTAAAAACGATTGAGCGAAATTAAAGGATGCTAAATAGCAAAGTTTGGCCAAAAATTACCTGAAACTCAAATGCGCGGCTGACAAGATTGAGACCGAAGCTTACAAGGTGCTGAAGAGGTATAATTGTGTGCTGCAAATTAAGAGTACTACATTACAAATACACTAAAAAATAATGGCACATTAGGGATACATCATTAGTTGAATGATTCTGTTTAGTTTTGCCCCTTGAAGGGAGCTTTTTTAATGTTAAGAAAACCAGGTCTAAACCGCAAAGGCACCAACAGAGGGGAGGTGTAACAGTGGTAGCCACCTCATCCTCAGTGTCCCCTCTTTCCTTTTCCCCTTTTTCTGGGAGAGTACTCAATTGTTAGCACAATTGAGCAAGCGTGGCCACATCGGCAGGAAAAAGACACGGTTGCAAAGGTATGTTATGAACCCTGGCCAGGGGGTTGGTGCCCGTGCAGTTGTACCAGTAGGTTGTAACTTGACTACTAAAAAAAATTAAAAAATAAAAATAAATAAATGACAGAAAGGACGAGTAAACTCTCCCCATTTGGAGGACTCTAATCCTCTTTCTTCACCCATGGGGTCAAGGGATCGGAATCCGTATCTCGTGGGAAGACGGAGTCCTCTGATCCCTCGCCTTTGCCTCCAAGAAACAAAGCAATTGACCCGTCCTTTTCTTCCGTAATCATTGGGCCTATACATGTAGAAAAGAGCAGAAAAATATCCAGAAAAAGGTGCAGAAAATCATTAGAATCGGATGCAAAATAAAGATGTAGAATCCTAAGAAGCACTGACACTGGTACGGGGACACGGGTACGACACGACACGGGTTCGCCGACACGGCAAATCCTAAAAAAGGAGGACACGGATACGACGGGGACACGGCAAAATAAATTAATATTTTTAAATTTATATTTTATGTGTGTTTGCAAGTCATATATATTTCAATAACCGAAAAAACCTCATAGAAAACAACTAAAATGAAAATTTAATGCATATTGAATCGCTATCGTTAGTTACATCCAGCCCGATCGGTGAATCGCAGACAGCTCTAAATGGTATGGAAAATAACGGTTGTGTTTCAGTTTTGACTTCAACCTATCTGAAATCTCAGAGGATAAGATAAGTTAAAGCCAAACCTGAATCGCAACCGTCCATCATAACCATCCTGATAAGTGAATCACACTCAATGGCATGCAAAAGAATGACTGTGAATCAGTTTTGGCTTCAACCTATCTGATTCTCTGAGGTTATAACCTCAGAGAATCAGATAGGCTGAAGCCTAAACTGAATCACCACAGCTTGTAACCCGACCCTATATCGAACAATCCGTCAACCCGCAGTGTCCCGAGTGTCCGAGGAGTGTCCGGCGAGTGTCCGAGGAGTGTCTGGCTCCTAGAAGCACGTAGGGCACGGTACATGCGTGTCCGGTGCGTGTCCGGCAAGTGTCCGACGAGTGTCGGTGTCCGACACGTGTCCGACACGGGTACGGGAGGCCTGGGGAAGTGTCCATGCTTCCTAGGTAGAATCCAATCATCTGTGAAGTAGAATTAAAATTTATTGTCACTAGTTTGTTTGAAGTGTGATTTACATAAAGCGTCCAATTGGTTTAATTTAATTTTTGATGATGAAAAATTTTGTTTCTTACAATAACTAATTACCATAACTTATTTATTTCAGCACCACCTGTCCAAATCTTTCGGCTTCCCCAATTCTCTTTGTTATATGTTAAGTTATATGATCCAACTTTTCAAAACAGTCCCGCAATATAAATCTAGGATCAACATGAGGAATTCTCTCTCTCTAACAAGAGTCCTAACAGAAGCGATGACTGCAAGTTGAGAACAAGTACTAAGGATTAGCATGGAAGGAGACTTATTTTAAAGTTCAAGATATCCTGTAAAAAATAGGCTAACTTTAAAATATAAGCGTAGTCGTTCCATTCTTACAAAAAGGTAGGATTCTTCCCCAACAAATACAGGCATTAGTCTCAAGTTGACAAGTCCCAACCAAATAGGGATGGCATACCTAAAATGGAGACAAAGCCGAACTTCCAACATCAAGGAAGAAAGGGAGTTTGATATTCTTCCCCCCGTGGATCGAGATTGACATCCCTAAAACCGAGATAAAGGCCCAAACTCCCTACCCAGAAGGAGAGGGAGTCCAAGATTCCTTGGTCTATGAACAGTGTTCATGGGGTTTGATATTCTTCCCCCCGTGGATCGAGATTGACATCCCTAAAACCAAGATAAAGGCCCAAACTCCCTACCCAGAAGGAGAGGGGGTCCAAGATTCCTTGGTCTATGAACAGTGTTCATGGGGTGGGGATCCAGATTCTGGCACCCTTTACTCATGAGCTTATAGAAGGCCTTCTAAAAGCCAGTTGGCTGGAAAATATTTAGGATTTATCTTCTTCTCCTATTCAGTTGGATTTTACCTCCTTTTAATAACTTTTTCTTTGTATTATGTTGAAAATTTGTGACCTACAATTTCTACACCTTCAGAACAAAAGGATTTTGGAAGTGAAGAGTCCATTTTTAATGTATTTCTATTTCCATTTTGTAGAATTTGATTCCAACAAGAGTTGTAGGTCTTGCCGGTTAAATTAACTTGAGATTTTAACCCTTGCTACATTTTCACTAGAAAAGGTAGTTTTTGCTTTCTAGTCATTTTCTCATTCCATATGTGCATATTGATTGTAGTGCTGATTGTTCAAGTTCCACAATCGTATCAACATCATTTTCTAGATTGGGAAGCAAGCGCCAACAAAAATTGAGTGAAAGTCGTTGGAAGAGCGAGTGACATGAGGTCATATTTACGAAATTAAAGTTACAAAAAGGGCGCTGGTTGGAAGCACGTAAACTATAGGTCATGACAAGGCAAGCAAAAAATTGTGATGTCGGAGCACATGAAGCGCATGCTTTGCAAGCAATATCTTCTCATTGATTATTTCATATCCTTATATTCCATAATCTTTGTCAAGGAATACATGTGGAAGACCACGTAGTTCAATACTTTATCAACTTGTGCTGGATTAGTAAAATCTCTAGGAATAAATCATTATAGATATTGTGTAGACTTCCCTTTGTGACGTGACAAACATAGTACGAATCATGACAATTGAGGACACATAATTGCACGCACTACGAGCGAAGGAGCACGAGAGGAAGTTAGAATCATTACAATGCCTATTGACAGGAATTCGCACGACCAAAAACACTATTAGGAGCCTGATACAACGATAAAGGAGAAAAAACTACAACTCCGATCACTTGTCGAAGTCTATGATGACCGGAGATGAGGAGCATAGCGAAAAGGAGAAAGAGAACTTGTAGCCCTTTTATATGTGTGGATAAAGAGACTTGAAGCTCTTATATATGTTTTCCGTGGGACAAACAAAGACATCTCCTATATGCGCCCAAATCGAAGAATCAGCATGACCAAAAATATTAGTTAGGAGGGCCAAAACAACCGTATTTTTATGATTCTAATACTGATTGCAATGAGTATATTGATCCAAGTATATTTTGGTTATAATGCATATTTTAATATCACCGCAAATCCACGAAATGGATAATTGGAGGAAAACTGTTTCCCGAACATGACTTTTATGCGGTGGAAAAGCGTGTGATGGGATCATAGATAGCGGAAGTAGTGACAATATGGTTTCCAAAGAAGTCTGAATAAGTTGAAGCTACTGCAAAGTCGCATCAACTTCCCTACAAGTTACAATGTATTTACGATGTTCGGTCATTACCATTGTCATGTTATTTCAGGTTCAAGATATTGAATTTGTTTGCCAACCCATTTCTCGTTTTTTCTATTTTATATATATATATATATATATATATATATATATATATATATATATATATATATATATATATCGAGAGAGAGAGAGAGAGAGAGAGAGGATACGGGGTATAGGCTGGTGGCCTATTTTGACGAAATGGGCAGCCACTCAATTGACACCCCTAGGAGTCTTAGAATGTGCTGATTTTTTGTGAGCAGAAGCACCTTACCTTAGATAGCACACCCTAAAAAATCAGCACATTCTAAAACTTTTAGGGACATCAAATGTTATATTTCAAATTAACGGTTTCAACGGACATTCGATAAAACTTCTAACATTTGATGCCTCTAAGGTTCTTAGAATGCGCTGATTTTTTGTGGATGTTCTATCTAAAGATAAGGTGCTTATGCTCACAAAAAATCAGCACATTTTAAAACTCCTAAGGGCTTCAAATAGGTGGCTGCCCATTTCACCAAAATAGGTTGGCAGCTCATTTCCCGTTTCCTATATATATATATATATATATATATATATATATATATATATATATATATATATATATATATATATATATATATATATATATATATATATATATATATATATATATAGGGGAGGGATACTCTTACTCATGGCCTCTTACTCATATAGACCTATGATCTGGGACGTCCATTAGATCTCGACGTACGGTTCGGATTAGATGGGGAGTTAAAGCAATGGTGTTCGCATTAAATACGGGCTTTTATTACGGGCATTTAATGTAGACACCATTGCTTTAACTCCCCATCTAATCCGAACCGTACGTCGGGATCTAATGGACAGCCCGGATCATAGGTAACTATATGAATAAGAGGCCATGAGTAAGAGTATATATATATATATATATATATATATATATATATATATATATATATATATATATATATAGGGTCAGGATCCTGTGCCTTAAATTTTTGCCATCGTTTTTTGCCATCGATTTTGATTTGATGTCCTAGAGGGTTTATAATGAGCTGATTTTTTGTGGATGTAATCATCCCACCTTAGATAGAACATCCACAAAAAATCAGCACATTCTAAAACTTCTAGGGGCATCAAATATATAATAAAAGTTAACGGATATAAATGGACGGTGAATAAAGCTTGTAATATATGATGCCCCTAGAAGTTTTAGAATGTGCTGATTTTTTGTGGATGTTCTATCTAAGGTGGGATGATTACATCCACAAAAAATCAGCTCATTCTAAACCATCTAGGATATCAAATCAAATCGATGGCAAAAAACAATGGCAAAAATTTAAGGCACAGGATCCTGACCCATATATATATATATATATATATATATATATATATATATATATATATATATATATATATATATATATATATATATATAGGGAAAGGGTAGCCTACTCCATGGAGTAGGAAACTTATCTACTCCATAGGTTAAATGGATGCCGTGTTGCACTTTTTGATGGAAGTTAAGACTTGGTCAAGTTAGGTTCACCCCTCCCAACAATTATCAAGAAATTTTTTTTGAGAAAAACATATGCCAAGTGGCATTTTTAGCATCCACAAAAAATATGTTTTAACGATACATAGTTTACCGTTAAATTTGTTTCAACTTGATCAACTTGATTTAAGTTTTTTTCTTCGGATTTTTTTTCATAATCCTAATCTATCCATATTAGATTGACCATACATGAATAAAAAATTTGATTAAAAAGTGCCATGTGGCGTCTATATAACCCATGGAGTAGGTAAGTTTTCTACTCCATGGAGTAGGCTACCCTTTCCCATATATATATATATATATATATATATATATATATATATATATATATATATATATATATATATATATATATATAGAGAGAGAGAGAGAGAGAGAGAACGGGAGGTGAGCTGTCAGCATATTTTGATATTTAGGCTACTCGGACACAGGTGTTTGCTCTGCCGTTTGATGAAAATGCTGTACTTGTAGCCGTTGGATGCAGAGACAGGTTGGTGAATCACAGTTGTTTACAGCTGTTAACATTTTTTATGCAGCGTCTCTCTCTCTCTCTTTCGTTTGATTCCTGCACACTCGACCCCTCCGGCACCGAACACATCGCCGATCGCAGCACACTCGACCCCTCCGGCATCGAACACATCGCCGATCACAGCACACTCGACCCCTCCGGCGCCGAAGACATCACCGTCAATTACCGATCGCAGCACCCTCCGGCAGGGGTGCGATCGAACGAGCCTCCGGTGCCGATTGCAGTATACTCCGGTGCCGATCGAACCCCCCTCCGGCGCAAGGGTGCCTGCCGGAGGGGCCGAGTACGATCACCGGTCAGGGCCCTTGGGGTTACCCGACGGGGGGCTGCCAGAGGGGGGACGGGGGGGCTGCCCGAGGGGGGACGGGGTTGCCGGAGGGGGGGCTGCCGGAGGGGGATGGGGGGTTACGGGATGGGGTCGGTTGCTGCCGGAGGGGGATGAGGCTGGCCGGGGGGAAAGCTTCACTGCGCCACTGGAGATCGAGAGGGAGTGCGAAAGAGAGGGAGAGAGAGAGGGTTGGGAGAGGGGAGAGGTCGGGTCCAGCTGTCATACAACTGTTATTAAATTTTTTTTTTTTATAAATCATGATCAGTTGATGAATGAATGGTTGAGATTTAGCCACATGGCTGGCAGCCTATTTTTAAATTAGGCTGTCAGCCCATATCCCGTATTCTCTCTCTCTCTCTCTCTCTCTCTCTCTCTCTCTCTCTCTCTCTCTATATATATATATATATATATATATATATATATATATATATATAGGGGCATGCTATAATGCGGCATGCGGTACGTGCGGCATCACACCGCAGCCGTCTGATGCACGCACTGCGTGCATGCGATGCACGCAGCGGTGCATCAGACGGCTGCGGTGCGGTGCCGCACTTACCGCATTATAGAGAAATTATAGCATTTCTCTCTCTCTCTCTCTCTCTCTCTCTCTCTCTCTCTCTCTCTCTATATATATATATATATATATATATATATATATATATATATATATATATATATGAAACCCCCTCTAGTGCGATCCTGTTAGTGCAACCCAGTTGGTGCGATCCGAGCATTGTGGGTCGCCCGATTTAATTTGTATGGATGTGACGCATTGTTTGGGCGGTACATGCATCACAGCTAACATATGCTGGCTCGCTGTGGGACGGATTTAATTTATATGGCTGTGATGCATTGTTTGGGTGGTGCTTGCATCATAGATAACATTCATATGATGCAGTGCTCCATTGCATATGTTGCACTAGGCGGGTTCGGCGATACATGCACGCTAACATCCACTGATCCACATGTTGCTGTGTTCCGTTGTATATGTTGCAATACTCTCAGTGCATATGTTACTCGTTAGGTTCGCACCAAGTGGATCACACAAACAAAATCGCACTTTAGGGATATATATATATACATATATATATATAGAGAGAGAGAGAGATGCTATAGTGCGGCATGCGGTAAGTGCGGCATCGCACCGCTGCCGTCTGATGCACCGCTGAGTGCATGCGATGCACGTAGCGCGTGCATCAGACGATTGTGGTGCGGTGCCGCACTTACCGCATGCCGCAGTATAGCATGCCCCATATATATATATATATATATATATATATATATATATATATATATATATATATATAGGGTCAGGATCGGATGACCCAGCAAATAACCTAGCACCCTTTGATGCACCTAGAGGTTTTAGACTGGGCTGATTTTTTGTAGGCATGTTGTCTATGGTATGTTGATCATCCTCACAAAAAATCAGCCCATTCTAAAACCTCTAGGTGCATCAAATGCGCTCTTCAAATCAACGGTTAAAATTGACATTCGAAAACCGTTGATTTGAAGAGTGCATTTGATGCACCTAGAGGTTTTAGAATTGGCTGATTTTTTATGAGATGATCAACATACCATAGACAACATGCCTATAAAAAATCAGCCCATTCTAAAAACCTCTAGGTGCATCAAAGGGTGCTGGGTTATTGCTAGGTCAAAATTTGCTGGGTCAACCGATCCCGACCCATATATATATATATATATATATATATATATATATATATATATATATATATATATATATATATATATATATATATATATATATATAGAGAGAGAGAGAGAGGTAAGGTAGCCTACTCCATGGAGTAGGCAACTTACCTACTCCATGGGTTAAATGGATGCCATGTGGCACTTTTTAACTGGAGTTAAGACTTTGTCAACTTAGGTTCACCCCTCCCAACAATTCTCAAGGAAATTTTTTTGAGAAAAACACATGCCAAGTGGCATTTTTAGCATGCAAAAAAAACAAATTTTTATGATGCACAATTTACCGTTAAATTTGCTACAACTTGATCGGGTTGATTTAGATTTTTTTCTTCGGATTTTTTTTCATAATCCCAATCTATCCATAATGGATTGACTATACATTCACAAAATACCTAATTAAAAAGTGTCATATGGCGTCTATTTAGGCCATGGAGTAGGTAAGTAGCCTACTCCATAGAGTAGACTACCCTTTATATATATATATATATAGAGAGAGAGAGAGAGAATAGTGATACATTGCGGCGGGTAACGCGTGGCAACCCCTTCGGGGTTATTTTCGAAATTTTTTTTTTTTGGGGATTGATCACCTACCCTTGGATTGGACACACAAAAAATTTCAGCCCGATCCAAGACCTATAGGCCGTCCAAATGTGTTGATCAAAATGGCGAAAAAAATGAACGACCGATAAAAGATCAACACATTTGGACGGCCTACAAGTCTTGGATCGAGCTGAAATTTTTTGTGTGCCCAATTCAAGGGTGGGTGATCAATCCCCAAAAAACAAATTCCGAAAATTCCCCCGAAGGGGGTGGTCGCACGTTACCCGGCCGCAATGTATCACTACTCTATATATATATATATATATATATATATATATATATATATATATATAGCGAGAGAGAGAGAGAGATAGAGAGAGAGAAATGCTTGGTTGCGGTCCGGGTACGCAGCCGCCCAATGCGATCTGCGGTGCATCCGATGCACGCGGCGGGTGCATCCGATGCACGCGACGGGTGCATCGAACGGCTGCGGACACGGACCGCAATCAAGCAGCCCCCTATATATATATATATATATATATATATATATATATATATATATATATATATATATATATATATATATATATATATATATATAAGGGTATGCTATAGTGCGGCACTACACCGCAGCCGTCTGATGCACGCGATGCGTGTATGCGATGCACGTAGCGGTGCATCAGACGGCTACTATGCAGTGTCGCACGTACCGCATGCCGCATTATAGCATGCCCAATATATATATATATATATATATATATATATATATATATATATATATATATATATATATTGGGCATGCTATAATGCGTCATACGGCACTGTACCGTAGCCGTCTGATGAACGCAGCGGTGCATGCGATGCACGCAACACTTGCATCAGACGGATGCGGTACAATGCCGCACGTACCGCATGCCGCATTATAGCATGCCCCTATATATATATATATATATATATATATATATATATATATATATATATATATATCAACGTTTGTAGTTTTAGTCCGCCCACCGAGGATCGGTTTCGATTTCGTTTTTTAAATTTAAAATAATTACAGCATATAAAAATAATATAAAATAATTACATCGGTACCCACTTCATAGTGGTATTGTTTTCAAAAAAGCGTGGCATTTGCTTTACCCCTATTTTTTGTCAAATGGTTAAAAAATCGTGATTCTAAATTTTAGTTAAGTCTGAAGAAAAAAGAGTTCATGTGAAAGAATTTTTTAATAGATTCAAAATATTTTACTAGATTTTGGGCTTTTAAGTTGATCTTATATTTCTAGATTTCTGAAATTTTTTCATATCCAAAATAGTTTCGTGGTTTTTTTCACCGAATTTTCTTTTTTAGTTAAAAGTTGTAAAGTCTGATTTTGTATAAGAACTGAAAATTTACATTTTGATTCATTTGGATTTTGATTGTTCTGATATTTTTATTAAATCTAAATGGGGGGTATATGCTAATTTACATAAAATAACTTAAACTAAATATGTCTGTCAATCTATCATGCTGAAATACATCTTATCCTGAACCTAGTCTTACGTTTATTTAGTGCTGAGTACCAAAACGGATCAGTTTCGGCCGAAACTCCAAACCCCTCTCTCTCTCTCTCTCTCTCTCTCTCTCTCTCTCTCTCTCTATATATATATATATATATATATATATATATATATATATATATATATATATAGAGAGAGAGAGAGAGAGAGGCCCCCTCTAGTGAGAGCCATTGGTGCGATCCGAGCACTGTGGACCCTCTGATTTAATTTGTTTGGCTGTAATGCAATGTTTGGGCGGTGTATACATTACACCCAACCACGAAAATCCACATGTTGTGCTTCACTGCATATGTTGCTGTTCTTCCAGTGCATATGTTGCACTATGCGGGCTGAGCAGTGCAGGCACGCTAACATCATATGTTGTTGTGCTCCGTGAAGGGGATTGCAGCACTTCCAGTGCATATGTTTCTGGTCTGGGTCGCACCAATGGTTATCACTCGAGGGTTTTATATATATATATATATATATATATATATATATATATATATATATATATATATATATATATATATATATATATGGGAATAGGGAACACGGTCCTCCTGACTAGCCAACACGTTAGTCCTCCCTTCAATTTTGGTGCCACATGGCGCTTTTTAACCGGGGTTAGGGGTTGGTCAAGGTGGGTACATCCCTTTTAACAATAATCATAAAATAAATTTGGAAAAAAAATATGCCAAGTGACATTTTTAAATTAACCATAGCAAGGGCTATTTGCCCGCTACAATTTACCATTAAATTTGTCGACCTTTGATCGGGTTGTTTTAAATTTTTTTTTTTAATTTTTTTTTTTAAATATTGATCTAAGTAGAGTGGATTGACCATCCATAAAAAAAAAGGTTAAAAAGTGTCATGTGACACCCAAATTGATGGGAGAACTAGCGTGTTGGCTAGTCAAGAGGACCGTGTATATATATATATATATATATATATATATATATATATATATATATATATATATATATATATATATATATATATAGGGTCAGGTTCAATGGACACTGTTTTTACACTCAAATTTTTACACCGATTTTCAAATCATTAGATAGAGGTTTCAGAATTTCTTGATTTTTTGTGAGCATAATCACCTTGACTTAGATAGCACGTCCACAAAAAATCAGCACATTCTAAAGCCTCCAAGTACATCAAAACTAAAAGGCTTGATCGACCATCCATTTTAATCGTTAACTTGAAGAGCACATTTAATAAGTCTAGAGGCTTTAGAATGTGCTGTTTTTTTGTGGATGTGTTATCTAAGACAAGGTGATTATGCCCACAAAAATTCAAGAAATTTTAAAACCTCTATCTAATTATTTGAAAATCGGTGTAAACAATTGAGTGCAAAAACAGTGTCCATTGAACCTGACCCATATATATGGGTCAGGTTCAATGGACACTGTTTTTACACTCAAATTTTTACACCGATTTTCAAATCATTAGATAGAGGTTTCAGAATTTCTTGATTTTTTGTGAGCATAATCACCTTGACTTAGATAGCACGTCCACAAAAAATCAGCACATTCTAAAGCCTCCAAGTACATCAAAACTAAAAGGCTTTATCAACCATCCATTTTAAACGTTAACTTGAAGAGCACATTTAATAAGTCTAGAGGCTTTAGAATGTGCTGTTTTTTTGTGGATGTGTTATCTAAGACAAGGTGATTATGCCCACAAAAAATCAAGAAATTTTGAAACCTCTATCTAATGATTTGAAAATCGGTGTAAACAATTGAGTGCAAAAACAGTGTCCATTGAACATGGGTTCCTATGACATGTTATAGGAAATCCCCTATGATATGGTGAATTAGTAACCCTAGAATATTTAGAATGTTCTGAATTTTTATGAGGATGATTAGTTGATCACACTATTTTAGATAGGACACCCACAAAAAATCAGCACAATCTAAAACTTCTAGAGGCATCAAATATGGTTTTCAATTTAACGATTAAAATTGATGACCAATAAGGCTTCTAACATTTGATAGAATACATTGATTTTTTGTGGACATTCTATCTAAGGTAAGTTGATCACCCTCATAAAACTTCAGCACATTCTAAACATTCTAGTATTACTGATTCACCGTATGTCATAGAGTACTCCCTACGACATTGTCATAGGAACCCAGCCCACATATATATATATATATATATATATATATATATATATATATATATATATATATATATATATATATATATATATATATATATATATATATATATATATATATATATATATATATATATATATATATATATATATATATATATATATATATAGGGGTATGCTAAAATGCGGCATGCGGTGCGTGCGGCATCGCACCGCAGCCGTCTGATGCACGCGCTGCGTGCATGCGATGCACGCAGCAGTGCATCAGACGGCTGCGGTGCGATGCCGCACGCACCGCATGCCGCATTCTAGCACTTCCCTATATATATATATATATATATATATATATATATATATATATATATATATATATATATATATATAGAGAGAGAGAGAGAGAGGAATGATAAAATGCGGCGTGCGGTGCGTGCGGCGTCGCACCGCAGCCGCCTGATGCACCGCTTCGGTGCGTGTGATGCACGCAGCGGTGCATCAGGCGGCTGCGGTGCGATGTCGCACGCACCGCACGCCGCATCCTAACACGTCCCTATATATATATATATATATATATATATATATATATATATATATATATATATATATATATATATATATATATAGAGAGAGAGAGAGAGAGAGAGATGCTATAGTGCGGCATGCGGTAAGTGCGGCATCGCACCGCTGCCATCTGATGCATCGCTGCGTGCATGCGATGCACGCAGCGCGTGCATCAGACGGCTGCGGTGCAGTGCCGCACTTACCGCATGCCGCAGCATAGCATGCCCCTATATATATATATATATATATATATATATATATATATATATATATATATATATATATATGTGGCTGTTACGTTGAGCTGTGAGCTGTGAGCTGCGGTAGGAGAAAATGAGCTGCGGCGATTTTGACCCCCCCTAGAAGTTCTGGAATTTGATGAAATTTGGTGAGGGTGTTGTCTAGCGTAAGATGATCATCCTTACCAATTTTCATCAAATTCCAAAACTTCTAGGGGGGTAAAATGGTCGAAGCAAAATCTGCAGATTTTAACGGTGACTGCGGACGGAAGATTTTGCTTCAACCATTTGACTCCCCTAGAAGTTTTAAAATTTGATGAAAATTGGTAAGGATGATCATCTTACCCTAGACAACACCCAAACCAAATTTCATCAAATTCCAAAACTCCTAAGGGGGGGGGCAAAATACCCATAACTCACTTTCTAAACCGGCAGATCACAGCTCACTGTAACATTCCTCTCTCTCTCTCTCTCTCTCTCTCTCTCTCTCTCTCTCTCTCTCTCTCTCTCTCTCTCTCTCTATATATATATATATATATATATATATATATATATATATATATATATATATATATATATATATATCCAAATAAAAGATGGGGTGGTGTGCATACTCCAAAAAGACTAACCTATACAAGGACTAAGAATATATATGCACTCAACACTCTTGAAGGAAGCTTTTGTAATTTAAACAAGCGACTGAATCGCAAAAGTTTCAAGAGAGGGTATTTGAAAAGGGGTTCGTGAGAATCCTGTCCCTCCTATTTTTGCATCCCATAAATTGTCCCCTCTTCTTTTTTCTATAGATGTTGCCACTATACACACACTAAAGAGCAAAAAAAAAGGAAAAAGAAAAAAAATTGTACAAAATCAGAAGAAAAAGGGGGAAAGTAAAAAAAAAAAGTGTAGGAATCTAATCCTCTTTGAAATGAGAGTACTCAGAGTAGACTTTTGGGTAATGATTTTTTGGGCAAATTACCAATACCTCCCCTAAACTATACACTGCATTTCATATTGGCCCTCAACTTTTTTTTTGAACAATTTGATCCCTAAACTATGCTCTATCAGCACTTAGCCCGATCTGTCAACTTTTTAACCCAAACATACCCTTATCAATTTCCAATAAGACTCAAAATTGTTTTAGAATGTTTAACTAATGCTTACTAGGACAAGTTTATTTTCCGAATAAAAGTTGATAGAGGGAGCTAAATGCAGACGGAGCATAGTTTAGAGATCAAATTGTTCAAAAAAAGGTTGAGGGACCAATATGAAATGAGGTGATAGTTTAGGGGAGTTTTTGTAATTTGCCCTACTTTTTTCTTGCAGAAAGAAGTGCCTATCTGTACAAGATGGGTGCAATGGCTTAGGTTTTAGAATTCTGATTAAAAAAATATAACTTTAGAAAACACTTGATTGCTGTAATTGTACTAATTTATCCTTTGTTTTCTCCCCAATTCTCTAAGTTGTTTGTTGAGTCTAACTTATCCAACTTTCCAATTGAAGCCCAGCATCAATGAGAGAGAGAGAGAGAGAAAGACCAATTCTCCAAGTTGTTTATTGAGTCTAACTTATCCAACTTCTCGATTGAAGCCCGGCATCAATGTGTGTGTGTGAGAGAGAGAGAGAGATGGGTTTATGCTTGAAACCATGATATTAAATCCACTATGACAGTAATGAGACTACTTTACTAGGAAGACCATCCAATAAACAAGTCAAATTAGCAATCCTAGGTTATAACCCCTACAGATGAGGCAAAGCAGTCCACATTTGTTACGATAGTTAGGATGGCTGACATAGCAAGAAAACCATCTACACCAGGTACGCTCTCAGTTTATGCGTGAAACCTGGAAATTCAATTCACCATGACAGTAACGACGACTAATTTACTAGGAAGATCATCCTGTAAACAAGTGGAATTAGCAATCCAAGGTTATCACCCCTCTAGATGAGGCATAGCAATTCTCATTCACTATGACACTTACCGAGAAAACCATCAATAGAAAGTCGAATTTCAGCGCTTAGATCAATCGTGTAGACAATGACAAAATCAGATAATTTTTAACAAAAATTGCATAATAACAAAGAGGTACCTGAAATATGATAAGGCCAATAAGTACTGGTTGGGTCTCAAAGCCGAAACTTTGAAAGAGATCACTTGAATTTCTCACAAGGGTATATCCTCCAAATTGCAGTAGGGTAAGAATCTGCAAGAGATAAAAAAATAAAGCACTGAAGATACAACATTTTAATGTTCAGTGGATCATAAGTTGGTATAGAAGAGCTCAATTCCTGGTTAACTTCATTTTAATGTTCAATGGATCTAGTTTGGAAAGAACAGGTTAATTCTATAATTTTCTTGGCAGAAGGAAAACTATGTCTAAAGTGGCAAGTAGGAAATGCTAAGGTAATAGCAAATAGTACATCAATAGGATCTACCTGAAATGAATTTAAAACCAACGAACTAATATGTATATGAAGTATCAATATGCGTTAACAAAGACGCAAATATAGGTCTCTAAGAATAATGGGACTAAGGAACTTGATCTACCAAAATTTTCCATGCATGTATAGCACAAGAAAGTTGAAAAAGCGGATAGAGGTCACATTTCTGACCATAGTGATTCTTGTCACATCCATTACAAATTTAATCAACCGTATCTTCCTAGATGCAGGAACAGTTCACTTGATAATTAAGAAAAAGACAGCAGTAACAATTTGAAAGATTATGCACAAGTGTTTCTGAATATAGGCTGATAATTATCATCGAGGGGATGCTTCATAGGATGTCCACCAGGGCCACACTTTTATTTGATGGTGTAGAACTTTTACAACTTTAAACGTTAAGGTGATGTTGAGTATCCCTACTACCTAGGATCAATAACAAATCTTTTCAAGAACATACTGCAATATCCATGGTTCAAAAGGATAAATGATATGCATTAAACCTTCTTTTATCAAATTTTTTTCCTTGTTGAATTATGAAAAAGTTTAACGTAAATATATAATGTATCTTAAGTATAAAGAGGGTGTTAGGTGCCCCCTTTACCGATGTGGGACCAAACGGTGAACTTCCTCAACACCCCCCTCGAAGCACGTGAAACGAGACACAATCGGAAGAGGCCGCACCCGAAGGGAGACGGTGAATCCTAGCTCAAATACCATATTAGATACCCTCATAGCCCAAAACCCGGGTTGTAAGGGGAGGTCCACAGGGGGTATATAAAGCGGGTGTTAAGTGCCCCCTTTACCGATGTGGGACTAACCGGTGGACTTCCTCAACGGGATTAAATCAAACTCATTGTACAACTACCAATATTTTCTGCTTTTTTTAAGAAGGGGGATATGTAGTCTAGAGGTGTATTGTATAGGCATCTATACTTGTCTAAAGATGAAACGGGTAGTTTTACATGTGCCCTTTCATTCTTGTCTACATGCAAGGGCGTATATAGATTTCTTATGTTATATACCCCTTGTCTACAGTGTTGCCTCACTATGATGCAAGTCCTATAATTGTACATATTTGGCTCCATAACCTAATAAGATTTGGATTCACATTTCTAATACTACTCAACTTATCACATAAACTCATTTGAAGAATATCCACCTTAGGTGCAATGCGATCCTTACTATTTCATGCATAATCCATTTAAAAATTCTCCTACATCCAAGAACATAGTAATGGAGATATTTTCTTCCCTCCTTCACCATCCCATTCCCCGTTTACCCCTCATGCTTTCGATTGCCAATCTCCTTAGGCTGTCCGGTCTTTGACATTACTTTAAGCTTCGGAATATTGAAGTGTTATCTCTAGTTCTTTTTTTTTACTGCCCATAAGTAATCAACCAATCATCAACATGAAGTGGCCCTATTCAGAAGTATCTCTCATTTACTGAACAATAAGTTATAGCTCAACTAATAATGTCTTTAGCAATTCAGTACCTCTTTATACTACCGAAGGCCGCATTGATAATTCATGAAAATATTAGAAGATATACCTGTTCAGGGTTTCATTAATTACTACAAAATTTGTCCAAAAGGATAACTAGACATCATGCAATGCATAGGTAGAGAAGGAACATGCTCCTAGAAGGATGTCATACCTGGACAGCAATGAAAGAATACATTGTATGGTTGAGTTTCCAATGTCCAAGTTCATGGGCAATAACTGCAACAACTTCCTTCACATTTTCGCACTGCAAAATGTCCATAGGAATGTAGGTGCAATAATCAATATATCATACATTTGAGTACCAAAAATATAAAGTAGTGATTCGGACTTTAAAGTGCAAATTACCAAGTTATCATCAACAGAAGTAGTTGCATATTTGATTAAGAATCTAGCAAGTAATTATGTAACAAATAAATCCTTGAAGTAAGTTGTAATAAGACGCTGCTCAGATTATAAATGTACCCTGGGGAACTAAAACGACACCTGAGTGCAATAAATCCAGAGGCTTCTTAAAATACCATTATATGCAATTTAACACATTTTCAGAGTTAGACAGAGAACTTTGGAATATTCAGAGACTATCATTATTTCCAGAAGCAAGAACCACCATATGACTAGCAGATCTATGTAAACAGGGTAATGAAGCATACAACAAACCTTGCAACTTAATAAAAAGGAAAAGAAGAGGATCAGATTTAACCACTGTCAGAAATTTACTTGCAGCAGAAAATATAAAGTTTTTATTATTTCACTGTATACTATCAGAAATTAAGCATAAACTTCTATAGTTGTAATATGTTGATGCAAGAGATGAAGATACATAAAATGTGGAGATTGTGCTAGAATCACTTTGCACCATAGGTGCTTAATATAGATGACACTTAAAGATGTGTTTGATTACACGGATTTCTAAATCTGGGAAGAATTTTGTATACAAATGTTTAAGTCAGTCCCTAAGTGTTTGATGGGAAGTACAAATAGGTGATTTCAGGTGTTTGGCATATTGTAAGATGTACCGAGTCTACCAACAAAATATCAGGACTCCCAATCATGAAAGTTTTGACAAATAAACAAAATATCTATATCAAAGCAAATATCTAGGAGAGATGATGATATTCACATAGAAGGAATTGTGCAAAAACGTGAAACATCAAAACTACAGCATATAAAATAAAGCCGTAATGTGGCTAAGGTCCCTCACAAGTCACAAGAGATTGGTTTGAGCTAAAGGACTGACAATGTTTCTAGTGAAAAGTCCCTCCCAAACAACTTTATTTTAAATACCCGTTTGACCCCTACATGTGGTTATACAAGAATTTGGATGTTTCGACACAAATCACTGTAGCAATTGTTACTCTTTGCTATAGTGATTTAACTATAGCGATTTAAAAAAAAAAAAAAAGCTTGGTTACACCAAAAAAAAAAAATTTGATGCAGTAATTTTGGTCAGCTACAGTGATTTCAGTCTGCTACAGTATTTCCGTCTACTACCTGTATTTCGAACTACTATAGTGATTTCGATATGCGACAGTGATCATGGTCAGGTTTAGGGTTCACTGTTAGGGTATAAATTAGGGTTAGGTTTAGGTTCAGGGTTCACTGTTTGGATATAGAATTACGTTTAGGGTTTTGTTAGGGTATAGAATTAGGGTTAGGGTTAGGAAAGGACGGTTGTCATTTAAAGGGGTGAAAAAGTCAACAGAGGGGCTTGCTGTCATTGCATCTTTCCGGGATGGACCTAATGCAAAAGCATCTTGTTGGTTGTCTTTTAGCTAAAAAGGATCTCCTAAAAAGGACTTATGGCTAAGTCCCCCTAAAATAAATTAGAGAAAACAATTTCCAGGAAAATAACATGAGAGATTTAGATGGGGAGAGAGAGAGAGAGAGTGTGTGTGATTTGGGAGTGAAAGAGAACCCTTCACTCAATAGGGCAACAGCCCTATATAGCTGTACATGAGATGGGGTCACCCAAAGTGAACTTAGTGAACATACCCATAAAATGGCTAACTAACCTATACAATGAGGCTACACCAATACCCCCCCCCCCTAAAAAAAAAAAAAAATCAAACTCAAGGTGTATCATACACAAAGAGTTTGCTCAGGAGATTCCGAAAGTGAGTGTCTTCGTAAAAAAACCTACAAGCTGCTCTGTAGAAGACACATACGGAAGCGAGAGTGTACCGTCCACGCAGCGATGTCGCACAAAGTAACAATCAAGCACGATGTGCTTCATGCGCTCTTGGGATACCAGATTGCTAGCAATCTGAATACTACCCCGATTGTCACAATAGTGGGAGTCGACGAGATCAGCTATACTTCCATACCATACCACCGAGTAGATGTCGCAGTCAAACAACCTCACACGTTGTGCGTGTCATAGCACGATACTCTGCCTCAGTGTTGAATAGAGAGATGATATCATGTTTCTTGCTCTTCCAAAAGATGAGTAAGTCATCTAAGATGCCGAAGCCACAATGGTGAAACGTCGATCAGTAGGATCACCTGCCCAATCCGCATCTAAATAGACGCATAGTTTAAAAGAGGACGAGCATAATAGCAGCAGAGGACGGGTCACCCTGCCCCAAAGATAAGGAAGAATTCATAAGAGTTCTGCATAGTGAATAGAGCGAGGAGCACTGACAAATAGGCTAGCAACACAAACAACATGTGCAATATTCGGGCATGTGATCATCAAGTAAACTAGAGCCCCGACAAGCTGTCTATAGTGAGTGGGATCTGAAATCAGATCGTTGTCAGTGGGACCTTCACATTAAGCTCTATCAATGTGTCCACGGTCCAAGAATTAGTAAGCCCAGCATGACTTAGTAGTTAGTACATCGAAAGCAAACTTCTGCTGATAGACCAAGTATCCTTGGGGAGATGAAGTAATACCAAGGCAAATGTAGTAGCGAAGAGGTCCAAGGTCTTTTATCTTGAACTGGTGTCGAGGGTGCTGCTTCAGATAATCAACCGGTGATGATCATATCGTCAACGTAGAGAGCAAGATCGCATGACCATAAGTAGAAGTGCAAGTGAACATAGCATAATCATTCAGACTTTCGGTAAAGTCAGATGCATGTCCTTAGGAGCAGACGTGCTCAAACCAGGCCCATGGAGCTTGTTTGAGCCAATAGATGGTCATGTGAAGATGACAAACATATTGAGGAGTTGGAAGACCAGAGGTGCCTAGTTGTAAACCTCATTGGAGAGGTCTCCATATGAAAGGCATTCTTTATATCGATCTGGAAGAGCAGCCAATAACGAACTGAAGTAACAGCTAGCAAAGCCAATACACTGGTCATCTTCACAACATGAGAGGTCTCTTCGTAGTCAACGTTGTACTCCTGTGTGAAACCACGATAGGAAACATATAGGTTATATTCTTCCCCATTTGGTCGATGATACTCAAGATATTAAGGGGAATACAGCTGACTATGGAATGGGGGCAAAGAACGAGAATAAAACCGATCACTAGGTGGAACATTGAGATTGGCCGATTGTTCTGATACCAATTTGATATAGATGGGCTAGGGGTTCCCACCAAAATCATGGGTTCTCACTCTAGGTGGAAATTTTGGACTTAGAATGTGCAAATTTTTAGGACAGCGGAGGGGTATTTTTATCTTTTCACTAAGTTCAGAATTTTGGATTGCGACGAAACTTGGTGGGTAGGTAGGTATGGATGTTAGGAAGGTTGTGTCTAAGTTGCAGCTTGATCGGATCGTTGGATGTTGAACGATCAAGGAATTACAAGATCTAGAGTGTGTTTCCAAATTTGGGAATTTCATGAAATTAGGGTCCAATCCAATCCTACAAATTGGGGCATTTTATATGGGAGTGTCTAGGGTTTGGAGGGGCTTCTTTAGGATCAAGTTTGAAAAATTTTGGACAAGATATGATAAGGTTTCGAATGGAGTTAAGGTTCAGCCGAAAGTATTCTAGTGTTCTAGTGGCGGATGATGATGAAGGTTAATGGCTTGCAATGGATTATTAGTGGGGATGATGAATGTGATGAGAAGTGAGAAGAATAGTCGATGATGAAGATAGAGGCCTCGCATCTCTTCGAACTCACGCCGGGTCAAAGGAAGAACTCCTCAGGAACTTCAAATCACACGAAGAACAATAATTCCCACAAAACTAAAGTCTTTTATTAATCAAAGCATTATCAAATGAGAGGGCTTTGAGGCCTTTTTACAAGCCTCCAAGCTATACAAAAACGCATAGGACTTGTACACCAACAAAGTAAAGGACCAGGACACCTAAAAATATACAGAAACCCTTATAAAGTAGGCTTTAACATATGCAGAATTTTACTTAATAAAAAAGACAAAAATATTAAATAAATGCCCAAATAATTAAAAATAAACACTAATAAAAATAAAAAATGACACTTCTCTAAGTAAATCCACAATTCTGAATCTGCTAGCGACCTCAAAAGTCAGATATGATGACTCCTTCAATGTAAAGTCTCCATTCGACCAATCTGACGGTAGATAGTCGCCTTCAGGAAGATCCAACGGTGGAAACACACGATCTGGACAATCTAACGATGAAAAGTCCTCATATATGCTTTAGGTGTACTAAGATCCCCATCAGCCAGGCTTAAACCTTGAGGAGCCTGATGAGCCTAGGCGCTCCTTTGAATGCTTAGGAGTAGTCCTTGATGATGCTAATCCAAAGTTGTGTTGCAAATATTGGATTTGTGGCCTTTCCATGTTCTTTCTAAATAGGAATAAAGAATCCGATCAATTCATGATGTGGGGACACTTTCTCATATAATGAACATGTGATGTGCAAGAAACCACTAAAATGCCTGAATGAATTCTCGATCCATTTCAAGAAGCATTTTTTAATGGGATTGTTCATCCTATACTCCCTTCTTCTAGGTTTCTTTTTTACTTTCACATATGAGATGACTCGATCAATTGCATTTTCTTAATGGCTATATGTCTTCTCTGGTTAAATGATTCATCAAAAATTCTTCACCTTGACTTGCTTTATGGTAGAACAATACAAAGTCCGGCTCACCTTGATGGTATTAGCATGCATTTATCATGACTGAAAGCAAATAGCACATCATTGAGTTCATCATTCTTGCGCCAAAAATACAAAACAATTTGGGTTAGGCCTATACCAGAAACTGACCTAAAATCTAAACCTAGGTTCTGCCCTCCTATAGTATCTAAAATCATTTTGTTAACCACTTTGACACTAGTTTCCATAACCTAGGGTATAGTGTTCCAAACTCGTTAGTTAGGCATGTGTTTCAAATGCCACAATAACTAGTGACCAATAGCTGCTCTTGGGATGTCAAATTCAGGAGGCTTATTCCACCGACATTGCAAGTTCAACTAACTGATCTTTACCAGATCTTATCATCCTTCTCCCTTGGTCCTGGTAGAGATTCTTCCTCCTGGAAATGGGAAGCTTCCGGAGTCTTCTCGGTACGATCGTTTTACCGCTTCTTCAATACAAGAGGAATCATCTGCCCAATAGCGAAGCACATTTGGAACTCCCCAGCGCCCCTCAAGGCCAAAATTTTCATGTGGTTGAACTTCTCACCAGAGTCGACAACGTAATAATCCGAACGTCCCGGATATCTCCTGCACCCTTTGTCACTCGCATCGAGAAGATGTCGACCACTTATTCCTTCGATGCCCTTTCTCTAAGAAGTTGTGGCGCATGTTGAAGCACCGGTTCCATATCAAAGGCCACCCGGAATCCATCCGTTCTCTGTGGACACTGTGGAGATAAAAGCGCATCAGACGAACTTTGAAACCAGTGTGGGACCTGATGGTTATTGGACTTTGCTGGTGCATTTGGCGGGAGCGTAATTCCAGAGTTTTCTCCGGCAAAGAACTTCGTATTGCGATCGTCTGGGTGAAATTTACAACGACTATTAGTAGCTAGTCCTCCGGTTTCTCTCTTAACCACTCCAAGGAGATAAACTCTTTCCTTTGTAACTTGTAACTTGCTTCTTTTTAATTAATAATATAGCTTGGGGTATGGCCTAACCCCATCCTCTCCTCCTCGAAGAGGAATTCCTCAAAAAAAAAAACTAGTGACCAATGCTTTATTACGATCATCAAACTAGTACAATATAGTATATGCGGAAACATTCTAATGGTATACCTAGAACTGAAAAATTGTCAATTGATAAAAATGGCAATATTTGTGCAAACCTGTTGAATCAATGTGTCGTAAAGAACAATGCGCTTGTTGTTGAAAAATCCATACATATAAGCCTGTCAATTAAAAAATAAACATAAGAATTAGGAATATAAAATAAGCATGGGTATTAATGGAATAGACAGAAAGAAAGGAGAGAGAAGGGGGAGGTTGATTTCCTTCCTGGCGTTGCCAGGGTTTTGCACTAGTAAATTAAGTAAATCAAAGATAAACTCCACCTAAGGCTCAACGAAGAATGAAACATATGCCAATCCATTTGCTAACTCAAATATAGTTCAAATTTACAAATTATATTAAGGTACGCAATACTCAGTAGAAAAAACAACAACTAAGAACAACTACAATACTACTAATAATAATAACAATAATAGTGAGAATAATAATACGCAACAGTTCAACAAACTTTCCAGCTAAAATATTCCTTCTAATGGTGCTTGTTTACATGGTCTTTGATTTCTTGGTCATTTTATGAATAGTTTGAGTTTTATAAGCAAAGCTATCTTAGTACAGAAAGAGTAATAGATAATTATCTATATCGCTTTGATGGAATTTAAACAAACAAGCAATTTCTCTGGAAACAGTGACTTGGTGATAAGTATTGGGGAGATTGAAGGTGTGTGGGGGACTACGTGAAAGGAAAACAGGAATAGAGTACTCCCAGATGGAATCCAAAGAGATGGAATATCTCCTTAGGGCGTTGATTTCGGTTTCGTGGTCAATTGGAAGATGACAAAAAGTGCCACTACAAAGAGAACTTGACCATATTAGGATTTTGTGGTGGTCGCCTGGGATATTTTTGGCAATTTCAATCTCTCAAGTCTCGTGTAGGAGAGAGATTCAGAGAGGGATAGACTAGAGTTGTCTGATGACGGGGATCAACATGCAAATTTAGCCACGGTGACGACTACCAAAGGCCTTCGAAGCATGATTTGAAGAAATTTCATAGAAGACGTCGCTAGAACTGGAAACGGACACCACCGGGTGATTCAAAGAAGTGGATTTGCCTAGCTAAGTGTCTTTCTTATTTTCACTTTGATGTTATTTTAAGCATCTTTTTAGTAGTTTTCAGTTATTGACCCAACAGTGCATGTAATGGTTTGAACCTGAGTCAGATCTAGGCCCGTTTTATGATCTATTAAACATAAGGGGCATTATAGGGGGGGAAATATAAGGGAAGCATACCCTCATAACCCACCGGTCCAGAAGGATAGGCCCCACACCCACAGACTTGTCATGAGTCCGTGTGGGCCTGTTGTCAACGTCGAGTACTTCCATATTTGAGTCCTTCCAAATATTGTCTCTATTTGGGTTTCCATTGGGACTTATATACACACCATTGATCTCTCTTTTATGCAATTTATGCTATTGAGTAATAAAGATATTTGTTGCTGAATTATGCTGCAATTTTCCTTCATCTCACCCAAACTCAAGAGCTTTCGGGGAGATCCTTTGAGCAGAATAGATCGGTACCTAGCTTTATCGGGTAATATTGTTCATCTTTTTTCTCTTGTGTGTAAGTTAAAACAGTTAAATTTCTTGGTGCTTGCACAACTGAAACTAAACCTTTCATAGTTTGTCATTAATCCATCATATTTCCTCGCCAAATTATAATTGATCCAAGGCCAAACTTGAAAACTACGATAACCTTTCATAGTTCGCCATTAGTTTTCTGGCTTTCTTGATTTCTTTCTAGTGTATCCCAAATCCAAGAGCAAATTATTTATTTTTTCTTATCTGTGACGCAATAATCTGAGAGAAACGCATATGCGAGAGGGATGTGTAGACAGAGAGGGAGATAGAAAGAGTTGGACTCGGGGAGATTGAAAGAGAGAGACAAGGACTCACATCAGTGCCCACTCCAAGTACCTTCACAGTGGATATGTGGTCACAGAGAACAAGGGAAATCTCCCAGTAATTTTTTTTATCAGACATTAGCTCCTTTCATTATTCGTTTGGAAGCCTTAAACAGGCTTTTACAAATCTCATAACCCAACTGAATACCAACCACAAATAAAATCCTAACCTATTTCCAATTTCTAATAGAAACATTAAAAACTTTACTAAAAATAAAAAATAATAAATGTAGCAAACTTATTAGGGTGAGCGTCAGGCTATGTGCTTGCTGGGCTTGCTTGTGCTTGAATTTCTAATCCCCATCAATATGGGTTTGTGGATTTATGGGAAGATGGATTGAAGGTTAACCCAAGATTGGTTGGTTTTGAAAGTTGCACAATGGTGCAATTGCAGCTTCTTTGGGAGTGAGAGAGGCCTTCATTAAGGGATCCCTTTCCCTTCTATTATTTCTAGTAGGAAAGGTCTTTGATACTGTTATTGCATGTTGATTAAAGAAAACTTTAGAAAATATCCCAATTTCCAACTTTGAGTTGCCTAAAGAGACTAGTAGTAGCTGATGACCACTTATTCAGTTTAGAATTCATTTTTAGTATCTTCCAAATTTTATATTACGTACTAATTAATGGTTACAAGTCCTCAGTGACAAAGATGAATATAGAAGACATATCCAGATTATTGAGAATTAATTCCACATTTCAGCTTTCTTTTATGCTAAATTTACTGCACTTTCTAGTCTTCGTCTTCTATTGATTAATCTTTAATTGTTTTGTGCTTTGATTGTTTGGATTCCAAGATCACATGTACTTCACAGATCAATCAAAAACTTATATGCATGTACGCAAATTCTATCCATGTAATGTGTCAACATATATAAATCAATAGCAAGTGGCTAGGTACCAATGCACAGCAATTAAAGGTGTTCGCACACATCAAAAACACCACAACAACTTGTTTTGACAAATACGAGGTCTGAAAGCTGCAACAAGTATAGGGTCAGAGTCCTTTAATGCAGGATTTTAGTGACTGACCATTTATCCATCACTAATGCGGGGTGCACTCTATGTACACAATGAGAGTTGCAAACTAAATAACAGGCATTATACCAAAGAATTGCTTCATGTATTGTCATAGCGTCAGATGCTTGAGTCAAGTCGGTTCAGGCACTTGTGTCATACACTTAGAGTTTTTAAAGCGAACATGATTCACCTTTTTGTTTTGATAGTTAGCATATGACTAGAAGTGGTTCTCTTTCATGTTTGAGATAAAGAGCAATGCGTAATGTTTTTGTGCCTTCCCAAATAAGCATATCAGTTGTCAAAAATACTAAAATAGTCGTCATTGAACTTTAGTAGATGTCAAGGTTCACAAAACTAATCTTATGTATACAAGGTATTTAAACTAAACTATAAAAAACATAGTAGATTACTAATTACTCACATTGCTGTGGCTCGATCTCGTAGATCCATCAACAACAAAGAGTTTCTTCAAAGGAAATTTTAGGGAGGCTGCTAGCTTCTCAATCTTCTCTCTAAGCTCTCCTTCAGGAAGCTGGTTTCGACAGTAATGCAGACATGCTCATAAATACAATAGTAAAGATGACAGGAAATATGCCAACAATAATACGAAAAATTACTATTTTCTTTATTATATAGAAGAAAATGCAACAAAATCTAATAGCAAGGGCAGTAGCCAAATAAATAAGTACCAAAACAAAATACTCACAGGGGTAAATTTGTTGAACAGAGGAGCTATGAGAATGGGATACAGTGTCAACATTACAATGGACAGCACAAACATAAAACCCCAAAGATAGATTGCTAGGTAAGGGCCTCCTTTCTGCAGTAATGCAGAAGAAATGTAGTATAATTTATAAACGACACAGCACAATGCAAATCACAAAGTCAAATTTTCAAAAGTAATACAGAATTGAGACAGCTCAGTTAAAAAATTCCTTGACACAATGCCCACCAAGTCAGCAATTGCCAATTACTTATAACATATTAAATTTAAAGGCTAAACAAAAAAGATTCAATATGAGAAAGAACCATACCTGTACTATGACAATAATTGCAGCCACTATAGGCGGTCCAAGTAAAATGGAAAGGAAAATTCCTTTTAAAATGTCCCTGAAGAATAGCCATATTGTTTGCTGCAAAAGATATGAAGTTTATAGATTCCACAGTTCGTAAACAAGAAACATTTAACAAATATTCCAAAACCAAACCACTTTTTACAGAAGGTCATATATATAACAAACTATCAATAGAAACAAGTATAGGATAGGGACAAAAAGACAAGGGAAGCAAACATACCTTATTAAAACCATGACGTTCCTCGATCACAAATGTCGAATATAGAGAAAATGGCAAGTCGGTTATCTGCATGAAAGTCAAGTGTCAATATTCAATCTCATCACTTGCAAGAGACAAATAAGTATTTCCAAAATTGAAGTCATACAAATTGCAACTGTCAGACACAAGTTACACAACTGCTAGTAGCAATCATTCAAACTAGAGAAAATCCAAAAAAAACAAGATAAGAAAAACTGTTTGTACCGAAAGAAAATTGGGTTAATGTGTGAGAAGTCCCTGACACCAGATTCATCCCGTGAACAGGACACCTTAAAGTTTTATTTAGCCTAAGGTCCCTGCCTTTTTTGGTAAACCCAAAACTACCCCCCCCCCCCCCCCCCCCCCCCCCCCCCGCACCCACCCCCCCTCGTTTCTTCTCCCATCTCTCCCGAGCAGCTCTAGCGACTGCAGCAGAGGCGACGGAGAGCAGCTCCGGCGGCGGTGGCGTTTTTCGAGCATCAGAGGCGGCGACGGCAGAAGAGGCAAAGGAAGAGGCGAGCAGCTCCGACAGCGGCGTTCGGTTCGGTGGAAGATCCTAGGTCCAGGGTTTATCCCATGGCATGTAGATCTCAGGGTTAGGGTTAGGTTTAATTTTAGGTTCGGTTTGACAGCGGCGTTCGGTGGTTCGATGGCGGCGAGTAACTCCAACGGTGGCGAGCAATTCAGTGGTCGATAGGTGGTTCACTGGTTTGGTGGCATGCCAAAAGATAATTTAAAATGCATAAATGACAAATCCAGATTTCAACAATTGATAATCAGAAAAGAGAAGATGTTTCTTATGGACTACTATAAGCTCTCTCTCCTTCATAATTAATTTCATTAATGCTTGCCTGCTTGGTGAATAGCAACGTCTACTGAACCAAAAATAGGTACTAAGGAGAGATCCAACTAAAGCACGCCAATCTCCATCATTGTGAGATCATATGAAGCAACAATCATCTCAAGAATAAACAAAAAACAGATGCAAGGAATGTAACAGTATCCTCTTTGAAGGAAGCAAAAAATATAATTATGCTACTCTCTTATGACATAGATATTATTGGATCCCATGAATAGATAATATCATCAACTAAGTCTACTACCCAGTATGGACATCAAATCCAACTTAACATCACTCAATTTCCAGGGATAATATGGGGACCAAAAATACTCCAGGAATATCTTGCCACAAGTATGTCATCCTACGTCTCTCGCTGCATTAAGTTCATAAGATGACCCAAAAGGCTTTTTTTTCCTACATTAAAAACAGAAACTAATAAAGAGAAGATATGCTGGACATATTCTTGACATCCAGCATTTTACAAAACTTTAAGCTACAATCCAAATGGCTTTTTATATTGAGCGAATGTAGATGATAAGTTACTGTGAGTAAAGTGTGCTTAAAGAATTCAGGCCCATTAGTAAAAGAGCTATATTATAATTTGTTTTGCCTGGAGCCAGCAAGATGCAGGGGATGCAGGAAGGCAGGATGTGACAACTACATATTATAAGACGTAAACCACCCCATGTTGAGAACTCTGGAAGTTATTTCTCAAGGACACAAGCTGTAATGTATAGCATTTTATGTGCACCTACATAAAAACCAAATGAGCATCAGCTCAACATTCAATCTTTTCTGCACAATCTGCAGCATGAGACACAAGTTGCCCTTCATTATTTTTGGACGCCGGCCAAATTTTAAAATTTAGAAAAACCAAAAAAAAATGATCAATGAGGAGTGAGGACTTAAGGAAACTAGAATCAGAATTCAGGAAACCTTACAAGTCCCGTGGAAAGGGCAGCCATTACCCCCTTGGCCCCTTTACATGTATCTCCTCTGTCTCCCTCTCTCATCCTCTCATTTGGGCATCCAAGAGGAGGGGCCAAATCACAGTACTTTCTCTTTTTATTTGTTTCCACATGTACGGAGATTAGAAGTGATCCATAAAGCTTTGCTTTGAGGGCCGTATGTGTACTGTAAACTTGCTAATCAGATCTTAATTGAATAAAATTATATCGTTTGATGAGATTTCTTCTTTTCTGTTGTTCTGTATGTTTATTGCTCGCTATGTGAAGGCACTCGTCAACGGCAAAGATCGGCCATGGAATGCACATCGGCAAAGATTTTTACACATTCTTGGACGCAGGAAGAAGCCGAAACAGAGCCGATGATCGGCGA
Organism: Chamaelirium japonicum; assembly: GCA_947650365.1. Taxonomy (NCBI): domain Eukaryota; kingdom Viridiplantae; phylum Streptophyta; class Magnoliopsida; order Liliales; family Melanthiaceae; genus Chamaelirium; species Chamaelirium japonicum. Next base: position 47,720,556 of record OX393549.1, on the reverse strand, counting down.
TCCGATTCGCTCCTACAAGAGGGCGAATCCTTCTTCCACCCCACGCGATCCATCGGCAAACAATGGCGCCAGTAATGGACTCTCTCCCTCTTTCTATGTGCTTTTCTCTGGTGATGGTAGTGTATTTATAGACTTCCCGACTGATTGGATAAAGATCAGTTAGTTTGAGTTTGGATAAACATATAAACTCAAAACAAACTTATCCAATTGGGCCGTTTGGTCGATTTGAATTCAAACTCAAACACCATCTCCCACTCGGCACAATTGTGATGAGGTTATTATAATAATCCATCAGATTTATAACAATCTATCGGAGAATATAAGATCGGTGGAGTGGGACCATTCGAGACCGCTCTGTCTCTTTCAGGTGTGAATGCACAAACTGTCATCAAAGTGCTGCATCACAACCTAAGCTTTTCCAAAAAAAAAATGCCATAGTCCGCATGAGCACACCAATGACTTTCAATCTAAAGTCACAATCTTATTAAAAAGAATCAAAACTCAATTGTTCTTTTTAAAACAAATCCTTTTCAAACAAGAATAAAAATTTCTTTTCAAGATCACAAAAAACTATTTTTTTTCAAATTCTTTTTGATGCGCCTTTTGATAAGCAAAATAAGTGCGTAAATCACAGTTATAGGAACCTTGTGTCGTTGTAAAGGGACTTCCCCACGCAAATACACAGTTCAGATTTCGACTAAATCGCTTCCCTAATAGTGCGTGCATCCGGCCGAATCACACATGACCATTGCAACAATACACTAAAGTAGTGACACTTAATCTAGTCCTCATATTGGCCGAGAGTAGCTAAGGGCCCCGGCACAACAGTCACCTACAGGACTGGCGGCTCGCACGATTGCACAAATCAGATCTGATCAAACATCAGTAGGTAGTAGGGTCCAAGACAGTGCTAATTGCACTCCTAGCATGTGGTTTCTCACCCACGCCATAAAGTAAAGCAATTAATTGACTATCAATGATCACCGGTTCTACTATAAGCTGGCAAACTGAAAACTATCAGTAAACATTTGCCATGCTTAATAATTCAGACCATGATAACATTTGCTAGCTAGCTGCCAACAAATGTACCATTGCCATCTCCACAATTATAGGTATGTGCAGCCATCACCACTCAAACCTGAAGGATGGAATCTGTTGCATGACTTGATGAAAACTCAAACCATAACGCAATGGGGTGTACAATCTCATCTCCATTTTGGAGTAATTATGGAGGCAGTTACAGAATCTCATGCAACTCTTCACTTTCAGGTGTCCATAGCCCGTGTGAGTGGGTTGAAGGCCTGCTGATGATACAAAACATGATCATTCCAATGGTTTAACTATCATTATGATCATTTTCTCAAGAATATTGATTTCTAGGAATAATTAGTGGCGCGCATGCATAATCCATTAGATGCAAAGATGTTTTACAAAATAATATATTAAGAGACATTACATAATACAGAATGACAACTCATGATAATTTAATTATCATAATTGAAAAATAAATATTGTCCACATCCCAAAAGATAAAACCATGTCCATATGTTGAAATGCATATAAAGGAATACACAAATAACCATGTTCATATATAAAAATGTCTCAACCACGTACTCCCACTCAAATGAAGACATCCTCAGGCTACTCGCTCATAACACTGGCCAAACCCATGCGTCTAACATGTGACTCGAACAACTCTCTCACAATGGGTTTGGTCATAGGATCCATCAACATCTCTCTGGTAGGAATGTAACTAAGGACAATATACTTATCCTTGACCTGATCTTGAACATAATGGTGGCTCTATGTGTTTCGACTTCTGGTGGTGCTTTGGATCTTTGTCAAGTCAATGGCAGAGGTGTTGTCAACCCTGAGAGTGAGAGGGTTATTCATGTGAGGGACAACGCCGATATACTCTGCCTCCATAGAGGAAAGTACTATAGATGTTTGTTTCTTGTTGAACCATGAAAAAGCGCATCCACCCAGCAAGAATATGAAACCAGAAGTTGACTTCCCCTGTCGGGGTCAACCCCCCCAAGCTACATCTGTGAATGTCTGAACTCTCAGATTAGAGCCTTGGCAATATCAACTCCTTCGTGCCTCAAAGGTATCGAAAAATTCACCCCAGGGCATGCAAATGAGATGGACCATGATTACTCTGAAAATGACTAGCAAGTCCTACTGCATAATATAAATCGGGTCTAGTGCACAACATCGTGTATATGAGGCTTCCAACAGCACTAGCATACGGCACAGTAGTCATAGTTGCTTTCTCAGCATCCGACCGAGGACAAGGATTATCTTAATTTACCATTATTATCGATGGGAATCCCTACAGGTTCAGAATTTTGCATGCGAAACAGTTCTAAGACTTTTTGAATATATGAAATCTGAGAAAGTCCTATGAATCTTTTAAAATGACCTTTATTGATTTTCACCCCCAGAATGAAACTTGCTTCACCAAGGTCCATCTCAAAATTCGAAGACAATTAATCTTTTGTGGATAAGAACATGTTCAATTCATTGCTAGCCAGAAGAATATCATCTACATACACCCATACCGCTTTACATAAAATCAGCACATTTTAAAACCTCTAGGTGCATCAAATGTACTCTTCAAATCAACGGTTTAAATTGACAATCGAAAACCGTTGATTTGAAAAGCACATTTGATGCACCTAGATATTTTAGAATGTACTGATTTTTTGTGAGGATGATCAACATACAATAGACAACATGTCTACCAAAAATCAGCACATTCTAAAACCTCTACTTCATCAAAAGGTGCTGGGTCAAATCTGGGTCAAAAATTGCTAGGTCAGCCGATCCTGACCCATATATATATATATATATATATATATATATATATATATATATATATATATATATATATATATATATATATATATATATATATATATATATATATATATATAAATCTGGGTCAAAAATTGCTAGGTCAGCCGATCCTGACCCATATATATATATATATATATATATATATATATATATATATATATATATATATATATATATATATATATATATATATATAGGGGCATGCTATGCTGCGACATGCGGTACGTGCGGCACCGCACCGCAGCCGTCTGATGCACGCGCTGCGTGCATCGCATGCACGCAGCGGTGCATCAGACGGCATGCGGTAAGTGCCGCACTTACCGCATGCCGCATTATAGCATTTCTCTCTCTCTCTCTCTCTCTCTCTCTCTCTCTATATATATATATATATATATATATATATATATATATATATATATATATATATATATAAATATATATATATATAGGATACGGGGTATAGGATGGCGGCCTATTTCGACAAAATGGGCAACCACCCATTTGATGCCTCTAGGAGTCTTAGAATGTGCTGATTTTTTGTGAGCATAAGCATCTTATCTTAAATAGAACACCCACAAAAAATCAGCAAATTCTAAAACTTTTAGGGGCATCAAATGTAATATTTCAGATTAAGGGTGACAACGAACACTCGATAAAACTTCTAACATTTGATGCCCCTAGGAGTTTTAGAATGTGCTTATTTTTTGTGGGTGTTCTATCCAAGATAAGATACTTATGCTCACAAAAAATCAGCACATTCTAAGACTCCCAAGGGCATCAAATGGGTGGCTGCCCATTTTTTCGAAATAGGCTAGCAGCTCATTTCCCGTTTCCTCTCTCTCTCTCTCTCTCTCTCTCTCTCTCTCTCTCTCTCTCTCTCTCTCTATATATATATATATATATATATATATATATATATATATATATAGAAAGCACAAACACTTCCCCAGGCCTCCCGTACCTGTGTCGGACACCGACACTCGCCGGACACTCGTCGGACACGCACCGGACACGCATGTGTCGTGTCCAACGTGCTTTCGGGAGCCGGACACTCGTCGGGCACTTGTCGGACACTCGCTGGACACGCACCGGACACAGCGGGTTGACGGGTTGTTCGATATAGGGTCGGGTCACAAGCTGCCTTAGAGGATTAGATAGGTTGAAGCCAAAACTGAATCGCAGTCGTTCTTTTGCATGTCATTTGGGCCTGAGTATAATTCACTTGTCAGGCTAGTTGTAACGGACGGTTACGATTCAGTTTTGGCTTTAACCTATCTGATCCTTAAGTTTTCAAATAGGTTGAATCCAAAACTGAAACACAGTCGTTCTTTTCCATGCCATTTAGAACTGTATGTGATTCACCAATCGGGCTAGGTGTAACTAATGGTTGCGATTCATTATGCATTAAATTTTCATTTTAGTTGTTTTCTATGAGATTTTTTCGGTTATTGAAATATATATGAATTATGAACACATAAAATATAAATAAAAAATATTAATTTATTTTGTCATGTCCCCGCCGTACCCGTGTCCTCTTTTTTTAGGCTTTGCCGTATCGGCGTACCCGTGTCGTGTCGTAACCATGTCCCCGTACCAATGTCAGTGCTTCTTAGATATATATATATATATATATATATATGGGGAGGGATACTCTTACTCATGGTCTCTTACTCGTATAGTTACCTATGATCCGGACCGTCCATTAGATCCCGACGTACGGTTCGGATTAGATGGGGAGTTAAAGCAATGGTGTCCGCATTAAATGTCCGTATTAAAAACCCGTATTAAAAGCCCGCATTTAATGCGGACACCATTGCTTTAACTCCCCATCTAATCCGAACCATACGTCGGGATCTAATAGACGACCCGGATCATAGGTAACTATATGAGTAAGAGGCCATGAGTAAGAGTATCCCTCCCCTATATATATATATATATATATATATATATATATATATATATATATATATATATATATATATATATATATATATATATATATATATATATATATATATATATATATATATATATATATATATATATATATATAGGGAAATGAGTTCCTATGACATGTCATAGGGAGTACCCTATGACATATGGTGAGTTAGTAACCCTAGAATATTTAGAATGTTCTGAATTTTTATGAGGATGATCACCCTATCTTAGATCGGAACCCCGCAAAAAATCGGCTCATTCTAAAACTTCTAGAGGCATCAAGTATGATTTTCAATTTAACGGTTAAAATGGATGGCCGAAAAAGCATCTAGCATTTGATGCCCCAACAAGTTTTAGAATGCTTTAATTTTTTGTGGACATTCTATCTAAGGTAAGGTGATCACCCTCAAAAAAATTCAGCACATTCTAAACATTCTAGCATTACTAATTCACCATATGTCATAGGGTACTCCCTATGACATGTCATAGGAACCCAGTCCTCATATATATATATATATATATATATATATATATATATATATATATATATATATATATATATATATATATATATATATATATATATATATATATAGCCGCATTCTAGCATTTCTCTCTCTCTCTCTCTGTATATATATATATATATATATATATATATATATATATATATATATATACAGAGAGAGAGAGAGAGAAATGCTAGAATGCGGCATGCAGTAAGTGCGGCACCTCACCGCAGCCGTCTAATGCACCGCTGCGTGCATGCGATGCACGCAGCGCGTGCATCAGACGGCTATGGTGCGGTGCCGCACGTACCGCATGCCGCAGCATAGCATGCCCATACATATACATATATATATATATATATATATATATATGGGCGTGCTATGCTGCGGCACTGCACCGCAGCCGTCTGATGCGCGCGCTGCGTGCATCGCATGCACACAGCAGTGCATCAGACGGCTGCAGTACAGTGCCGCATGCCGCATTATAGCATTTCTCTCTCTCTCTCTCTCTCTCTCTCTCTCTCTCTCTCTCTCTCTCTCTCTCTCTCTCTCTCTCTCTCTCTCTCTCTCTTTATATATATATATATATATATATATATATATATATATATATATATATATATATATATATATATATATATATATATATATATATATATATGCGCCTTACTTCAATCAGGCGTACGCCTTGAGTTGCGCCTTGCGCCTAGGCTCTAGGAGACCTTTGCGCCTCATGTGCGCCTTGAGCCTTTCAAAACACTAAGAGGAAGGACATCTAAGAGAGAAAGAAAGGAAAAAATAAAGAGCACCCACCTGCTTCCATCGTCGGACCTTACGTGAGGGAATGTGTTGTATTCCCGTGCTCGCATCGCATCTTTTCGTCGCATCTTCTCTGCAGGTTTCTTCATTGATCATGAGAGGTATCACCTTTCATAATTCTTCAGTGATGAAATTTTTATTGCCTATAACCCTCATCTAATGATCTAATTGAAAACATGCGAGCAATTTCTGTCTTCTGTTACACCTGAGAACCTTCACTATAAACAAACGAAAGGGGGGTGCGAATTAGATGACCTATTGATAAGCTATAAAGTAAAAATGTTATTTTTAAAGTATTTTGCTAAATTTAACGTAGTAAACCCCACCCACACCTACATGGGTCTAGCTATTTTTGGCATTACAATAGCCAACACATGTCACTCATGAGTCATGACTCTTAATTCTAGCAATTGATTGCTATAAATATAAGATTGCCATTTAAAGTTAATTGGTAGTCCACTAATTAGGAAGCACTAATGCCCAAGTAATTTTGAGCACCATGGAACTAGACTATCAAACTATCAAAGCAGCGCTTTTAATGGAATGGGGGCTAAGGCATGAGAGGGCGACGGGTAATCTGGTCAGCAACAGAGCGACTAGAGGAATGTACTTCTCGTTATTTTTCCTTTAATTTTTTTTTAAAAGATGTAAATAAACCATTATCCTTTTTATGTTCACGGAAAGAATTTTTATGTTCAGGTAGATATTTTAGGGACTACTTATACTTTAGCTTCTACTATTTATGAATAATATGTTCAGGGGTCTTCAAGTTCATATAAAAACTTTAGGGTTTAAGTATGGTTACTAGATAACTCTTGACTAGTAGAGGGCTACCTCATATCCATGGCAGGCCAGGACTATATCCCAAATTTAGGTATGTGTTCTTTCGCGGCAGCATGGATACCATGAGTAATATGACCGAGTTTGTAGAGCCCATCTCACTACCATAGCAGCTTAACTATAATGTAGCATCCTCGAACAGCAAATGCTATTGCACTACATTCGAACAAATAGATTAGACAACCAATGAATTAACCTCCCTTGCTCCTGCACAGTTTAGTTCAGCTTCTTCAGCAACAACCAATCTCGTACGTCTGTTATTTAAAACTGAGCTAAACCTTAGCTACTGCAGCACCGAAAGCTGACTTATAAAACATATAAACTAGTCTTTATGCAAAGAAGGCAAGATCTCCAAGGCAGGCCCATATAGGAAATTTTGGTCAAATGTATAAAAGGAAGAACCATTTTAAGCCTATTGCCAAGAATGCTTAAAATAGTTCTTTTTCAAGCAAAGACCAACCAACCAAAAATAATGGGTAGACCTAAATATAGTGAGCATGTAAGACATGAAGTCAAATAATTCCAATTAAAAATGTAAACATAAAGTAAATCAGACAAAGGATGAGCTGGCATAAAATTGATGTTTCTCAACAAAAGTTGGGGTAGAAAGATGTTTTCACTCTAGAAAATCTAGATGATGTTGATGATATACATACTATTTTACTTCTTTTATATCTATCTAATCCAAAACCTTAGCTCCTAAAGTCCTAACCATGAAAATATAGTAATAAAATCAACTTCGATAACATAACAATTGGACACAACATATGGCTAGCTACACAAAATGTACTATCTGAATAAGTGCATGAAAGAGAAAGGAACTCGACAAAATTGATGTTTCTGATCAAAATATCATTTGAGCTAATGAATCATCCCCACCTGTGACCAAATCATAACACCCGCTAAAAATGACAGGGTGTGTATAACTTCATTATCTGCATTCAGGCCCATGTATACCACTACACCAGCAGATTTCTGCATCCAAAGACGAATACAAATGAATGGAGCAAAATACTAAAACTAAGTCGGCACATGGGAATCTGAGATACCTTCCAAAACCAAGGTAATATGCCAAAAAACAAAATTGCAGTGTCCATCACTAAAGTTACAGCTTCATGGACGAAGTGGAAGCAGCTGAAAGATTTACGAAAATAAAGCAAATCAATCTTGTTAAGCAATAAGTCTAGCTAATAGATAAAAACACTAAAAAACACAACTTTGAACGAATTCAAGATCAGAAATTTATAGAATAAATGCCATAAAAACAACCTTGCCAATATATACACAGGCACACATATATATACGTGTATGTAGGTCTTGACAAAAAAAGTAAGAACCCTCAAGGAAGTAAACAAACCTTTTATCAAGACTGTATGCCCTAGACTTTATAAATTTTTCTTGACTAACCACTCCTTCCAAAGGATTAGGTAGGCTAAGCAGCTTGAGGGCTTTATGCTGCCGGATGTCAAGATAAGTCTCAAATATGTACATTAGGATCATAAAGCCTGCAAGAAGGAATAAAGTCACTAACATAATTTACAGTTTATACTAAGATCATACAATTGGACAAGAATTTCATATCAGATTGAAATTCTGAATGAAATTAGTAATGAAATACCACAATGATGAAGCCCCTGTACCACTTCTATGAGAAAAGTAATCAATAAGACAATAAGTACCTTTTCAGAAAGCTAAAGGAACCAATATTAAGGTAATTAATTGTGTGAATAGACATGACAAGTTTTACTGAGCATACATGCACAAATGACACCATATTGGACAGAAAAGTTTCCAGACACATTATACTGGTGTAAGAATATACTGCAAGCACTTTTATGTACAAGGAAAGTGCAAATAAGAACTCAAAACTTGTGAACAATTCTAGCAAATTGCATTAGGTTTCAAATTTGAGAAGGTCAGATTCGAATGTTGGTGAGAATTTCTCCAAGTAGCAAGTATTGAATAAGCACAATCCAGTGTTCTGAAAGGCTCAAGGCGCACATGAGGCGCAAAGGTCTCCTAGAGCCTAGGCGCGCGCCTGATTGAAGTAAGGCGCAGGGATACTCTTACTAATGGAATCTTACTAATGAAAGTTACAAATCGCCTTTTACCTAACCTAGAGGTTTCAGAATTTGATGAAACTTGGTGGGGATGCTCTCTATGGCAAGTTGATCATCCTCACCAAAAATCATCAAATTCTATAACCTCTAGGGGCATCAAATGTTAGAAGCTTTATCGACCGTTCATTTTAACCGTTAATTTGAATAACATCTTTGATGCCCCTAGAGGTTATAGAATTTGATGATTTTTGGTGAGGATGATCAACTTGCCATAGAGAACATCCCCACCAAGTTTCATCAAATTCTGAAACCTCTAGGTAGGTAAAAGGCGATTTGTAACTTTCATTAGTAAGATTCCATTAGTAAGAGTATCCCTCCCCATATATATATATATATATATATATATATATATATATATATATATATATATATATATATATATATATATATATATATATATATATATATATATATATATATATATATATATATATATATATATATATATTCAAAACATGCATAACTAGACTAAAAAAATGAATTTTAAGATAAAAGATAAATTGGATAGATCGTTGTTGCAACAACACAAATATTGTAGCCTTGTAGGTTTGAATTACGGCTCTAAATGAGCCATTTAAAATATATTAAATCTTCAAATATGTATAGTTCAAATTCAATAACCAGTTATAAGATATCAAATGTGATATTATAGTAAATAAAAAATAAATAGTGAATGATTGAATGTGTTATTCAATCCATGTGCTTGTGCACATGCTTCTAAATCAGTATAAAATGTGCAAATCGAGAAAGAAAAGAAAACTTATTGAATCTTGTAATAGTTGAAATAATATCAAAGTCATCAAATCCAACCCACAATTGCTCATATGGTCCTACCTAAGAACTATAACAAATAATTTTGAATGTAAATAATATTCAATCAATGTGCCAATATTCAGATTACTGTAATCATGAATCAAATATACTTATTAACTTAATCATATTGCCAAAAAAATCAATTGCAAGCACATAATTGCACATGATTCAACTAGGCACGCCTTTTTTGCGCCTGGAGCCTGGAGCCTAGGTGCGTGCCTTAGACCTAGACGCGCGCCTTTCTAACAGAACATGGCCTTGTGCTTTTTAAGGCGCAGGGGGTGAGCCTAGTTGAGCCTGAGCCTAGGCGCGCGCCTTTAATAATACTGGCACAATCTATTACATAAAAAATAAGGGTAAATTACACAAAGGCCCCCTGTAGTTTGACCGATTATCACTTACACCCACTCATGTTTATAACCCTACAAATCAAGGTTTGAGAACTCGGTTTCGGTCCAACCCCCAGGGATCGGTTTTAGTTTCGTTTTTTTTTAATTAAAAAATCATTTAAAAATAGAAAAAAATATTAAAATTTAATTATTCTTATTTTTATTGATTTTTTTATGATTTTGAATAATTTTTTTTTATTTTCTTAATTTTTCCCTATTTTTTCTTTTTTTTTTGAATTTTTTAGAATTTTTATCTTATAATAGTATTATATATAATATAATATATTTTATAACTTATAAGTTATAACTTATAACTTATAACTGATTAGTTATCAATTATAACGTATAACATCAGTTATAAAAGGGGTGGGGGTGGGATCGGGTTAGGGTTTTAAACCCTTTGCAACGGCGGCCTGGACGAGAGGGAGAAAGAGAGAGAGAGGCGGTGGGAACGACACACAGAGAGAGAGAGAGGCGGTGGGAACAACACAGAGAGAGAGAGAGGCGGGGACAACAGATCAGGTGATTGGGATGGCCGATCAGGCGACGACGGCAACCAGGACGGTGGATCGGGGAGGCGACGACGACATGTTTTTTTTCCCTTCTCTTCTCCTCTCCTCCTTTTCTCCGTCTCCTGTGGACTGAAACCAAGCGGAGGAGGATTATCGGGCCAAAACCACTATTTTTCGGGTGGATCAAGTTCGGCTCCAGCTGAAATCGATCCGAAACGGCCGATACAAATCGGATTCAGCCGAAACTTTAAACCTTGCTACAAATGCCCCCATATAGTTTGAAACAGTGTACCAAAACTCAGTCCAACTTGACCGAGTTGACTCGACTCGACCAAAAATCGAGCCGACTCAGCTAGAAACTCATACTAGTCATTCCTCGGGATGTGACTCAGACTGACTTTGTCCAAATCGAGAACTACTCGAGCTAGTTACTATTTTGATATTAGAAAAAAAAAAAAAACACACACACACACACATATATATATATAGAGAGAGAGAGAGGGTCGGGATCCAGGGACACGCTACTTTGCCACATAGTTAGACACACATCATCCAAATCGTTAGATAGAGGTTTCAGAATTTTATTGATTTTTTGTAAAGATGATCATCTTCCCTTAGATAGCACATCCATAAAAAATCAGCACATTCGTGCATCAAATCTAAAAAGCTTTATCGACCGTTTATTTTAACGGTTTATAAGAGGAGCCTAAATTAGGCATTTTAGAACAAAAAGAGGCTCATGATCCATGTAGTTAAGAGTATTTCTAAATTTTATTAACCATTGCATGAAGAATTAACAGTGTAGTCAAGGCAACCGCCTAGGCCTTTTCTGGCCCAATCACCTAGGCCACAACCTATGCGAGCGGCCTATATAAAAAAGGATTTTTTTTTGAATTTTTTTTTTGTTTTATCTCTCTTCTTTTGTTTCCTTTTCCAATGTACGTACGACCCATATACTTAAATACCATTTTATATGTCTTTCTTCTTAGCAATTTATCTATATATCTTAAGGTCGAGTTTATTTCATGTTTTTTTTACTAAGGTTAAGGTTAATGTTATTGTTTGCTTATAGAATTTTTTTTTCTCTTTGAATTATCTTTTTATATACATGTGATTTATCCTCCATAATGCTTCTATTTCTCCAATTTTAGGGTTATGCTAAATTTTTAGGGTTTGTTTATTACGCTTGATTTGTTTCATAATGAATGTTAGGGGGATCTAGGGTTTTAATGTTATAACTTTTTAATAGTAACATAATTTGCTTCATTGATTGTTACATGTTGATGATGCTTGACATACATGATTTTACGTATTCACACTTCAGTGATTTAGCATGACAATGGTGACATGGATATTCTTTTTAGATAAGAATGTTTAATTCGGTTGTTTGATTAATTTCACATTAATTTTTTGATGGTATTATACTTATTATTTGTTAAAATTCGAATATTATCCCATATATATATACTTTATTATTAAAAAAAATTGCTGCCTAGGTCTTGACTAGGCGCCGCCTAGGCCACGCCTCGCCTAAGTAGGCATGACCGCGTAGGCATCGCCTGGCCACCTTGACAACAAAAACCAGTTTGAGGCCGAAATCTGGGAATCTAAGCGGTAGAGAACAAGAATTAGCCCCTAAAAAAATCCAAATTAATTTTGGCAGAGATGAAATGAACCCCAAAAGGCAATCAATCCAAACTCGTACATATCATTCAAGAAAGGGATTCGGATTCTTTCAAATATTCTCAAAATTAGGGAAAGATGAGGGGAAAGAAGAAGAGTGCATCATACCTAAAACCATTTCCAGGTAAGGCAGCGCCATTTCTCGGATGAGGTGAGAAAGCAGCAGTTGATGTAGATCGCCGCTGCTACTACTGAGTAGTCCCCTACTGCGAGCTGAGAGAGAGAGAGAGAGAAAGAGAGAGTTTTGCCGGTGTCGCGGCGAGCAGGAAGGCGAGGGCAGCAGAGAATGATCGGATTCTTTCGGTTTTGTTAGCCGGAGGCGGCTGTTTTAACCATCGACACGCATTGACAAACCAGACCCATGAAGAAGAATTGGTGACCGGGCCCAGGGCTTGATGCATCGGCATTCACACCGAGCACTGAGCCTTCGGCCCCGCCACCACTTCTTGCGCCACCACTTCATGGGTCTAGTTTGTCAATTTCGTGTTCAACCAGATATTAGATTGGGTTTGAGCATTTGGTAGATGTAGGATAGGTTGGGTCAAGGGTTGGGTTGAGAAAAGACCAACCTAATTAATATTTGGACCGGTCTGGGTTGACCACCCAGTCCGAATCCAATATTTCAATATACTTATGTTAATAAGGGCAAATTGGTTTTTAGCTGTTTAAACAAATCATATTTAGAGATAATGATAGACAAAAAGATGATTTAGTGTTAGATTCTTTCGTTCGGTTAATATTCATTTTACCCCTACATGTAGCTGTACAGTGAAAGTATATAGAAGAAAACTGCCCAAAACAACTGTAGTAGTGCTGAAGATGGAGTCTCGATGATCCCGATCCCGGAGCGCCATGGTAAGTTGATCCCAATCCCCTCTTTGGCCGGCATCTCCCTTAATTTCTACCCCGATTCCGGCCGGCACCGTCAGGCTGCTGGCGGTGCGCAGATCCGCGTGAGAGAAAGGGGATATGAAGTGCTAGGGTCTGCGGATCCCCTCCCTAGCCATCTATGGAAGTGGAGATGGATGCTCAAGGGGGGGCGACTTTCGATCCCCATGGGAGGGGGGGGGACGGCATCTGATCCCCCAAATCCTGGAGGAGAGCACCCCCCGCAAGATAGGTCGGAGTTGGAGATCAGTGCATCCGGCAGAGAGCCTCCGAAACCCTCAGATCCTGGGGGAGATCGATCTCCAGAAGTCCCCATTCCTCAACAAACCACACCGCACTCACCTCCGACTCAATGATCCAAGCTTTTGCAAACTGGCCTCCCAGAAGAACACCCGATGGTCACGCTGGAGGAACTTGCAACTCTTTATCGACCTGTGAAGGGGCATCTCCATATCTCTCCAGATGCCCTCGAGGATGTGTTTGCTGCTTTGAGGTTAGCCTTGATCGGCAAACTTCTCGGACCAGGTACCTCCCCGGCTCACTTGTCTCGTGTCGTCTGCCGTAAATGGAATACTCAGGCAGCGGTGAAGATTATACCGCTCAACAATGGTTTTTTCATTTTTCGCTTTGAACATGATGGGGATTTTCGCTCTGTTAGAATGGGAGGCCCTTGGATGGTAGCTGGGCAACCCTTGGCTTTGGAGAGCTGGCGGTCGGGATTCTGTGCAGCTACCGATGTGATCTCCAAAGCCACGGTTTGGCTGCGACTACCGGATTTCCCATCCGAATATTGGAAAAGACCTCTGATCCTATCCATTGCCTCAGAGGCCGGGGTTCCCGTGGGTTTAGACTCCTTCACCTCCCGAATGGTTCGCGAAAAATTTGCTCGCATTAGAATAAAAATTTCGTTACTAGAAGACCTCAAAACTGGTGTGTGGTTAGATCGGCCTGGCGCCTCTCAATGGCAGCCTTTTGAGTATAAGGGTATTCCCCCCTTTTGTAACTCTTGCAGCAGGATAGGGCACCCTGTTGGGAGTTGTCCGTTGGACCACCCACAGATGACAATTCCGAGCACTCCATGTCCTTCTAGCGGTCTGAAACCTTCTCTTGTTCCAACTCAGCCTGTTAGACCTCCGTTAGCTGCCGCCACCCCCCGCTTCTCCAGCGGCATGGACGGAGGTCCAAAACCACAAAAGGAAGGGGAAACTTCCTCAACCGAAGCAACTAGGCGAGCACCGGTTCAGTCCCGGTAATCGGTTGCCCAAGCCCCCTACTACTCCTAAAATGATGCCTTGGATACCGTGACCGACTGGTGGCTAATAATCGCTCAAGCCTCGGTAACCTCTCCCGGGATACTTCTACCTCGCGGGGTAATATCACCGGTATTATCCCATCGGCTCCGGTCCTTTCGTCCCGTTCGCCTGATAAACGACAGGTTATCGAGAAAGCAGACCCAACCGGGTCTCGATGCACTAGAGGCTCTATGATGACCATCAACAAGATCAATGATCCACAGTTGTCTACCACGTCCATCAATCCTTTCTCGGTTCTGTCGAGCTCCGAGTTTTACTCTAAGTTTTCTCACACCTCGGTTTCTTATCTCTTCTCTCATCCCTCTTCCCCCCTTTCCTCTTTAGTTATCGGCTCTATTGGTACGAGTGGCGTGGAGACGGGGCCCTTGCCAGTCTTTTCCAATCAGGGAATCCCCTCGGGGTGCCGATGGAATAAAACTACGACGGAAGGACCCGAGAGATTTATCCGCCCCACAGTCGATGTCAATATCTCTCACGATCTCATTTGTGCGGCGGTTGACACTATACTTATGGAATCGGCAACCATGAGCACGAAACGCGAAGATGCTTACTTGGATCCTCCTGATCCCGGTGAGGTACCCGCAAATGCGTTGGAAGTAGCTGCTCATGAGGGCCACCTGAAGAGGCGGAAGGAGGCGGATGAGCTCGGGGTTATGCAGACTATTCCCCCATCCGAGTCGCATCAGGGTTGTGGGTCTCAATCTTGACGGGGACCGCCTTTTGTTTTTCTTGTTTTATGTCGATTATTTTTTGGAACTGTCGCAGGATCAAGAGGAAATCTTCGATCTCGCAGTGCAAGTTTTTGATCAACAGATATGATATGGATATGATTATTCTGCTTGAAACTCATATTATTGCTTCTTCGATGGATTGGGTCTTACACCGCATCGATTTGGACTAGTATGGTTTCTGTGTTAATATTTGTTGGTCGTTCAGGCGGCATTCTTGACTTGTGGCGAGATTCCAATTTTCGGGTTTCCTTTTTTTTGCATAATAGACAACTAGTTATTGGCGTGATCTCTAACCCTCAAGGAGTTTAGCTACTGGCAGGTATCTATGCGAGCAATAACTTTCGTGCTCGACGCTCCCTTTGGCATTCGATTTCCAAACTTAATGTCTTGAACATCCCTCTTGTGGAGGCGATTTTAACATGATTTTGGACGCTGATGATAAGCGTGGAGGCTTTGGATTTCATATCGACCAGGAAGTTGAAGAGTTTCGGAAGGTAATTTCCTCTAACGGCTTTATTGATCTGGAGTTCTTGGGTCCTAATTTTACCTGGTTAAACAATCAGGCTCCCAGAACTCGGGTCTTGGAAAGACTTGACCGTTCCTTCTGCAACCGTCTCTGGGCTGATCTCTTTCTTGAAGTACACATCACTTATCTTGACCGTGCTGTGTCGGACCATTGGCCCCTCATTTTTAACCTCCATCCTAGGATCGCCTCTGGTAGGCGTCCTTTCCGATTTGAGAACTTCTGGTTAGATCACTCGGGGTGGCAATAATTCCTCTCTTCTGTTTGGCACCCCTATCATATCCCAATTTTACCTTGTAAAGCTCTGGATCAAAAACTCTGCGACTTGAAATCCTCTTTTTTTTGTTAGAATAAGCATTGTGTAGGTGATATTGACAAGTCTATTGACAAGCTGAGATCTCACATACTCCTCCTGCAACATATCGAATCTCTTCCTCTCTCTCCATCCTCTTACACTTGGTCTTTGTAGACCGAGCCCTTTTACTCTCTGCTCGGCCTTGCAAGGCCCAGTGCATCGATAACCCACTCGACCACCATTGATCACCTGGCCTCCTATGGTAGAATGGGTTGTGGATGCACTCGGCCTCGCATGACTGAGTACACAGTAGAAGGGCTCAACACCGAGTGTAAGAGGAAGAAGGAGGGAGGAGAAAAGAAGAAGAAAGATGGGACTACAGCGACACGCAGGACGACGATCGACTACCGGCGACCTACACGGGTCCTTCAGGAGGAGGAAGGAGAGCATTGTAGCCGTGGTGGTGGGTTCCTACGGGACTACAAGAGAAATATTTTTTACCAACGAAAATTATTTGTCAGCAACAACATACTTTCGTCGAGATAAATATTTACTGACAGAATAGGGTTGCCTGCAAAATAGCGCAACTCATGCAGTTGCCCCTAAAATGGTGCTGCCTAGACCCGCAACCTTGACCCCATATCGTAAAGCAAAAGACTTTCCTTTTCCCTGGGTCTCTCTCTCTCTCTCTCTCTCCTCAACCTCAGGACTCTCTCTCTCTCTCTCCACTTGTGGGTAGTCCATCTTAGCAAGCAATCCCCAATATTCTCCCTCCCCACCCCATTTTGGGATTTGCACCACCCTTTACCAACAACAGGCCCAGCCTGGCATCTCACCTTCTACTGTCAGATAACAACGTGGCGAGTGCCTGAAATCCTTAGGCACCCCCACCCCCCCCCCCAACTGTTCAACAAAAAAAAAAAAAAAAAAAGTTATTTTGACTTTACCCCCCAAGTTTTACCTTGAATTAGACTTTACCCCCCATTATTTCATTAATTAGACTTTACCCCCCCAAAACTATCTGTTCCGTCAGCTCACCGCCCAAAATTTTATTTCTTTTCCATCAGCTCACCCTTTCTCTTGGATGGTGAGCTGACGGAACAGTCAGTTTTGGGGGGGGGGGGGGGGGGGGGGCGGTAAAGTCTAATTAATGAAAATATGGGAGTAAAGTCTAATTCAAGGCAAACTTGGGAGGCAAATTCAAAATAACCCCAAAAAAAAAAAAAAAGCTCTCCTCTCTATCCACAGCACGCACCAATTGTAGCCTCGTGAAGGATCACGTGACCCCCCCCCCCCCTCCCCCCCCCCCCCCCCCCCCCCAACATTTGCTGATAGTCATGCAGTATCAGTGTCTCCATAACAACAGCACAGACAGAAGGGAATGTGCATTCATTTCCATCATCGAACTACTTTGCCTAAGTTTTGAACTGCCTTTATACCTCACATACTTGGGCGGTGTGTTAGGGACCTCCCAAGCTAGCATCCATGGATGGAGTAGGTAGGGACCACTTGAAAGTAATTGAAAGAAGAGACAGATGTAGAGCCCAACCAGCAAACGGGGAGAATTCGTCCGTCCGTCCGTCATGGGTATAGAGCGCGCTACGAGGTTGCTTGATCTCGTGTAATTCCCTATATTAAGTCTTGTCTTCTATCTAGAGCTGCAAACGAGCCGAGCCTTGGTCTGTATGAGCTCTGCTTGGTTGTTCAAGTACTACTCGGTTCGATTGTTAATTGAGCCAACCCAAGCTCTGGCCTGCTTGAGCTTTGGTTTGTTTATTAAATGAGCCTAAACTCTAGCTAGGTTTGAGCTTTGGCTCAATTAACATCTAACAAACTCGAATGTATCCTTTTTAAGTTTGTTCGCAAATTCCAGACTTGACTATATATATTTAGTCTATTCATGCACTTCGTGGGTGAATTCATGAGCCTTCTTACGAGTCCGAAACAAGTATATTTGTGAGCCCAACCAGTCACGGTCTGTTTGAAGTTGGCTTGTTTATTAAACAAGCATGAACTCTAAGCTTCGGCTTGGCTCAAATAGTAATCGAACAAACTCGAAACGTGCCTCTTATCGAGCTTGTTCGTGACCTGTTCACGAAGAAATTGGTCTGCTTGCAGCCCTGCTTCTTCTCTTGCCTCCTCGTTTGGATTTTTTTTCTTATTCTAGAAGCACATTGGAGGGTTGCTCCTATTGGTATTTGGCTCGTTTTTTTTATGGTGGCCCGAACACTAATGATGTGTCGAGTTCGGGTTATGCCCGGTTTGGGTTTGTTTGAAACGATTGAGGGGACTCCGTGCATGGAAGACTTGTCTAAGATTTTTTCTACTATATAAAGGAAAGGT
Organism: Chamaelirium japonicum; assembly: GCA_947650365.1. NCBI lineage: Eukaryota > Viridiplantae > Streptophyta > Magnoliopsida > Liliales > Melanthiaceae > Chamaelirium > Chamaelirium japonicum. The sequence continues at coordinate 47,701,984 of OX393549.1, read as the reverse complement.
CTAGGGATTTTTGCTAGAGAGAAAAACCATTGAACTAGTAGAGCCATCGTGGGGGCTTACTTGATCCTATTATAACTCTCTTTGTTGATTGACAGTGAATCTATCCATGCCATAAGTGGACGTAGGCAACGTACCAAATTAACCACCTACAATCCATCTCCTTGGTTTATGTTTATTACTCTTCTTCTGTGATTGATTTGATTTGTTGAATCTTTTTGGATTTTGGTTCAACATCAAATCTATAGTTTGTATTAGTTCGTCAGGCTTCTACGCACAACAGTTCCTGTAGATACTCTCTCGTCCCAAAACCCGGGTCGCAAGGGGAAGTCAACTAGAAGGTATATAAGCACACCTTCACCCAGCCCCTAGCCGATGTGGGACTGAACCTAACAATCCCCCCCTCACACGAGGCTAGGGATGAACCACTTGCCAGCCCCCTGCCTCATGCGACAGGCGATAAGGGAGGAGGACACTCCGGCCCAACTAGATCCGAACTGGGCGAAACCTGACTCTGATACCATTTGTAGATACCCTCTCACCCCAAAACCTGGATCGTAAGGAGAGGTCCACCAGAGGGTAAATAAGCACACCTTCACCCAGTCCATAGCCAATATGGGACTAAACCCAACAGTTCTTTGGTTGAATGAGCTTAAATTGCGTAACCAACAAGATAGATCTCCTACCCGCCAACTTGCCTTGTAAGTTCTCAGCATGACTCTCGTGCCAAGTTTTATTTGTAGTTATTCAACACTAATATTAGGGGGTTGGAAAATTCTTGATGATGATGATGACGATGACGACGAGGATGATGATGGTAGTGGTGGTGGTGGGCATAGAGAGCACAACTTGAAAACAACCCAAAAATCTATCATTCTGAGTGTCACAAATCATAATAGATGCTATCTACAAATGACCTGAAAAACTAAGTCAAATCCCAGCAGGATTTACTTGATGCACAGGAGAAAGAAAAAACACTGCAGAAAAAAAGCCAAGACGGAAGAAATCAATTGAATCCTTGGAAGGCTTCAAGCTCAAACTATCAGTCACCTATTTGCCCATCTCCACTTTGTCGGACGGTCATGCTCACCGAAGCTTGCCTCCTCCCTCGCATTGTGTCTGTCCGGCGATCGATCACATGTTTCTCGCCCCGGTCTGTGGTCCTGCAAAGGTACCCACAACAGAAACAAGAGTCAGCCAAGGAAACAACCCATTCTCCCGAAATCTCAATTGGATCGCGAGGATGGATGGATCGATCGAACATTCGAACTTACACTACGGAGCAGCAAGTCGTCCATTTCAAGCATATGAACCACATGACCCATCCTAGGCCGTTTCTGCGCGTCAGGGTCGACGCATCGGATGGCCACCAGTAGTGCCCGTTTGAGCGCCTTCGGGGAAGGCTCCTCGGGCATCTTAGGATCGACTACTTCCTCGAATTTCCTCTCCCCAACCATAATTTTTAACCATTCGATCAAATTCACCTGAGAAAAAAGAGAAGGGTAGTAACCAAAAAATTCAGGTCATTTCTTCAAACAGAAGACAACTTGATAGGCAAAGGAGAACCTCTCCGTGCGGTCTTGCGTAATCTACGGGGGTCCTCCCGGATATGATCTCCATGATAAGCACCCCGAAGCTGTAGACATCGCTTCTTTCGTTCAACATTCCGGTACTAGCGTACTCAGGCGAGACATAGCTGCAACCACCCAAGAAAGTTACAACTCGTCAAGCTGATCATTTCGCGAAAAGACGAAGTTGCGGATAGCTTGTTGAATCGGGGCGCAGACAAACCCGAATGTCCCCATAACGCGAGTCGTTAGGTAGCTCTCCTCGGGCTGCATGAGCTTAGCAAGCCCAAAGTCGGACACCTTCGGATTCCACTGCCGGTCAAGTAGTATGTTACCGGATTTCACGTCTCGGTGAACAACCTTTGGCTCAAGCCCTTCATGAAGGTAGGCCAAGCTGGAAACAAGATTATCAGTAGCTCATGGGTTACGGCTCAAGCTTATATGATTCCACCAAGACATAAAACACCTCATCTTCTTCCAGTTGAACTGATTCGACAGAGATTGATTAAAATACAATAATTTAGGAATTCTAAGGTTTGGTAATTATAAATGACTTGAAGTAGCTAATAATCTAATTATCTTAAGTTTATCAGTAAACTGAATTAAAATAAACATCATGAGTAGTTATAGTCATGGAATCAAATGTCGACAAATTTCTTACGAAATCATCGAAATATATCTTTTTTTAAGGGTCCAACATAGAAATTGGCAGAATTTTTAATAGTACCAAATTTCTGTCCCACATAACGAAATGTACGTCGAAATGACCGAAATCCGCCATCATGTCTTTTTCAGACAAATTCGCCGGAATTTTTAATTTTAATAGTAAAAAATCTCATCTTTATCGACAACTTACATTTTCCCTCAATTCCGATTTTATTTTCATAGCAGAAAACATTTTACTGAGATTTGACCTGAAATTGACGAATTCCCACCGAAATTTCTCCTAAAAAAATACAAAATTTCCACCGACATTTAACCGAAATTTAACAAATTTTCTTTTTTTTTTACTAACTGAAACCGATATTGAAATCAACATTTAAAACCTTGGTCATAGTTACATACTTACATTATTTTGTGACAATTGACGATTTAATCCAATTCCGTTAAATTCTAAAATATAACTCTATGAAGTGTTCGCTTTAGAGTTCATGGAATTTTTTTTTAACGATAAAGGATAATTCGAGAGAAAAGAGGAAGAGAATGGCTTACCCTTTTGCAGTTCCAAGTATTATGTTCATCCTGATAGCCCATGTCAATGGACTCACTTCACCCACATCCCCATGAAGCCACTGATCGAGATTGCCATTGTCGACATACTCGTAAACGAGCATCCTAGCGAGAGAAAAAAAAGTTTTTTTTTTTGTTTTTGGGGGGTTCTAAATCAGTTTGCAGTTCATCTTTAAGTACTGAATCAAATTGGAGACTCGAGAAACCAATGCAACAAGAAATCATGAAAGGAAACGGATCGAGCGAGCGGAATACCTATGTGATTTCTCAATGCAGTAGCCGAGCAATCTGACAAGGTTCTTGTGCCGGACACGGCCGATGGCTTCGACCTCCACGCCAAATTCCTTCTCTGCTTGACCCCTGAATCAGAAAACCCATCACTTCCTTAACAAAAATTCATACTGAGAATTGCAATTGAGAGAAATACAAATCACAGGAAACCAAAGTTCTATGGTCCTTTTAGGAATTGGGGTGAGGGAGAGGAGTGCACCTGTTGTTGAGGAGGTTCTTGATGGCCACAATGGTGTGGTCGGGTAGGACACCGCGGTAGACGACCCCGTACCCGCCCTCACCGACCACATTCTCATCGGCGAGCCCGCCGGTGGCCTCCTCCACCTCCCGCATCGTGTACCGCTGGCCCCACCCGAGTTGCGACACCTCGGGCGCCATCCCGCCGCCGGCGAGCGGGGCGGCATTGGCGGCGGCGGCCCGGCTCTCGCCACTGGCGGTGGTTCCCGAGGTGGAGGCTGGAGGCGGCGGGGACTGGTGGCCGGAGAGCACCACCGCGCCCTTGGGGATGTCGATGCGGACGGTGTTGGGCGGTAGGGGGCGGTGGGAGATCTCGACGATCTCCTTGGAGACTAGTGGGGTGGGATCCTGGAGGTGGAGGATGAGGGGTTTTATGTGAGGGCGGTGGGGAGGGCGGCGTCGGCGGCGGCGGTGGGAGATGACGCTGCAGAGGGGGATGGTGACGAGGAGGAGAAGGACGAGGGAAGCGCCGACGGCGACGGCTATCACCACCCACAGGCGGAGTCCGAAGATGGCGGTCGGGTTCGAAAGGGAGCTGTTCAGGTTCCACATTGCACTCCCACTGCCTAAATCTTCCAAAATAATCCAACAGAACCTATGAATGTGTGCATGAAGGCAACAAAACGGAGAGAGAGAGAGAGAGAGAGAGAGAGAAAATCGTATATAGAGAGTATAGAGAGAGATAGAATTGTAGAGAGAGAGAGAGAGAGAGAGAGAGAGAGAATTGTTACTGGATGTTGATGTTTTGTTTGGCGGGGCATACAGAGTTGTAGCAAAGAAGGTGAAGAGGAGTTGGGGATCGAAGGATTTTCTGGCGAGAGGTTGGGATGAGGTGTGTGTCGGAAGCTCGTTAACACATCGGACGGTCAACCTGTAGTGTGGGTGTGGAGAGCGATAGCTTTTTTTTTATGGCACCCAAATAAAACACATTGGTTGTGGTCTTTTGTTCTCAACAAGTTTAAGCATGGCCAAGGGGAGGGTTCATCTAGATGTATTCATGGAATTTTAGTATTGGCACTAGTTAGGGTTCAGACGAGGAGGAGGTGGAGACGATAGTGGATCAATAGCAAGGACAACAAGGGCAGGGGAGGGTAGGCTGATGATTAAGGATGTGGATATTTTGGGGTTATTAGGCATGCTATTTAAGGACCATATAAATTCGTTGGGGGACCAAGACACTCCGGGTGCCAACTAGAACCATAGGTGCATTTAGATGGGTCCTCAATTCGCCCATTATATGGAACCATATGGGCTTCCTAACAAAAATATAGCGACCACTTTCTGGAACCTACTCCAAGAGACTCCCTATTATAGGGAGTCGTATTAGAAATGACCAAATGCTATATGGGAAGAGGTCATCGCTAGCCCCCGGATGCTATTTTTTTTTTAAATCACAATCGTTCACTTTATGAATGTATGGCTGACATGACATACGACGAGTGGGGACCAACAAGCAGCGAACGATGCTCACTTGTCAGAAGCGGCTTGCGGAGTAGTGAAACCTATTATAGCAAGTTGTAGGAACCTGTTGGACCACTTTTTTGGCCATCTCACTTGCTATTGTAGCAAAGGAGGAGAAATGGCGAGTCGCTTGGAGATGCTCTTAGTAACCCAAACCTCCTAACTTACAGGACGCTCTCCCTGTAAACCTTGCTTTCACTCCCGCTCTGAAAACCCCCTCTCCCTATTTTATATTGGATTCATGTGCAGAGCATGGGTTCAGATTTTGGGGAGTACTATTTCGTTGGGTGTGGAGCACAATATGCGTTGGCAACTGAGAAAAGCATTGGTTTGTGAGGAAGTATACATAAATATCATTACTTAAAATTATATTAACACTTAAAACTCTTCTCTTTCAAATAAATTTTTTTTATGAAAATAGTAATAAATTTGATTCTTCACAATGACCTCTCAAACATGTCTACTTTTATATATATATATATATATATATATATATATATATATATATATATATATATATATATATATATATATATATATATATATATATATATATATATATATAATATTGATTGTACATTGTTGTTATTATAAAATTAGTTTTTATTATTTTAAATATATCTATACGGTGCTCTGGAGGTTCTTTCAATCCTATGCTTAATTGAAATTTGATGATATTGCCTTCCCACTCCCGTTCTAGCACCCACTACACGCTTTGGTTACTTATGTTAACAGCGGTGGACACAACCCATTTTCTTGAAACTTTTTTTTTTGAGCACCCAACATCTCAACTGTGGTAGGGCTAAGGCAGCCCCTATCAGTTATTAATTCGATGCAAGTCGGAGTCGATCCCAGGTCTCGGGTACCAACCCCCCAGACTTTAGCAACTCACCTAGCTGGCACTTACTCTTGAACATTGTTGGTGATGGATATAGCTTAGTTTAATTAGGGTTTTGCTTATTTCACGCATTGAATTACTCTAGGCACTCAACTTGATATTGGAAAAACTACGGTAACTTCGTCAATCTCTAATTGATAGTGGCACCACCGAGCGCCACCTCTGAGTATCTGCCTCTGAGTGCCGCCCAGTGATGCTGGCAAGCTCAGATGCCTAATGATGCAACCACGCCCTCGTCAACTCTCCCCCTCCTCTCACTTCGCAGTTGATTCTAGTGTCCATGCAACTTGTCGCTGCTGGACGGAGGGTGCCCACAAGGCAGTTGCATCTTTTCTGCCAACGTGGCCATGCCTACACAACTACAGCACTCGTGGCCTGCACGATTCGAACGAAGGATCTGCACCCCAACGCAACGTGCGCCAACTATACTAACATTCAGGTACTTAGACTAGAGGGGCACCAAAATTATCACCCATTAACTGTTATCATAAGGTTTGTTGGTCTTGTGGATGCTAGATGCTGTCATATTGTCTTGAACATAGATGGCTCATGTCGGGTCTGTGGGACTCACTCTGGTTGAATCGGGTTGGCTCGGATCTAGTTACTTATCAATCTAATGTCTGGTCCCGTTTCTAAGATATAGTTTACCAATCGATCAAGACAGTTAGCTCGTAATCGTGGCAGGCAATTGCTATAGACCAGGAGATGGATTATCGATTGAAGTGGCTTTACTGTTGTTTGCTTTGGCATGTGGCGCCTCCTGGAGGTCCGATTGTGACCTCCCCTCCAATGAATACCATAAGAAAGAAAAAAAAAAACGATACCCACCAGAGGATAGGAAAGTTGGGAAGCAACTATTGCTTTGGTGAGGAGGTTGTGGGTTCAATTCCTTCCCCTCTAGATTTACCTAGGAGTTAGGAGAAAACTTCTGAGTGGGTTGGTGGGCATCCTTGGAGGGATTAATTAGAGCCTGAAGAGGATCCATTGCTCGAAAGGTTTCGGGACACCCGCCAATGTTAAATAAAAATAAAATAAAATAGTATAGGCTAATGAGCCTGAAGTTTTGAGATCTTAAATCCTAGTACAAAATAGTATGAGACTACATATGGGTAAGATTTCACAGCTTACTTCTGGGATGGCTCATGAGACCTAGGGTATGTTTGAATTCGATCCAAGTAAGTTCTAGTAAAATAAAACCTCTGTTTACTTTACTGTATTTTTTTCTTTTATTTTACTAGGTCTTATTTCTTTTGGGGTTATTTTGACTTTGCCCCCCAAACTTTGCCTTGAATTAGACTTTACCCCCCATATTTCATTAATTAGACTTTACCACCCAAAACTAACTGTTCCGTCAGCTCACCCCCCCAAACTTTTTTTCTTTTCCGTCAGCTCACCCCTTCTCTTAGATGGTGAGCTGACAGAAGAGTTAGTTTTGGGAGTAAAGTCTAATTAATGAAAATATGGGAGGGAAAGTCTAATTCAATGCAAAATTTGGGGGGGGCAAAGTCAAAATAACCCTTTCTTTTGAATACAAACATGCTCTTTTCGAGCAGTCGAGGAAAGAAAAACAACAGACCGTAGTATGGATTGTGAAAAGCAGTGGCAAACATTATTGGTGTCTGGCTCATCTCCACCTAATTGTTTTTAGGTATTGGGTTGCCCTCCATGTGGCTTGTGTCCATCATCCTTGACAAAAAAAAAGAGAGGAAAGTTTGACATAAGTCCTTTTTTAGAGATGACTTTTAATTACAGGACACTTTAATTTCGAAATATAGCTCAAGTCCCTCCTGAGGAATATATATTTTTTCTAAAAATGAATGTATACTCTTTCTGAAACGAATGTATCCTACTTCTGAAGACGAATATATACTCTTTCTAGAGGCGAATGTATACTTGTAAGAACCTTAGCTAATTATGATGTCATGAGGTTAATAATGCAAAATAGTTAAGGACCTATACCTAATTTGCCAAAGAAAAAATGTCTTCAAGACATTCTAATCGAATGACTATACGTAACAATCGAACCAAAATCACTTTCACTATGGATGTGAAGTCACTTTCACATACTAAGTCTCGGAATTCAACTGACCACCATGGCCGGCGGCCCAAAGCAATGCTCCTCCTCTTGGGGCTATGTGGTTGCCTAGTCACTTTGTTTGGTCCTACTTCCATGGCCGTTCAAAAATTCAAATCATATTTTGCTACAAGGGAAATGTCTTGGGTTGGGTTAGGGTTAAGGTTTCCCAACCTGACCCTGGGTTGGGTTGGCTTAGGGCTAACCCCTCGGCTGTGAACCGACCCAATCCAAACCCTAGCAGTAAAGTATAAGATAGGGAGGGCACTAGTTTTCCAATAGGTTAAATATATATCTATATTTTTTTTTTAATGTTGGAAGGGGACCCATAGCCAACTAGGCCATGTTTGGATCGGATTTTGATTTTGGGATTCTTGGAGCCCATAATCCCAGAATCCCAAAAAAAAAGAGCTCCGAAGACCAGAACCTCAATTTTGGACTATGAAAAAATGGCTCCCATAAGCACATTTTGGTCTATCCGAAGAAACGTTTTTTGAGATCCGATTGTATTCAAACAGACTCATCTTCTTTTTTAGGGATTCTGGGCTTCCAGAATCTAAAAATTTTGGATCCGGAGCGTATCCAAACAGGCCCTTACTGACTGCTCATTCCATTATGCTTTCATCTCTTCTATTATACTTGTTGTGAACCAAGTTGGTTATACTTTATATATACGTTAAATGCTAATATTCCTCATAAATGGCTGATGAAAATTATCGTCTCTAGATTTGTTTGATATAGAATCATATACTGTGACATACATGGTAAAATATTACTTCTTATGAAAACAATATCTTAGCTAAATTAATCTTCAAAAATTGGTAAAACAAGCTATGATACCCGACCCAACCCAACCCAGCATAATACGAGCTGGGTTAGGATTAGGGATGGGTTTTCTCAACCCGACTTTAGGCTGGGATGGGTTAGGGTTAAGATTTTATGACCTTGGATCGAGTTATGATCGACGACAACCAACCTAACCCTACCCGAGTTACAGCCCCCTATAATCGGCTGTCCCACCCAATCCAGCTCACAAAGAATAACGACCCGTCCAACAATGGCTTGTTGCCACCTGTAGTAGGGCTGCCAATCACCGCACGGCACATCACCGCAACCATTGCCTTGTGGGGGCCACCGCAATGCTCAATATGGCACACCATGATAGCCATCCCGACCTCGCTATGAGGTGAGCCCTGCCCAACCAAATTGGGCTCCATGTTTTGATGCCTGCCAAAAATGCATCGAACGGTTCACATTGGACGGTAATGTCAAGAAAATTGCTCTCAGTGGGCTCAGGCCTGCATCATTGACCTAGGAAGTATACAGCACTTCTTTGGTGCAATTAAGGGTGGGACTTGGGCGGATCTAACCCGAACCCGACCCGAACAATGGACAAACATAGACAAAGTTGGTTAAAACTTGGACGGATTTGGATAAAAAAAGATCAATCCGATTTCAATTTGGACAGATTAGGGCACCAATCTTCACAACCCGAGGAAGTGACAATAAGGTTAAATGATTTGGTAGTTTTTTTAATGGAAATCAAAGATTGTTTGATGTTGAATGCTAAGAATTCGTTTGTTAGTGTTTAGAGCACAAGAAAGACCAATGTACAAATACCTGTAACATTGCCACACAGGAGCACAAATAAGCCCGCCTTAAAGTATATAAAATACACAGAGGAGTAAGCGGTAAAATTCAGCCCAATATATAAAACTCATAGTTGATTTCTACAAATGACTGATAATTAATATTTAAAAAAAAAAAAAAAAAGAATCAGTACCCAATCATCTAAACCGCACCGACTACTTGGAGATTGGGCCCAAAAAATTTGTTCCGACTTCTCATTGATATCACGAGCAATGCAATTCCTCATCAATGACTGGAAAAAGAAAAAAAAAAAACATGATAATCGCACATTTGATCCTCAACTTCGCACACGGCCACTCACAAAAATTTCAGTCCCTTCCTGAAGGGACCATCACTCATCTCGTAAATAGATCGCAACGATTATCACTCCACAGTTGAAGGCACAAAATCATCTGAGAAGCATCTTACATACCGCTTCACAAGCAGAAGTTGCAGTCTCGCTCATGAAGCAAGGCGCACCCTTTTACCCTCCACGTTGAATGCCCTGCTGCCGTCTAGCTGCACCAACAAGCATGACCGTTGGTATTTTACAATTTTAAGCTCACATTAATAACCGAAGTGCATCACACGTCGATATGCTTCTTTCTAGACAATAGCACATATATAACAAATTATCCATCGAAGTACAATAGGGTAAATTACATGAAACCCTCCTGAACTACTGCTCATTTTCATGTTACCCCCCTGAAAAAAAAATCCGAACAGAATATCCGGCACCTATCTAGGGGTTTAAACCGTTGACGGAAAACGTTATCATTTTTTTTAGTTCGGTTTAAACTAAGATGCTTCAAAAGACCAGGGGTGTTTTGTTCGGTTTTTTAGTTCAAGGGGATAACGTGGAAACGAGTAGAGGTTCCGGAGGGATTCATTTGATCTATCCAAGTATAAATGCTTATGAACTCTAGTCGCTAGATGAAACAATCTGCCCCAAAACAAAATTCCTAGTGTTTCACAAAAATGTACAACACAAACAGATAGTGGATTTAGATTTCTGACCAATAAAATTAAGACCCTCATCCTCCAAAAATTGGTAGCGATCCATGTGCCGGTACGTATCTGATGCTGTAAAAACCCCATCAGTGTCCCACCTAATTATGACATTACAACACTTGAAGTCCAACCAAATATAAAAGCAAGGTTCCCAGGCCCTTTCCCCTTATTTTCAATTGAAAATAGAGCTTATATAAAACATCCAAGTACCATAGGCGCCATGTCATGCTTTGTAAACCCCACCCTCAACATTAACCTCAAGTTCAAGAAAAGTACTCATATCAGCAAATTGTAGCATACATATTGTCATCTTGGCACACTTTAGCATCTCACAGATTGTCCACTAGGAAGCACCGATACTGATATGGGGATACGGATACGATGATACGTGGATTTTTGAAAAGCTAGGGTACGCAGTATGGTAGGGATACGTTTGTAATTTTATATATATATATATATATATATATATATATATATATATATATATATATATATATATATATATATATATATATATATATATATATATATAGGGGAGGGATACTCTTACTAATGGGGCTTACAAATGATCCTAGCCATCAGTTTGAATCGGATGGATGGCTGGGATAAAGTGAGATCTCTCTCTCTCTCTCTCTCTCTCTCTCTCTCCATTGATCATCACCAGCCCAGACCCCCCTCCCGTCCAGCTCCAGCAACCCGACCCCCCCTCCCGTCCGGCAGCCCCGACCCCCCCCTCCCGTCCGGCAGCCCCGACCCCCCCTCCCGTTCGGCTCCGACGACCCCCCCTCCCGTTCAGCTCCGGCGACCCGACCCCCTCTCCCGTCCGGCAGCCCCGACCCCCCCGGCCTCCCCCCCCTGGAACACAGCCCCCTCCCCTCTGGCTCCAGCACCGAGCTCCGGCAGCCCTCCGACATCCGACCTCGACCCCGACAGCTCCAGATCCGGCAGCCCCCGACCCCTCCGGCCTCCAGATCCGGCAGCCCCATTCCCCTCCGGCGATCGGTGCCGGATTTGGAGGGGAAGGGCGGTCGGGGCTGTGCCGGTCGGGACTGCCGGTGTCGCCGGAAGGGGAGGGGGTCGGGGCTGCGCCGGTCGGGACTGACGGTGTCGCCGGAGCCGGAGCCGTCGGGGTCGGGGCTGCCGGGCGGGAGGGGGCGGTCGATGCCGGAGTCGGAGCCGTCGGGGTCGGAGGGCTGCCGGAGCCGGAGGGAAGGGGTCGGGGCTGGTTTAGTTGATGGAAAGAGAGAGAGTGATAGAGAGATGGATGGTTTAATCCCAACCATCCATCAAAATCGATGGATGGCTGGGATCATTTGTAAGCCCCATTAGTAAGAGGCCATTAGTAAGAGTATCCCTCCCCATATATATATATATATATATATATATATATATATATATATATATATATATATATATATATATATATATATATATATATATATATATGGGCTGGGATCCGTTGACAACCCAAAATGGGAGGTAAATTTACCTCCCATTTTTAACTTGATTCAATCGGTGGATAGAGGTTTCCGAATTTGCTGATTTTTTGTGAGGATGATCAACATGGCAAGTTGATCATCCTCACAAAAAATCAGCAAATTCGGAAACTTATAAGGGCATCAAATGTGTTATTTAAATTAACGGTTCAAATAGACGGTTCAGAAACGTTTGATTCAATCGGCGCCCTTAGAAGTTTCAGATTTTGTTAATTTTTTGTGAGGATGATCAACATGCCATAATGATCATCCTCACAAAAAATCAACAAAATCTGAAACTTCTAAGGGCGCCGATTGAACCAAATGTTTCTGAACCGTCTATTTGAACCGTTAATTTGAATAACACATTTGACGCCCGTATAAGTTTCAGAATTTGCTGATTTTTTGTGAGGATGATCAACTTGCCATGTTGATCATCCTCACAAAAAATCAGCAAATTCGGAAACCTCTAACCAACGATTATGGCGAGTTGTAAATGGGAGGTAAATTTACCTCCCATTTTGGGTTGTCAACGGATCCCACCCCTATATATATATATATATATATATATATATATATATATATATATATATATATATATATATATATATATATACACTTAAATATAATATTTTGTGCTAGAATATAAATAGTGAATAATTTGAAAATTAAATATGACCATGCTCATCATTCATTACATGATTTACATTCAATACCACAAAAAAATACAAAGCAAGTGACACAATCATCCATTACAAAAAATAACTCTAACAACATTATGCAAGTGTCATATTCATTGTCCATTACAAATCGCTAACATTCATCCTCCATTACAAAATACAAAGTTAGTGTCACATGCATCATCCAAAAAACAAAACATATAAATCATATCATTAAGTAAATGATCACGTATATAATTTAGACCCATATCTGAAGTTCTGGTCGAGTTCAGGTCAAATTTTTGGATTTTAGACTACATCACCATCCATACATATCCCGGCGTATCGGTCCCGTATCCCCGGCGTATCGGTCCCTTATCCCCAGTGTATCGGCCCGGTATCCCCGGCGTATCGGCCCCGTATCCCCAATGTACCGGATCTTTTTTTTTGTTTTTTTAAACTCCGATACTTCCTAGCCGTATCGGATACGTATCCCGCCGTATCGGAGTATTAGGAAGTATCCGATACGGGTACGGCACCTGTTTCGAAGTATCGGTGTATCCCTTATTGTCCATCTACAAGGGGGTACAACTACAACCCAAAAGATGGTTGTGTCCCAATATGTTCTTTTAAACCTAGATCCTCAAGATGCTTGACCCGTCTTTTGGCAAGCTCTAATTTCTACTCAGCGATAAAGGCAACCCTAATAGCATTTTTTTGTATAAAAATATAATTAAAATTAAAACAAGATGGGTTGGCCCGCAAGACGTTGGTCGGACGCACCGGGTCGACCAGTAGGGGGTTGGCCGGACACAACTGGTTGACCCGCGGGGTGTTGGTGGCCCGCAGGGCGTTGGACAGATGTGGCGGGTAGGCTAGCAGAGGGTGACCGTGGCCACCAGAGGAGTGCCGCTGTTTTTTTTTAAAATAATTTGATAATATTTTTATATAAAAAATATAATTAAAATTAGTACACAACGGATCGACCTGTAGAGCGTTGGCCGGATGCAACAGGTCGACCTGCAGGGTGTTGGTGGCCCATTGGAGCGCTGGCCGAATGTGACAGGTTAGCTCGCCGAAGGTGGCGGAGTGTTGCTACAGAGCTGATAGGCACGAACATTACTATATGGGTCGTGTGGGTATGCACACGTGCCGGTCGTTGTGTACTATGCGGGTCGCATGGGTATGCACGTACGCTCAATGTCGCTGTTGTGCTGATAGGCCTTTTTCTTATTTCCTCAATCATTAGGTCCAAGCAATGAATTACACAAGGTGACCATAACATGTGCTTTCTTGTCTGCATTATGTGGCCTCATTATCTGTCTTAATATGAACCACATATTCCTCCCCTGCTTCCACAACCTCGTCCATCAAACTTAAGACTCGAATCCTTTACTTTGTCAATGAACTACAAAAGGTGACCAGAACATGTGTCTGCATTATGTGGCCTCATTATCTGTCTTAATCTGAACCACATATTCCTCCCCTACTTCCACAACCTCGTTCATCAAACTTAAGATGTAACTTGAATCCTTTCACTTTGTCTGTTGCATAAACCGACTTTAGAACACCGTCGTCGAATAGGAGTTTCCCACGAGATTGATCAAGGACCACCAATTGAAGCTCGTCTAGCCATCACACCTAATAATGCATCCCCTTTCTTGCCATGATTGCTTAAAGGTAGTAATCCAATTAACTCTCGTACTTTTCTTTAACACATTTGTGTCCAATATCATACAATGTGGGGCCTACCACTGCATCGAACATAGTCTAAAAGTATGGAGAAGCAATAGCATGTGGCAGTTATGTTATGCAAGAAAAACTTCCTTGTGGCACGATAGGCATATTGCTTTGCCTTCTAACCCATAGTGCTAAGTGCCCCTTAAACATAGTTGCCATTGGCATAAGGGCCCCTAGTTATCTCCTACACATCCTCCTCCTAACGTCGTGCACTAAAAGCACGACATAGTAAAGGCCCCAAACCACCACGTGACCCACCAACTCTAGATGAGTTGCCAATCTCAAACGTTCCTCCCCTGCGCTTTGCTAACGCTGTATGCCAGCAATGCGTAAAGACTCCCTCCTAGCCGTAGCATACTTCGGATCCAAGTCCTCATCAATGCCAAAAACTCTTCTCTACGTGCATCCATTTCTTGTGTTATTATATTCTTTCGCACAACCTTTACTTTTGACCCTGCTAGGAGGGCCTACATTTCCTTCTTGACTTCATTTGGCCCCAGCTTACACCTAATCACTTGGCATGTTTGATGTACCAAGTGTTGCTTCAGCCTTGTGATGCCCCCATTTATGACCATCCAAAAACAATTGTATTTAATCTTGTGCCGAATGTTAGGAATCGGGGACATGTGCGCCAATGGCAAATCAATTTCTCGAACTATTGTTTTTCTATAATAATAAAACAAAGAAAGCCAATTATTTCATTCAAAATAAATAAATATTTTTTCATTTAATTCATAAATAAAAATTTGAAATTATGATCTAAATAAATTGGATGTTAAAAGTTTACTTGATTAAAACAATGCCCTCGTGGATGGAGTGCAGATGAACTCGTCGCCCCTAGAAGTTTCAGAATGTGCTGATTTTTTGTGAATGATGTGCACCTTACCTTAGATAGAACACCCACAAAAATTCAGCACATCCTCAAACTTCTAGGGGGATCAAATGTCAGATGGTCAATAAAACTTCAAACATTTGATGCCCCCTAGGAGTTTTAGAATGTGCTGGTTTTTTTGTTAGTGTTCTATCTAAGGTTTGGTGTTTATAATAACAAAAAACAACACATTCTAAAACTCTTAGGTGCATCAAATCACTGACAAATGGAGGTAAGTTTCCTCCGAACGTCTGGAGGCTCCATTTCCCAATAAATATATATAAATATATATATATATAGGGGGATGCTTAGGTGCGGTCCGCGGTTCCATGCACCACTCCGTGCATCTGATGCACGCGGCGGGTACATCAGACGGCTGTGGACCGCACCTAAGCATCCCCCTATATATATATATATATATATATATATATATATATATATATATATATATATATATATATATATATATATATATAGAGAGAGAGAGAGAGAGAGAGAGAGAGACAGAGGATACTGGGTATAGGCTGGCGGCCTATTTCGACGAAATGGGCAGCCACCTATTTGATGGCCCAAGGTGTCTTAGAATGTGCTGATTTTTTTGTGAGCATAAGCACCTTACCTTAGATAGAACACCCACAAAAAATCAGCAACTTCAAAAACTTTTAGGGGTATCAAATGTGATATTTCAGATTAACGGTTACAACGGACGATCAATAAAACTTCTAACATTTGATGCCCCTAGGAGTTTTAGAATGAGCTGATCTTTTGTAGGAGTTCTATCTAAGATAAGGTGCTTATGCTCACAAAAAATAGCACATTCTAAAACTCCTAAGGGCTTCAAGTGGGTGGCTGCCCATTTCGCCGAAATAGGCTAGCAGCACATTCCCCGTTTCCCATATATATATATATATATATATATATATATATATATATATATATATATATATATATATATATATATATATATATATATATATATATATATATATAGGGGGCATGCTATGTTGCGGCATGCGGTACGTGAGGCACCGCAGCCGTCTGATGCACGCGCTGCATGCACCGCATGCACGCAGCGGTGCATCAGACGGCTGCGGTGAGGTGCCGCACTTATCGCATGCCACATTATAGCATATATATATATATATATATATATATATATATATATATATATATATATATATAGGGTTATGCTATGGTACGGCCACCTTAACGTGCGGTTAACATGTAACCGGGCACGTGGAGGTTTTTTTTTTTTTAGATGATCACCTTCCCTTTGATAAGCCACATGTCAAAAATCAGCTCATTCTAAGACCTCTAGGTGCATCAAATGTGCTCAGTTTTATTGACCGTTCATTTTAATCGTCAAATTAAGGAACACATTTGATACACCTAGAGGTCTTAGAATGAGTTGATTTTTGCCATGTGGACTATCAAAGGGAAGGTGATCCTAAAAAAAAAAAAACTTCCAAAGCATGGTTGTAAGTTAGCCGCACGTTAAGGTGGCCGCACCATATATATATATATATATATATATATATAGAGGCGTGTTAGGCTGCGGCGTGCGGTACCCGGCCTGATAAATGCGGTGGCAAAATCTGGCCGTCCGATCGCGCGGATCGGCTGCGGATCGGCTGCTAACTGCCCGCAAACCTCCCGCCCGTCTGATCATCTGTACAGACCGTCCGATCCCGTATAAATCCAGTCGCTCGGTGTGTTTCTATGATGATTTGATTCCCATCCGTTCGATCGATAGGATCGAACGGACTAAAAAATTTTCGCTGTTACTGTAGCGGCTACAGTAACAGCGAAAATCCCTTTAGTCCGTTGGATTCCCATCGATCCAACGGACTAAAGGGATTTTCGCTGTTACTGTAGCCGCTACAGTAACAGCGAAAATTTTTTAGTCCGTTCGATCCTATCGATCGAACGGATGGGAATCAAATCATCATAGAAACACACCGAGCGACTGGATTTATACGGGATCGGACGGTCTGAACGGATGATCAGATGGGCGGGGGGCGGGCGGGGGATTTGCGCGCGATCCGCAGCCGATCCGCGCGATCCGACGGCCAGATTTTGCCACCGCATTTATAGGCGGACACCGCACGCCGCAGCCTATCATTCCTCTATATATATATATATATATATATATATATATATATATATATATATATATATATATATATATATATATATATATATATATATATATATATATAGAGAGAGAGAGAGAGAGAGAGAGAGAATACGGGGTATGAGCTGACAGCCCATTTGCTCAAATGGGCCGTCAGCCGGTAGTCGTCCGATTGGATCCGATCATACCGTCCATTTTTTTTAAACAAAAACAGCTGTATTGAATTTTATTTTTTTTGCATTCTCTCTCCCTCTCTCTCTCTGCAGCCCCCCTCCCGACCACGTCCCGCTCCAGCCCCCTCCGACCCGGCAGGCCTCCGGCGACCCCCGTCCCCACCCGGCAGCACCCCGGCGGACCCCGGCAGACACCCCAGCCGTCGCTCGCAGTGCCTCCGACGACCGGAGCCGTCCCTCTCCCTCTCTCTCGCGAGCGGCAGCAGCACCCGCCCGGCACCGGCGTTGGCCGAGGCGCGGGGCGCAGGCGGCTCGTTGGCCGGGGCGTGATCGGACGGCTGTGTCGTGCGCGGCTGCCGGTGGACGGAGAAGTAAGGGGCTGCCGGAGTGGAGCCTGGTTGGAGAGGAGCGAGACGCCGGAGGGGGAGGAGAAGGTGGCTGCCGGCGCCGGGAGTGGAGGTCGGGGAGGTGCCTGCTCGCGCGTGAGAGAGAGAGAATGTAAAAAAAATAAAATTCAGTTCAGCTGTTTTACAGCTGTTTCTGTTTAAAAAAAATGGACGGTATGATCGGATCCGATCGGACGGCTACCGGCTGACAGCCCATTTGAGCAAATGGGCTATCAGCTCATACCCCGTATTCTCTCTCTCTCTCTCTCTCTCTCTCTCTCTATATATATATATATATATATATATATATATATATATATATATATATATATATATATATATGGGAAATGAGTTCCTATGACATGTCATAGGGAGTACCCTATGACATGTGGTGAGTTAGTAGCCCTAGAATATTTAGAATGTTCTGAATTTTTATGAGGATGATCACCCTATCTTAGATAGGACCCCCGCAAAAAATCGGCTCATTCTAAAACTTCTAGAGGCATCAAATACGATTTTCAATTTAACGGTTAAAATGGATGGCCGATAAAGCTTTTAGCATTTGATGCCCCAACAAGTTTTAGAATGCTTTGATTTTTTGTGGACATTCTATCTAAGGTAAGGTGATCACCCTCAAAAAAATTCAGCACATTCTAAACATTCTAGCATTACTAATTCACCATATGTCATAGGGTACTCCGTATGACATGTCATAGGAACCCAGCCCTCTACATATATATATAGGGCATGGATACTCTTAATTATGGAATTACACACCACCTTTTACCTACCCTAAAGGTTTCAAAATTTGATGAAACTTGGTGGGGATGTGATGCAGGACGCCGACCATCCCGAGCCGCGACACGCCGCCAGCTGGAAGCGCCGTCTGTGGGAGGACGGTTGAGATCGTCATCCGAGTAGATCTGGACTGTTTTGGCCTGGATAATTTCGTTTGTTAAGTAAATCTGGTTTTAGATTTAAATAATTGTTAATCCCGTTTTATAAGGGATAGGATATTGCTGCAGATAATTTTCTTGGATTATTTAAGGGGATCTTCTCCTCTTGTTATGGGATGATGAAATTAAGAAAAAGAATTTCGTGCCTTTTTTGGTTCCTGTGATGGGTAACCTCTGCTTCTTTTCCCCCTTGTTCGTCCTTGCGTGAGAGACGCTCGGCATCCCTTCTTCCGTGCGTGAAGCACCACCCGATCTCTCCCTTCCCCACCTCTCCTCTGTTCTGTGTTTGTCGCGAATCCGACGAGGCCATCTGAACCGCAGCCCCACCTCTAACCGCTAGCGGCCCGTCGATCGGTGGCAGCCCGCCCGGCCCGATCGTTGCCGGCGAGTGGCCGAGCCCTGAGGTCAGGCCCGACCCATCCCAGCCCCGCGTGACACCCGCCACCGGCGACCGTCCAGCCCCGCCCTCCATCACCTGAGCCGTCGGCCCGATCCGCCCGCCCGACCCGATCCGGTCGCCGCTCCACGCCACCCGCCGCTGTCTTGCCCAGACCCAAACCAGAGTTTGGATCCATTCACTGCCCTCTCCCTGTTCGGCTGAAAGAGAGGAGAGCAGAGAGAGAGTAGTGGAGGAAAGATAGAGGACAGTCACGGGTTCCCTTGAACCCTTGGTCCTCTGTCCCTGCAGAATCCGGTCAGAACTAAAGTCACATGTATTGCAGCCGACCCCATGTGCTGTTTCTTGTGATTTTGGGTAATGATCTCAGAAGTCCATATGAAATAAACCTCCAATATTGCACTTGAGTCTGTGAAGGCAGCCACCTATTTTTCATCTAGCAATCCAAGAGCAACCCCACGGTGCCGATTGATTGTGCTGACTTCTGCAAGCCGAAATCAGGTGCACTCGTTCCAAAAACTCATGATAGGCAAATCCCTGTTCTTTGAAAAATTACATTTCAGCCTGTCCTATTATTATCATTGAATATTATTAACGTAGAATTCACCTGCTCTTCATTATATTTGTGATTGCTGGTTTGAAAATAGGACCCTGAATATTATATGAATCTGTGCCCTTTTGAAACATACACCTGTTGAGCCTGTTTAATCATTGAAACCCTGTTAAAGTGTAATTTAGATTACTAATTACGGTCTGGTATTTCCTGTCCAACTTCGGAGGTCCTCACCCCGAACGATCCCCGGTCTTGTCATTTGGGACAACAGTACCATCCACGATGGAAGGAACAATACCTACACCTTTATGAAGAACGGCGAGGAAACCACTCTGTATTCCCAAAAAGAGGTGCCACCATCCCTGAAGGAGTTTGCGTATTGGCAAGATGACCTATACAAGCGTATAGATACTAGGATTAAGAGGGAGTTGGAAGCTGAGTCTTCCCAAGGTACAAGGTTGGGTAGGTTGTCTGAGGTTGTAAGTGACCCCGTTTTTGGTCGGTGGGTACACCAACGGTCCCAATATTAGTTTTCTGTTTGCACTGACAGGTCCAGCAGTCTCACCCCTGAAACCCAATGTTTTGATCGAAAGGCCTGCTCCCAATTATCCCCTTTCCTTGGTACCTTATTGAGCCCACATTGCCTATTGTTGCACGAGTTTGGATACAGGTGTACTTCTTTGCAGGTGAGCAAGTTGGAAGAACAGTGATCGGCAACTGGTTACTATATTTAAATCACTGGCAGGGATCGCCCGAATTCGCGTCTTCGGGACGCTGCTAAGTACATGGTTCGAGCTTTTCAGAGGATTGATGACGTCTTCTACATTCTTACTCGACGGAGTCGAGTTCTCGTCACCCCGGGAGAGCTGATGTAGGACGTCGACCAGCCCGAGCCGCGACCCGATGCCAGCTGGAAGCGCCGTCTGTGGGAGGACGGTTGAGATCGTCATCCGAGTAGATCGTGGGTCGTAGTTTATTTTGCTGTTAAGTTATTTAATTTCGGATGGATAATTAGTCGCTGTTAATTCTGCTAGTTCGATTATGATTATGATTTCGTTTGTTAGGGAGTTGTTATCTCATGTAAGGCTATTTAAAGCCCAGTAAATGTGATTCTAAGGGATGATGAAGAAATTAAGAAAAGAGATTCGTGTGTTGGTTCCTGTGATGGGTACCTCTGCATCTCCCCTCCTTTGTGTCGTCCCTGCGTGAGAAACGTGAACCCCTCCTCTTCCGTGCGTGAAGCACCATCTGCTCTCTCCCTTCTCCACCTATCCATTGTTCTGTGTTTGTCGCGAATCCGACGAGGCCATCTGAGCCGCAGCCCCGCCACTACTCGCTAGCGGCCCATAGATCGGTGGCGGCCCGCCCGACCCGATCCATCCCGACCCATCCCAGCCCCGCGCGACACCCGCCACCGGCGACCGCCCAGCCCCGCCCGCCGTCACCTGATCCGCCGGCCCGCCCCTGGCGACCGCCCGGCCCGGACCCGTACGCCATTCTCCCCTGTTCGGCGGAACGAGATAAGAGCAGAAAGAGAGAGAAAAGATAAGAAAGAGAGAAGAGCAGAGAGAGAGGGAACCGAGAGAGGATAGCCACGGGCTCCCGTGACCCCTTGATCCCCTTGGCCTGCAAAAAAATCTGAACCGTATATCTTGTGGTTGTGGTGTTTGCTGTGTTGTGGTTTGGAGGTCAAAGGACAGCTAGCTTTATTGTTTTCTTTTCATTGATGTGGATGGGACAAACCACAAGCACATGTGAGTGCTTTCCTTGTCAGCAAGAATTCAAAGCAGATCCCCTTCCTTGCAACCAACAATTCATTGCATGTGAATAATTGCGAAAAGCCCCTCCCAGCGCTCGGGAATTTCTAAAGCACTCCTCCTCTGCAAGACGACCCCTGTGGCAACTCTTGTGCACCTTCGAATCAGGTGTGATCGTTCTAACTCATAATAGGCAAATCCTATTCTTTGAAAAATTACATTTCAGCCTGTCCTATTATTATCATTAAATATTATTACACGTAGAATTTACCTGCTCTTCCTTATATTTGTGATTGCTGGTTTGCAAATAGGACCCTGAATATTACATGAACCTGTGTCCTTTGAAACAAACACCTGTTGAGCCTGTTTAATCATTGAAACCCTATTACAGTGCAAATTAGATTGCTAATTAAGATCTGGTAGTTCCTGTCCAACTTCGGAGGTCTTCACCCCGAACGATCCCCGGTCTTGTTATTTGGGAAAACCGTGACGGTTCCCCATCAAACTGGTATCAGAGCTGATGCCATCCACGATGGGTAACCCGGCCCTCTTCCGTGCGTGAAGCACCACCCGATCTCTCCCTTCCCCACCTCTCCTCTGTTCTGTGTTTGTCGCGAATCCGACATGTCATAGGAACCCAGCCCTCTACATATATATATAGGGCATGGATACTCTTAATTATGGAATTACACACCACCTTTTACCTACCCTAAAGGTTTCAAAATTTGATGAAACTTGGTGGGGATGCTATCTATGGCAAGTTGATCATCCTCACCAAAAATCATCAAATGCTATAACCTCTAGGGGCATCAAATGTTAGAAGCTTTATCGACCGTTCAATTTAACCGTTAATTTAAATAGCATATTTGATGCCCCTAGAGGTTATAGAATTTGATAATTTTTGGTGAGGATGATCAACTTGTCATAGATAGCATCCCCACCAAGTTTCATCAAATTCTGAAACCTCTAGGGTAGATAAATGTCAGTGTGTAATTGTATAAGTAAGATTCCATAAGTAAAGGGGGTGTAAGTCAAATTTGACCTAAAATTGTCGTATGAACTAACAAATAAACTAAAGAAGCCTTAAGATTCAAATTTGACTTATTATACCTATCATGATTTTTCCAATTTGCTATTTTATTTCCAGACTGGTTACTAATTTACAACATTTAGATTTTCAAGATATAGCTATCAAAATTATCGGATACTAAAGCTATGTTTTTTAATGTCAACACAAGTGTCAACTGGTATGAGAAGTTGAAGAAAGAATATATGTAACAGGTATTCTCCAAGAAACAAACAAAAAATAGTGTCATTAAAAGCCAGCAAGTCGAATCTTGTCACAAAATACCAATACTTGCTAATTTTGTTAAAAATATTTTATTATAGATAGGAAGAGATGCCAACTCATTATTCTCATCTAAAATATTAGATTTATTATAAGTAGAAAGAAAGATACTAACTCATTTTTCGTAGTCTGAAGTCATGGAAAGCATAATTCCATCTTGAATTGGGTGATGGCCATCGTCATACAAATTTTTATCCCATCCAGATGGGGTCAAATATAAGAAAGATTTAGAAGAATTTGTTGAGCGGCTGTCACCCTGCGTGAACCCACTAAGATAGGTGTTAAAAAAATAAAAACATGTCCAAGACAACTTGGCATGAGCGGAGCATGCTAAGAAACCTAAAAATCAGGTGGATACTCATACAACCAGGGAACAAAATAAAATATAAAAAGAGAAAAAAAAAAAACCATGTACACAGAATCTTATGCCATATACACGTACAATAACCTGAAAACTAGCCTTGTATCTCTTCTAGAAAATCAACAATTTAAACAGTACGTGAATAAACCTATCAACTACATCATAACCCTAACCATTTACTCTTGATCTATTTGGAGTCGGCTTTTTGAATCCTTCTTCGCTAGTAATTTTGTTAAGTTCTATCTTTGGTGTCAAGAGTATACTTTTCCATATATTTTTCTAATGATTTCCATCAAATTTATTTTAGGTTTCCCCCTCTTTTTAGACCCCTCTAAAATAATCTGAGATCCTCTCCATACTAGGGTTTGTGTTTTCTATTCTTTGTACATTCTAGTAGCACCCTAATATGTTTTCCATCACTTATTTCTTAACTGGTACAACTCTTATCCTTCCTATAGTATACTCATTCTCATCCTATCGTCCATAGTTTTACCGCAAATCAACGCCAACATGCTTAGGCCATGGCAACACCTAGTACAAACAATGCATGCAAACTAATTGAGAAATTGTCACTAGCAATTCAATTGTCAATGTCTCATCGTCTCAGCCTAGTTTTTGGGCAGCTTCTGGTGCAGTGCCTTGACACTGACAAAAATCATGTTTAACAGACATCAAAATTATGAATCCCTTGTCCTGAGAATTAGCTTAGGACACAATTGGTGCCTAAACTTTGCAGCACCCACTATAAGAAGTTGAGAGCGGAAAGTTAATTGTCTCCATCATCCATGAACTATGTGAAACACTGAAACTCAATCTTATGGTTAAGCATATTGGTTCTTTAATCTATTAGTACAATTCTCATGCAATACATTATAACTTCTAAACTAAAAGGCCTGAGAAGTAACTAATGTGGAACATGCATCAAATTGTTTTTAGAACATTTATCATGGAAAACAAGTGCTTCAAAATCTTCATCAAAATACCTTTTGCCTCAAGTAAGAAAGAGCTTCCCTCTTCGAAGAGAAGTTGGAGAAAACAGATCCTGAATGTTCCTCAACAAGCACTTTCAGTTGCTTCAACTTCATAGATTGGCTAGGAACCTGAGAATATTCATGTTAGCTGGTTTTAGAATGCAAACATCAATTTATAAAGTTTGCCAGTTTATTTGAACCTGGCGAAGAAGATGCTTGCATAATCTCTTGATCTTTGTTTTAGGCTCAACATTAACTACTCCTTCAAAATCCTCACTTTGTTTCTGGTTTATGCAGCCACTAGAATCAGTAGAATGAACATCATCACCATTATCGAAAGATACCTTGGTTCCCTTCCAGTAGCAACCAGCAATTTTCTTAGGCCGATCCTTGATACCAAGCCCATGCTTTCCTGAAGTAGCTTTGTCCTGCAAGTGGTGAAACATGCCAGAATCTGTTATCATGCATATGCTTCCACTCAGAGGAATGTGCTAGAAGCTAGTCAGAGAACAAATTCCAGTCGTAGTTGAAGAAGTACCAGATGTCAAACAAATTTCTTAAGAAACTCGTCTAAATTTGTTTATCATTTTACATCATCAATTATCTGATACGGATCAGGTTAAAAAGAGCTGCAAGACGACACCTACTGAATTTTCAATAATTTGCATCCGAGAAGAAAATGGCTTTGGCCTTGAAGATACTGAGTCGTATCAGGAAATGTCCCTTGCCCAGTTGTGAGGAGGATAAAGGCTATGTCTAACAAAGAGTCCAAGCTAAATTGGAATGCTTGGGCTACTTGGGGAATCCTGCTGAACCTATATCTGAACCCTAGAAGTTCAAGGACTGTAGATAGCTTTTCTATGTCCAATGCTCTGAGCAAAAAAAAAATTGTATAGGTCATGAGTAATTGAGTATAAATTTCAGAGTATTTGTTCCACATGTTTGGAAATTTACTGGAAAGGCATCAGTCTTTTGGTAAAACAATTGGAAGTGTATATGACTAAAAAAGAAGTGCAAAAGTCTTAGTAGTAAGAATAAGGCTGCTGCATTCACATTTCACTCCGGAAACTTCTCCCACTCCAGCACCCCCGCTTTCTAACCCACGCTTCATGCCCTTCTTCCACTAAGCTTCTTTTTTGCAACCACATTTCGTAATAATCAGCTATTACTATAACACAATGTAGCATGTATTTGTTTATCAACTTTGGAATGCTTATATTATATATTTCGCAGCGCAAAAAGTATAAGTGCAATTTTTTATTACTTTATATTATTCAGAATTATTTTTTCTTCATTTTAAAGAGCCCCAATTTCTAGTCTCACACCTAATCAATTCCACCACCCATTCCCGATTCAAGCTATTAAGAGATGAAAAAACTTCGTTTTAGTTAAAAGACATCAAAGAGATCCAATGTAGCAAAGATACAACAAAATTTGTTGCTTCGTGGAAACTGATCTATTGAAGCATAATACAACTCAAAACTTCTTCTCTCTAAACGATAATCATATTATCACAAGATCTAACAAAAATTATCGCATCATGAGGGATTTATGGTTTTAACAAAGACATCGAGAACTGGTATGGACCGATGCAATTGAAATACTGAACACACAAACAAAACCAATGGTCACGACCTCCAATCTTGGACGTGATAACCACCTACTGATCTGCATCCTTCCATCTCTCTCTCTCTCTCTCTATATATATATATATATATATATAGAGAGAGAGAGAGAGAGAGAGAGAGCGAGAGATGGAAGGATGCAGATCAGTAGGTGGTTATCACGTCCAAGATTGGATCATTGGAGGTCATGACCATTGGTCTTGTTTGTGTGTTCAGTATTTCGATGTGGCGTGCGGTGCGTGCAGCGTCGCACCGCAGCCGTCTGATGCACCACTGTGGTGCGTGCGATGCACGCAGCGGTGAGACACCGCACGCCGCATTTTATCATTTCTCTCTCTCTCTCTCTCTCTATATATATATATATATATATATATATATATATATATATATATATATATATAAGGTTTTAACAAAGACATCGAGAACTGGTATGGACGAACGCAATTGAAGTATTGAACACAAACAAAACCAATGGTCATGGCCTCCAATCTTGGACGTGATAACCACCTACTGATTTGCATCCTTCCATCGCTCTCTACTTTATATATATATATATATATATATATATATATATATATATATATATATATATATATATATATATATATATATATATATATATATATATATATATATATATATATATATATATATATATATATATAGGGCCGGTATCGGCTGACCAGCAATAACCCAACATCCTTTGATACACCTAGAGGTTTTAGAATTGATAGTCGAAAACCGTTGATTTGAAGAGCGCATTTGATGCACCTAGAGGTTTTAGAATGGGCTGATTTTTTGTGAGGATGATCAACATACCATAGACAACACGCCTACAAAAAATCAGCCCATTCTAAAACCTCTAGGTGCATCAAAGGGTGCTAGGTTATTTGCTGGGTCAAAATTTGTTGGGTCATCCGATCCTGACCCATAGGAGCCCGAGAAGCTAAACTCGAGTTCACCATTCAAATGGTGAACTCGAATGGAGAAGCCGCCACGTGTCCTGAGAAAGCGTTCAACCCTCTTTTACTTTTTGCTTTGTCTTTTCAGTGTTCAACCCTCTTAAATGTCTATCCCTTCTTAATTGCTTTATGTCTTTTCAGTGGACAAATGGCGCAATATAAACCATGTTTCACCATTCATTTGTGAACTCAAGCTCACCAAACCCTTTCCCATATATATATATATATATATATATATATATATATATATATATATATATATATATATATATATATATATATATATATATATATATATATATATATATATATATATATATATATATATATCAGAAGGAATGGATACAAATAGCCGTTAGATATAAAGACAAAAAATGGTTAAAAAAAACAAGGGCCGAGATCTCCCTCCCAATAAGGCAACGCCCACCCATCTCTCTCTCTCTCTCTCTCTCTCTCTCTCTCTCTCCATTGAATTCCCAACACCCGCATGCCCCGTCTTTTAGTGAGAACCTCACAAATGACTAAGCCTTCAATCACCGTTCGATTAAATCGATCGGTCTAAAATTCAAAGAAAGAACAAGATCTGTTTTTGGGATGGGAGGGGAGGTTTAAAAGGGGCTACGATATATTTCTTTTATTTGTTTGTTTTTGTTTTTGTTTTTTTTTTTTTTTTTTTTTGGGGGGGGGGGAGAGAGAGAGAGAGAGAGCATAATTTCTCTGCTCTCTCTCTCCCCCCCTACATTGTAGCCATACATCAGTGATCACAATTTCGAGATAAAAGTTCAATGGATCACTATCTTTCAGTGGTCATTGTCCTCAAAGTCTTTCAACGATAAGTCATCCATTGATGTATAGCTCATTTGGAAACAAAAAAAACTTTGAGTGATCACTATCTTCAAAGCCTAAAGATGTATGTTCAAATCCTAAAGATGTATGGCCCATATAGGCATCACTGAGACCGTCATTATTTCTTTGTGCACTGAGACCACCAGAGTTTCTTTGTGCATAAGCAACATGGAAATAATTAGAAAAAACAATAGTTTTTTTTCTTCGATGAGTATTGCTCATCATATTTTTTTTTCATCTTGGGGTTTTTGTTTTTTCCCTCCTTTTTGTTATGTTCTTGGGTTTTCATTGTTCATCTGATTTCTTTTCCAACGTTGGTTTTGGTTTTGATTGTTTATCAATTTTTTTTTGGGGTTTTGATTGTTCATCATATTTCTTCCCTTCTTTCGCACTTTCATAATAGAGCAATAGTTTCTCTTTTTTTTCGTTCATTTTTTTTATTAAGCCTCACACAAAGCAATAGGTTATTCACAAATGCACTAGGAAAACTTTTATTCTTGTTCTAGACTATTAGAAGCTTTATAAACAAACATGTTATGAACGTGCAACGCACACACTCACTTCAGGGTAATGTCATGTAATATTATTGTCTTTATGGCCCTATATCAAAGCTAAGTAGCGAGTTACAATTTGGGCAATCACTATCTGATGCGGGACAAATCCGTGTGACCTCAACAATTGAATTCAGTCGCACTCCAAGATAGGGTAGAAAGCTCTAAGCGGTGTATTTTGCCACTAAAATTTCACTTTTTAGAGATTTGGTAGCCATTGGAAATGGCTTGTTAGTTGTTCGTGATTCACAAGTCTATATCATGGCCCTTAAAAAAATTCCAACAGTTTGGCAGTCAAAAATTGCCTGAAAGTTGTAGGCACAATTTAGGGCTAGTTGTTTCCTTTCTTTTTCAAATTTTTTTGTTCGGGTTTTTACTTCCTGAGTTTTTATTTTCTCTTTGAATGAACATTGAGTTTTCATACAGTCTATTTCATACGTTCTAATTGGATGCATGATACTGAAGGCCGAGCAAAAGAAATTGTACACAGAGGTTCTTTTGTGCTTGTATTTGTTTAAATAGTCGTCTTCCTTCTCAATATTAAGTATCCATATCCTTGTGCACAAATTAATCAGCAATAGTCAATTGATATGGCAAAATCTCATATTTAAATCTCTTTTTTCTCGTTATATCGATTATTTACATGGACTATTAAGTGAAATAATGTAAACTGTAGCTTGCATGTCCTCTGCGCATTTACTCTCATTCGAAGAGAATAATTTGTTTTTCTTCTGAACACTATTGATATAATCAAAATGCAATAGTCTGGCTCTGCATAGAACCTAAAATCTGTGTCGTGCTTAACCTACATTATGGATATTGCCAAAATGCAAGAGAGAAAGACACAAGATGCGCTTAATCGACATCTAGTGTCTTAGAGCGCAAGTTGAAAAGAGAAAGATACAAGATGTGGTAGTCTAGAGGGAGCGTCAGGCTACATAACATTACCGGTTACGGTTACAAATGAGGCAACGACGATAGGATGTCTGGCGACGACAACAGGACGAGTGGCAATGACAACAGAAGTGGCAACGATGACAAGAGTGGCAACGACGACAAGAGTGGCGACAACGATGGGTTGTAGCTGATGTATAGAGTGCACGTTTTCGACGATTAGAGTCTTATTTTAGTTTACATCCTTGATATTGTAGCCTTCGTGATCAGCTATATGAACCGTCCAAAAATTTTGTAACGTATTAATCCTAATAACCTTACTCCATGCAATCGCATTGTTACCATCTTGTAAATGACGACTACTTGAATGAAAATGTGACTACTTCAATTGGTGCACCACCCCCCCCCCCCCCCCCCCCCCCACACACACACACACACATATATATATATATATATATATATATATATATATATATATATATATATATATATATATATATGCACGGAGTGGTGCATCGGACGACTGCGGACCGCACCTAAGCATTCCTCTCTCTCTCTCTCTCTCTCTCTCTCTCTCTCTCTCTCTCTCTCTCTTTATATATATATATATATATATATATATATATATATATATATATATATATATATGTCAAGCTTATTAAGCTTCTCATATAGGTAAAGAGTTCTTTTATATTTCAGTTTAGCTCTATGTTTCCAAAACATCAACTAGAAAGAAAGAAAGCTTTAGTTCTTCACATTTCTTTTATGTTGCCATCCACGAAATAGTCACCTCTATCGAAATATTTTCACAGCTATTAAATTATTATTGTAACCCTTAAAATATTGTTTTCTCTCTCAAAATTGTCACCCCCACAAATTTTTTTCATGCTCGAAATATTTTGCATGCCCTGGGGCATGGACATTACTAGTATATTATATATGAAAGAATGAGTTTTTGGGATGGTTCGGTTCCATCAAGCACCTAAACTGGAACCGAACCGATCTAGGTCGGTCTCGCAAAATTCGGAACCAGAACGAACCAAAATCGCTAAAAACTGAACCAAACCAACCCATTGAGATCAGGTTGTTTGGTTCTTGATTTGACCCAGACCAAGTGTCCACACACAAAAAGGTTCGAGGGTTTGTTCGAACTCGAACCGGTTCGGATTTTGACCGATTCGTACCAAAACACCATAACCATCAAGCCATGTCCCATCTACTTGGTGTCGGCTTTATGAATCATTCTTCGTCATTCATTTCGATTTAGGGGTATATATGTTGTCAAAGAAAGTTTTTCCATGTCTTTTCTAACAACTTCCATTAATGTTATTCTAGGTCTTCCTCTCTTCCTTGGGCCTTCCACACTAATCTAGGACCCTCTTCATAACGAGACCGCCTTTACTCTATGTTGTACATGGTGATTCATACCAAAACACACATGCCCCTATTCATATTTGGTTTGGACCGATTCAGATTCGCATCGATCGAATCAAATTTAAACAAGGCCAAATCAGACCTGATTCAACCGAATTAAGCATGAATTGGACTTGAATAGCTGAATCGGCTGAACTAAACCCAAATCAACTGAATCGAAATCAAATTTTTTATTTTCCATATTTTTGGCCAAAACGGTCGAACCCGATCTGAGCAAATTAGTCAATTACTTGCCAAGTCCACACCCAAATCAGAACCCGAATTCTAATACGTTACAGTGTGTGAGCAAAAAAATATTGACATTATCAGTCTATCATCACTTGTTATTTATCTTACTCCCCCCCCCCCCCCCCCTCAAACCAAAAAAGAAGAAGAAAATTTTAGCTTCGCCCTTGGGAAATAGAAGGCTCATCGGTTCATCCATGATGTAGGACGGGCAGATCCGCCCCTGAATAGGATTCATGAAGACTAATTCCCTACATACTGGGACCTCAGTAAAATCTGATTTAGAATCCAAGCCGAAGAGGCGAAGACGCCTTTTAGCCTAAAGGTTCATCCATGATGTAGGATTGGTTGAACTAAATTGCAGTTGTGGAAATCCAATATAATTTGTTCCACCAAGCCACAAATCCAGTATAACCTGCTCCACCAAGCCAAAAAACTTACCCCTCCGACTCTGACCCTCCACCAAGAGAGAGAAGCTCTAAAATCTAGAGAGTGAAGTGCCTGAGTTGGGGTGGTGGTGATCCTTCCATGGGTGGATCACCACCCCTTCCCCCCCTCGTTGGGAGGAAGGATTGTGACCCAAGGGGAGGCGACAAGAGTGCTGGGAGCTGCGACAGCAGGTGCATCTCATCTTCCTCCCCAATCCCGTTCCGGTTCTGGATTTGGGGGACGAAGTGGTGGTCGTGACTTCAGATCTGGTTTTCGTGAACGAGGTGGAGCAAATGTTCATAGGCGAGATGGAGGTAGAGGCCATGCTTGTGACCATTCAGCACCAAGAGGTCGTGACCCAAGGAAAGCAGGCGACATATCTGGTCGTGGTATTGTTGCTCATGGGAGATGGAGAACTCGGGGTGGTGCCCAGGCTTCATTCGAGAAGGGATCGGGAGGTGGTGTTGACCTTGGTCTTTCTTCTTTCCCTCTTTTGGTGGTTGATGGCAAGGGCAAGGCCCCATGTGCCCAGGGTCGGACTGTAGCACCCTCTCCTGCAGCCAACATGTTTGATGGAATGTCCCTTAGAAAGGAGGTTGGTAAGCTCTCTGCTGATGCTCAGGTTAGTAACCATCCTAACTTGGGTTCTAAGGGGTCTTTGAGCTCCATTTGTGGGGGCACCTCTACTACGTCAAAGGCTCATTTTGCGGCTCTAGAAGTTAGAGATGGGCTCAAATGTACAGTGATTCCATTAGAGGAAGAGATGTAAAACCTGAAGACATGGCGCAACACTTTGGTGGGCTATGTTATGGGTAAGACCTTACTATCCCCATTTCAAATCTGCAATGTTAATGTTAATGCATATACCGGGTCGGGTTCCATGTATAGTCGGGTCGGGTTGCTTGTGTATTCATGTACATATATATTGGGCTCGAGTCCCTCAATAGAGATCATACCATTCTCTCCAAACTCTAATCGTCATCTCCTAACATAGTATTAGAGCTCTAGGGTTTCAATCCACGACGAAGGTGAAAACGGATCTTCTTCGGCACCGGCACCTCCTCCGGCCTCCTTTTTTGGTCCCCGCCCCCCCTGTTCCCTGCGGCCACCCCCTATGCTCCCTGCAGCCACCCCACCCCCCTCCTTTGCTCCCTGCGGCCACCCGTCCCCTCATCTGCTCCCTGCAGCCATCCCGCCTCTGCTCCCTGCGCCCCCCCCCCCCCCCCTCCTCTACTCCCTACGCCCCCCCCCCCTTCGGCCACCCCCCCTCCCCGGCCCCAGCAGCGCTCCACCGCCCCCCCCCCCCCCCCCCCCCCCGACCGTCACAGCCTCCCTCCGACCACCCCGACCCCTCTGCCCCCCCCCCCCCCCCCCCCCCCCCCCTCCCGTCACCCTGCAGCCCTTCTCGCCCACCCCGACCCCCACCTCGGCTCCACCACAACCCCAGCCCATCACCTCCTGACTCCTCCACCTCGACCACACCTTGGCTCCTTCCTGACACCAGCCAGACTGCCCGGGTCCTCCCTGTGCCGGTCCGCCCTGACTGCACTGCACCGACCTTGCGTCGGTCGGGTTCTATGGTTTCCTCCAGCATCTCTCGGCTCCTGTACTGCTTGCACACAGTGATTAATCGTTGAGTTCCTCCGTTTCTTCGTTTTGACGGAGTTCTTCACTCGGGAGAATGACTTTTTTCTCTTTCAATTTTGTCAGGAATTGAACTGTGCTAAGGCCCTTAATGGTGGATTATGGCAGTTTGATGGAAGATTGGTGGTGCTCAAGCGTTGGACGCATTAT
This sequence comes from Chamaelirium japonicum, assembly GCA_947650365.1. NCBI lineage: Eukaryota > Viridiplantae > Streptophyta > Magnoliopsida > Liliales > Melanthiaceae > Chamaelirium > Chamaelirium japonicum. The sequence goes on along the minus strand of OX393549.1, from coordinate 47,669,047 downwards.
AGCATAAAGCAATGATGGAGCGTGATATGTTTGCTAAAATGCCGATATAAGTTACTTAATATCTCCATGCCATGGTGGGACTTTATCAGCAAGATAACAAGTGTGATTGGAGTTCCTTTGGTTTTGGACTTCTCTATGCTTAAGGAGGGATTTGAAAGGTGTTGCATCGAGGTCTCAGTGGACGACGACCTACCCACAACAGTGCCTGCATTTCGAGAGAAAGAGGTAATTGGTTTCTTGCAATCGGTGTTCGGTCGTGTAGCGATGGATTGTAGTGCTCAAGTGGATGCTCCACTTAAGCAATCAGAAAGAAGCATGAGGACTGCTGATGCAAGGGGTGTTTCAACTCCTTCAGTTGTTGTTGCTGAAGTTTTCGATGATGTTGTGCCATCAGTTTCAGAGGCGGACTGTAATGCTCATGTGGAGGCTACGCTTAGGCCACCTGATATTAATGTGAGGGCTGCTGATGCAAGGGGTGAATCAGTTCCAAAATTTGATGTTGAAGATGTTGATGTTGAAGATAGGGCTATTGCTGCATCAGGTCCAGTTTTACCCGAGGCTGTTGATTTCAGTGCAGTGTTACGCGAGGCTTTTGCTGCATTAGGTCCAGTTTTATGCAAGGTTGTTGCTGCATCCAGTCCAGTGTAACGTAAGGCTGTTGTTTCCAATCCAGTGTTACACGAGACTAGTGCAATATCTAGCCCAGTGTTACGCGAGGTTGTTGCTGAATCAAATGATGCAGTTAATGGGGCAGACATGGCGGTGCCAGAGCATCTAGGGAGTGCTGCAAAGGATCTAGATTTGCTATCTTGCTTGGTTTGGGGATGGGGGCTAATTGTACTGAATCGTTTGGTGCTGAAGCCTCTATAATTGGAGTGAAGTCTGGGGGTGCGAGTATCACTGGTAATGTGGTGCACAGTGTGACTGTAGCAAGGGCTCTATGCAGTCAAAGTCGGTAGTCAGCCCTAGTCGGCCAAGGGCCAACTAGGACTAGTCGGGACTAATTCGGAACTAGTCGGCCAAAACTTATTTTAACCCCTCCCTAAACATATCTGATACATGAACTAGCATAAATGTCAATAAGTATATAATATTAGTCGATCAATAACTGTTGGGGGATACTTTTCGCTGGTCCGAGCGGTTGCCCTACAAGACAGAAAAAGCGTGAGAACGGCTAGCTCTCTTAGAAGCACAGACCCTCCGACGCTCAAGTCAGAACAGATATGAACAGGGGAGAGCTGTAGTAGTTGGAAAGTGTTAAGGTTTTGGGTTTCGAACCTGTACTTTGGAGCCAGGGGTCATACCTTTATAGACTCTTGTAGACCGCCAAAGATAGACCCCATGTGCCAGCCTACATGGGCTCTTCATGACCTTTGTCGTTTAGCCTGTCGGGCGGTGGAAAAGGGGGACGCACCGATCTTGTCCTTGCCAGATGGAGATTCTGGAAAGCTCTAGTCTGGGAGGTCTTAGACCGACTTTGGCCGGCTTCCGTGGACTGCAATCGTCCACGTAGCTCCAAGGGGGTAATGACATCTGCCGGTTTAATATCGCCTTACTCTGGGCGACCTCTGTGAGGAAGTGGGCGAGCTACTGAGCGAGCTGTGGGTGTCGGGCTTGGCGAGCTCCTGAGCGAGCTGTGGGTGTTCGTAGATATCATTCTAAGCTTCTTATTAGCAAAATGGGCAATCTCTTGCCATGCGAGCTGGTCACCGGGCGGGCTGTGAGCACCAGCCACTGAGCGACCTTTACCACGTGCGAGCTGGTCGCAGTGGGTGTCGGGTTTCTCGGCCGTTTGCCTGATCAGGCGAGCTCCTTAGCGAGCTGTGGGTGTCGGGTTTGGCGAGCTCCCGAGCGAGCTGTGGGTGTTCGTAGATATCATTCTAAATTTCCTATTAGCAAAAAGGGCGATCTCTTGGTGTGTGAGCTAGTCACCGGGCGGGCTATGAGTACCAGCCACTGGGCGACCTCTACCACGTGCGAGCTAGTCGCATGCAGTCAGGGTCAACCCTGGGCGGACTGTGACCTTGCAGCCTTTGGTTGACCAGAATGAGGTCCAGTCTCTGCGCTATAAGGAACGATACAGCATCCTCGCACCTTCTGTGCTTGCGAAGTTTACGAAGGCGTACCCTAAGTTGCTTCCACCCCTAAAATACAGGGGAAGATACAGGAAGTTGTATTCCGTGGCGTCGCCTCCTTGTTGCTTCAAAGTCTCCCCTCGGCAGTGCTCATCGAACAGCTCCCGAAGTTGCTGCTTGCTCAGCTTGTTCGGGAGGCTCTTGATCATGAGGGTAGTGTTCCCAGTGGCAGCTCCTCCACTAACAGCCTCCTCCTCTCTGAACTCGAAGCCCTCAACGGGGAGCTGGAGCGGATTCCTTCTGCATCTCGGAAACGACTTTTTTCGAATGAGCCCGCTGATCCACCATCTCGATCTGGTTGTTGTTGATTTTTCCAAGGATCATCAATAACAATACATACATTCACACTTCACAGCATGGGTATAAACTATGCAGTCAAAGTCGGTAGTCGGCCCTAGCTAGGACTAGTCAGGACTAATTCGGGACTAGTCGGCCAAAACTTATTCTAACCCCTCCCCCCCTCCCTAAACATATATGATATATGAACTAGCATAAATGTCAATAAGTATATAATATTAGTCGGTTAATAACAATACATACCTTCACACTTCACAGCATGGGTATAAATACATAAGTAACAGTCTAACAGAACACAGTTGTATTAGCTTCATGCCAATGTCAAAAGACTCAGAACTAAGAATTCATCACAATATTTGTTTGATGATGTTTAATCAGTGAACAACCCCAATTTTGATTATAGGGTTATATGGATATCAACAAATAAACTAATTATTTGTCTATGTTTTTATCTGAGATTCTCAGGTGCTCAACAGATGATTATAGGAAAGAGCCATAGTTGTGAGTCTTGCGACTCAAGACTTTGAGCCAATGTTAAAAAATCTAAACAAATTGCTTGTAAAGACTCCTTTCAAAAAAAAAATTTGCTTGCAGAATGCTGCCTGGGGACTAGTCGGCAGTCGTTAGTCGAGGATTAGTCGGGTCTAGTCGGGATTCCGCCCAGCAATGACGGAATCGAAATTAATCGATCGACAAAATGCCGCCCAAGGACTAGTCGGGGACTAGTCGCCGACTTTGATAACATAGGGTATAAATACATAACTAACATAACACAGTTGTATTGGCTTCATGACCATGTCAGAAGACTCAGAACTAAGAATTCATCACAATATTTGTTTGATGATGTTTAATATGTGAACAACCCCAATTTTGATTATAGGGTTATATGGATATCAACAAATAAACAATAATTATTTGTCTATATTTTTATCTGAGGTTCTCAGGTGCTCAACAGATGATTACAGGGAAGAGCCATAGTTGTGAGTCTTGTGACTCAAGACTTTGAGCCAATGTAAAAAAATCCAAACAAAATTGCTTGCAAAGACTCCTTGCAAAAAAAAAAATTGCTTGCAGAATGCTGCCTGGGGACTAGTCCCAGTCGCTAGTCAAGGACTAGTCGGGATTCCACCCAGCTATGACAGAATCGAAATTAATCGATCGACAAAATGCCACCTAAGGATTAGTCGCCGACTAGTCCCGATTTTGATAGCATAGCAAGGGCTGCAAATGTGGCTGCTGATTTGGCTCCAACTAGGGCTGATTGTGCCGAACCTCAAGGTGCTGAAGCATCCAATGATGGTGTTGAGGTTGACAGTGTTGGGTTGTGCGGTGCAACAGCCTTGGCAGAGGATGGGGCGACTGCAGTTGACAAGGTGGCAACAACAATGTATGTTGCAGATGCTTCTAGTGAAGCAGAGGAAAAGGATCCTTCGAGGTGGATGGGCCTCAGTCTCGCGGAGGACTTTATTGGCTTCCCTTTGGATGTCATCAAGAGAGCTAAGGAGATTTTTGTAAAGTTCCTAGCTGTTGAGGCGACCTATGGTGATGATGCTGAGGTTTCCTATGATTTGGATGAGGATAGTCGTTTCTTTACTGATTTGGCGATTCAGTATTGGGGATGGAGTCTACCGGATGTGGTGTAGTACGTCACCTTTTTTGACATCTTCTGGCCAAGAATGCAGGCAAGAGAATTAAGAGCCGTTGGCCTACTAGAGAAAGTGATAGATCTACGCGTAGCGGAGGCGGGAGTTCTTTGGAGATGGCTTGACTTGGTGCCACATTTGTCGTGTGTGTGTGCGCGCCTCATTTGTGTTGCTCTCTGTTGAGCGTGTTTGGTTGTAAGCTATTGAAACAAGTGTAATAAGTGCTATCCTGGCTTACTTCAGGTGTTTGATTGTGTTGCTCAAATGTTGAGCGTGTGTGATGCTCCCCTGATAGAGCTTTTTGCTTTTGCTTGAGCTTATGCTTGCTCATCCAGAGTATAGCTTGTAATTCCTCATTCTGCTTATTAATTTATTTATTTACTACTCCAAAAAATAAAGATAAGCTCAATTGTCTTGGATATGCACAACTAAGGATTACTCACATTCAGTGCTAAATACAAAGCTATGTTTTCATTCGTTCATAAATCTAAAACAATATGGATTGTAGTCCAAGAAGAGCTTCACTTTGGCTTGCTTACATCTGTCCATTACCTTGAATGGCTGAATTAAGTCACTAAAACAAATGACTTAACATGCAACGTACAAAATAACATTCAGACAGATCACTAGGTCATATGTAACGAAGTTTCCAGTTCTAATTTGATGAAGAAAGATTTCTGATGCTCAAATTTGCACATCAACAATTCCTTTATCCATGCATTTATGCAGTTCAAGGATGGCATAAGGAAAAGAACACCACAAAAAACAATGCCCTACACACAAATGATACATTAATATATTTTTCAATACAGCAAAAAAGGGAATAATTGGCTTATCCATAGATTTCCAGACCATAGCTTGATAGTTTGCTAACCTAAGCCCTGCAGATATCACTTGGGAACCTATTGATTTTATAAACATAGCATGAATGTGCTCACCTCGAACTTATCAATATGATTTAGAAAAAAAAAATTACTCTAATCTCAAGTAAAAAATCTCAAGAAACTTATTACTGATTAAGGGTATTAATTTGAATAGGTACAACTGAAATCATACTCCTAAAGACTTAAAGTGCACACTTAAAAAGAATTTCTTCCGCTCCCATTCAGAGAAAGACTCCATTTTTCAAAAACATTCCAGAATAATAAATATAAAAGGAGCAGCTACCTGAACAAGATTATAAAGATTTTCCTGATCCTCTTCACCGAATGTCTTCCGTTTATTTGATGTGGAACTTTGATGATCTTTCACAGGGCATGGGTTAACAGTGAGATTTAGTGCATCAAGAAAACCTCCAGAAACAAACCCATGTTTGTGACCCCACCAATCCACTGATACCTGGTCATCTCGAAGGCCTGCCCCACCATTGACATTTCAGTGACGGAAAAAGCAAACAAAAATATACAAATTTACCAAGCTGAGAGCATACATGGTAGAAGCATGAATGTTAAGCAGCACGAAGATCATAGCATGGTTGAGAGCAAACAATATGATCAATTGAAAAGAAAATATGCAGCACCAAAGAAGTCACCTACCAGTAAATACCATACTCTTAATAAGCAGAAATTTCAACTCAACTCAGTTCAAGTCTACTTAACTTGACCACAAATCCCCTGGAAGACAATCATATACAGTGTACTTGAACCAAGTTTTTATATATAGGAAAGGGCTCAGTGATTCCATGTCTTGTACATAGTGTTCGGGGTATGGTGAATTGCATACTTATATAGAAAATACTTAAATATGTATGAGTTATGTTCATGTACAAAGTGATGTGTATAGCTTTATCCACCCCTTCAACTAGCAATGTGAAGGTGCGATGTGAAGCATATATTGTGAATCTGGTAAGTCTATATATTTGGATTCATGCGTTAACAAGATTGGGGTTTCACATTTCCCACATTTCTCCCCAATTTGCCATGGTAGGGCTTTAGGGCTACCAAGTTGTCGCCGAATGCTTCCTCAAAAGCCGATCAACAAAGATTCGACCACATGTAAGGAGAACCAAACGTTGGATGTGAAGCCCCAAGATGGCCCCCAACCCTATTCATCATCGAAGCTTGTTGGTTGAACTTTTCATCGAAGTAACGACAGAGCATGGTCACTTTATAGTTGTCGATGGCAACATCATGGGGTCTTTATGCATGACATAATCTTGTAGTCACTTTAAATTCTACATACCGTTGCAATCCTTTAAACTATAATTTTGCATATGCTTTATTAGACCATCAAGCACGTGTGCGTTCACCATGAAGGAGTCTTGTGCACATTTTGTGCTCTATAAAGTTTTTCCCAGCATTTAAACAAGTGGAGGTGTCCGTCATGGTGGTCAGTGAGCTTCAGTTTCACTTGCACGCATTCGTGCCTCCATTTGCATGTTATCGTAGAGGGGTCCTATGTGTCTTCTATGCATCTTTAGAGGCTTCTCCTGACTCAACTAGATGTTTTCTGTATGGAGATGTTTCTTCACATTCTTCGACCTCATGCCAACAAGCTTCTCCATTGTCTACTATTGTGCTTTATGCCAAAGGTCCTATGCTTTCTCTAGTGCATCGTCAAGGGTTACTTGGATATTTTAGCTAGTAATATAGTTTCTACATAGTGGTTCTTTATCTATCTTACCCTACGCTATTCGCACTTAAGAGCCCACCCTATTTTCAACAAATACTTTTCAGTTTTTGTACTCCATTCACTAGCATCTTCTTTTTTCCACCAACATATTCGCAGTTGCTAGTTTGTTATTGTTGTTAATGTTGTTGGTTTGTCATTGTGTGCCAAACACTTGGTGGTGATACAAAGTTAAATAGGGTGTTGGAGATATGCAATGTAATATGGTGCAATGACCCTACGTCAATGTTCTTGTTCCTCCCACGGGTAGTTTCTTCAAATCATTCAGCTTCAACTTTGGAGGCTATCTTTATAAAAACAAGCTCTTCGACTATGCCACTATGTTCCCTAGCATCTTTTCTTTCCATTGACCGACCAATGATTGAACCTACTATGTTGGTTTGTCATCTTCATGGAAAAATCATGTTGGATCTGCCCCGACTTTAAAGGAGTACTAGATATCTCTATAATTAGGCATAGTTTTGAGACAGAGCGGCTGTGATTGATTTGGAGATGGGATAAAGAAGGGCTATAATTTATTCTCTCTCCTCCCACTGGCTTTTAATGTTGCATGAACCTATTTGTGTTTTAAGCTGCATGCATGGTTTTTAATGTTGTACGCATCTCTCTCTCTCGGTGACGCCCGAGACGGGTCCGTCGAAGGCAGCGCAGTGCCGACATGCACAGGTTTTTCTAGTATATATAATAAAGCATGATTTTTGGAGAAAGAGGGGCTAGGATTGATTTGAAGAAGGGATAAAGAAAGGCTAGGATTTGTTCTATCACCTCCCATTGGTTTTTAATACTTCATGCACCTACCTATTTGTTTTTAATGTTGCTTGCATGGTTTTTAATACTACGTGCACCCATTCTCTCTCTCTCTTGGGTTTTTAAAACCCCACCATTTTTTAGTGCGGTCGTTCCTCGCAGCATGCGCACGAGGGTCACGGGGCGGCTCTCCCTCTTTCTCTTTTGCGCGGGGGCAGTCCGACAGACATGGATTTTTCTAGTATGTTAATTAAGTGGTACTTGTATACCTATGCAGTCAAAGTCGGTAGTCGGCCCTAGTCGGCCAAGGGCCGACTAGGACTAGTCGGGACTAATTCGGAACTAGTCGGCCAAAACTTATTCTAACCCCTCCCCCCCCCCCCTAAACATATATGATATATGAACTAGTATAAATGTCAATAAGTATATGATATTAGTCGGTTAATAACAATACATACCTTCACACTTCACAGCATGGGTATAAATACATAAGTAACAGTCTAACATAACACAGTTGTATTGGCTTCATGCTCATGTCAAAAGACTCAGAACTAAGAATTCATCACAATATTTGTTTGATGATATTTAATCAGTGAACAACCCCAATTTTGATTATAGGGTTATATGGATATCAACAAATAAACTAATTATTTGTCTATATTTTTATCTGAGATTCTCAGGTGCTCAACAGATGATTACATGGAAGAGCGATAGTTGTGAGTCTTGCGACTCAAGACTTTGAGCCAATGTAAAAAAATCCAAACAAAATTGCTTGCAAAGATTCTTTTCAAAAAAAAAAAATGCTTGCAAAATGCTGCCTGGGGACTAGTCGGCAGTCGTTAGTCGGGGACTAGTCGGGATTCCGCCCAGCAATGACGGAATCGAAATTAATCGGTTGGCAGAATGCCGCCCAGGGACTAGTCGGGGACTAGTCGCCGACTAGTCCCGACTTTGATAGCATAGTTGTATACATATATTTGTACAGGAGCCTTGTGCATCGTGATATTTTGTAACGGCTTATATACCCCTTCAGAGTATCGTGTAGCCACATTATGTTGCAAGTCATGTAATTATATATATTTAATTTCATTTTCCAGCGAGATTTTGGATTAATAGTGCAAACATTTCTCCATAAGTAATCAAGAAGCATGCGTAGGGTCAAATTTGAGAAATAGACCGAAGAATCAAGTTTTCTTTTTAAATACTTACCTAGTAGAATCACCTAAAAGGTATATCTACGTACAAAGTAAAACTAGTGAACATTGAGAACCAATAAAAGTCCACTTATTTGGCAATGCAATTCTTATCAAATATAGCAATAACACATCCTACGCGAATCCCAAAAATGACAATATAATTAAAACGAACAAAAGTGGTCTTGATAGATTACACTAGGAAAAAAAATGCTTGATTGCAAGGTAAGCAGGAAGAGTCAAGAAGCAATTGCAGGAGCAAGACTCGGAAATGGATTCGATACTCAAAAGTAGCAATTCCAGGTTAAGAGGCAACCTAGATTGATACACATTCTGCATTATAAAGGTGGGGTGTCTAAGTAATCATTTGCATGTTAGCATTATAATGGAGTGCACTATAGACTTGGGTCAGCTAATGCCTGACCATCCAAGCAGATAGCAATCAGTTAGATGCAACTTAAAATAGAGGTTTATTGATATCTCCATACTAACATATTGTTCTATCATGATATTCATGCACCAAGGAACAAGGGGCTAGGAAGTTTAAGATAGCGGGGCATATGCAGCAAGCGCAAACTGACATATATGTATAATAGGCAAGTCATAATTTGATAAATGGATGAGCAATGGAGGAGCCTTCTAAATTGCCTTAAGATGAAGAGGTTACCAAGGGAGGGGATCCCCTATTGTGAACCTCATGCTATGGTGATCCATAAGAGGTTATCAATATATGCAAAAGAGTACCTGAAGAGAGGTGGATCCATTGGATCCATGTGGTGCTTAACCACAGAATTGATAGAATCAGAACAAAACTGAGTGTTCATAAACCAATAGAATTACCATGAGGGTGGATATTATCCATAGAGTGGCATGTCAGCAGGAATGCAATCATAATTGATCCACTTTGGTAACAAGCCATCTTCTTGGGGGTGATACGTAACATATCAGCATCTGCTTCGACTTAAAGATGGTGACCCATCTGGAAAGTTTTCAAAACAACTAAACAAATATTCCTTCCAGTGGAAGGTTGGACTGCCCTCAAATTAAGGAATGATAGGTGCCCAGTCCAGAGCTAGGTCATGCACCCCTTGAAGGATATAAACATGTTTAGCTAAAGATTGGGGAGTTTCTCAGTATTTTTCCATCCTATCCGGAAGAGAACCCTGCAGTTTCCTAAACTAGTAAGGGTGCCCACAGTTGAGTGCAATAGCTGACAAAATAGTAAGTCATGTTAAACACAATTTGAGTTTTATCGACTCAAACAAACTTATATGTTTATTTTATCTTTGTCTAATTATTTTCTTTGCCTTATTAGCTACGAGGAAAACATATGCATGTCGGCACTGCCCCTCCAGTTGCGGACCATCGGCCTCACCTCCGACAGACAACCCCAAGCTTGGCCCATTGCCATCCATCATAGCGCGGAAGATCAAAGACAAAAAACCTTGCGTGAGTAATAGCAAAGGATGGTCACTTAATAATCCAATCCAACCTTTCTACATCCCCAAGCCTGGCCCATTGCCATCCGTCATAGAGCGGAAGATCAAAAACAAAAAAACCTTGCGTGAGTAATAGCAAAGGATGGTCACTTAATGATCCAATCCAACCTTCTACCTGAGAAAGAGCATGGAATGCCTTGAGTTACTAGCCTCAAGGGCGTTAAAGTATAGTGTCAGTTTTCTACGTAAACTATATGCGCATTTTACCGCTTACCAGCTTGTTATATAAATATTAAGAATGAGTCATATTTCTTTTGTTAAGTCATAGGTGTCCACTGAATCCTTAAGAAAAAGGATACAATTTCTTATATTGATCCCTGAAAGATGCAAACTGGGTATTTCTAACCCATTCAATCAGTGTCTTAATTTTGCAAGTTACCCATTTGTTCTAGTTAGAGTTTTTGAAAGATAGTGGATATAAACCTTAACAAGGGATCTCTTAAAATGCAGACACTATAGGGATCATTAATAAGGGATCAAGAAAAAATTCCCCATAGAGAACATTGCAACGTGCATCACCTAACATACATATAACAAGGGAAGGGTGCAAGTTGTGATTGGCTATGACCTTTTTCTATTAAATTAGGGAATAATATAGGAATCAATTTGCAAATTGCAAATATTGATAATGGAGATGGTTGCTTCCAATTCCGACAAAATGTATGTGGTTATATGACAAAAACCCCAAATTAAAAAAGAAATGAAGAAGTCAGATATATTTATGTTCTCCACTATACCTTCTTCTTGACAACTACGCGAGTCAGATGCCTCTAACAATTTTTGTTCATCGTTCAGATCAAGATCTATCGGTAAATTCTCTTCAAGTTTATTTCCCTGTATATGATACAACAATAGCAATAAAAACCAGATACCCTACAAATGAAATAAAACAATAAATAACATCCAAAACAACTGAATACTTTAGATAAGCTTACATGGCATATATTGCAAATAGTCTCTTAGGGAAGAAAAGGGTTAGATGGAGTTAAAATATATCATCAAAGAACATAAGATTATACAATTATCTTACCACCGTTGTCATCATTAGGGCTTCGTTACCACTCCGTCCTTCGTATGCGTTGAGGGTGACAGTTTTAAATTTTAACACAAGAAGATGCATGGAAAGGACAAGCATATTTCTGATACATGGCAGGCTTGGTAATTTAGTAAAAGAGAAGATACTTCCCTATCACCTAATATAATTGTTGTAATTTTTTTACTAGACAATGGCTCCATGCTATAGAATGTTTCCATGGAAAGTATGCAGGAAATGGTACTGAATTTAATGGAATAAGACATCACATGGAAGGCTAGGAAGTCCTTTTTTACAAGAAAGTTGAGATAGTTGCCTGTATAGCTTTCTAGGGTTTTTAAAGTTTTAAACTCTCACATTCACTTAAAGGGGCATCGACGAAATTACCATGGTAAGGATGCCCAAAGGGCAGCACCATGGAGAGAAGGCCAAAAGACCAAACTCAATAGTGGCAGGGCTCCAAGTCCCGATATAAAGGCTACAACTGGGTGTTATCACCTACGGGTGAGAATACCACGCAAGAATAAAACGGAAAAGTACACATGTACAAGGGAAATATATACATCTCAAGGAAAATTGCCATTATTACTATTATTAAATTTATATAATCCTCATTAGAATAAAACATAAGGCCATAGTCAATAAGTCTTATCCAGATTATCTGTATTCTGAAGTACAAATCCTTCATCACCTTTCGTTTTAGAGTTTTCTCCATTTTCTATGTTATCACTACCAACTGCTCCAAATCCTTTCCAACAGCATCTATCCATGCAATCTAGGTTTTCTGTCCTCTTTCACCTGTCGACATAAATCCAAGCCTCTCCCTAAGCGGACCACTCCATTTATTCAAGGTGTGCACACATTTCATTGTCAAAAATAGTGCAAATGAAAGTATTTTATGTTCAAGTTTTGGTTGGTTATGATTGAAGAAAAACGAACCTTCAGAGACAAAAGGTCACTTACTATGGTGAGACATGAAAGTTCTCACATATCCAACTTTGCATGATATACTTCTGAAGAGAAAAAATCATCATCTATAATGCTCCCCAAAACATCAGATTTTTAGACCTAATTTGCATTTATTCACAACATTGTATATGCATTTGATACCTGATTGGTGACCAAATATAATCCATGATTTCGTATAACTTCGCAATTTATCAATACTCAAAAGTTACCGTCTTGTGATAATTTAAAATGGAGATTGAAACACTTAAAGAGTTAGGAGTGATGACCATACTTCAGTACAATGAAATCACTCAATCAACAAAAAACACAATAAAAATTTGTGTCTGCGTAAGACATTTACCTTGTTACTTCTACTACATATTATTGCATACCTATGCAGTCAAAATCGGTAGTCGGCCATTGACTAACTAGGACTAGTTGGGACTAATTCAGAACTAGTCGGTCAAAACTTATTATAACCCCTCCCCCCTCCCTAAACATATATGATATATAACTTAGTATAAATGTTAATAAGTATATGAAATTAGTCGGTCAATAACAATGCATGCCTTCATACTTCACAGCATGGGTATAAATACATACGTAACATAACACAGTTGTATTGGCTGCATGCCCATGTCAGAAGACTCAGAACTAAGAATTCATCACAATATTTATTTGCTGATGTTTAATCTGTAAACAACCCCAATTTTGATTATAGGGTTATATGGATATCAACAAATAAACAATAATTATTTGTTTATGTTTTTATCTCAGATTCTCAATAGATGATTATAGGGAAGAGCCATATCTTAAGACTTCGAGGCAATGCAAAAAAATCAAAAAAAAATTGCTTGCAGAGACTCCTTGTAAAAAAAAAATTACTTGCAGAATGCCGCTTGGGGACTAGTCTCAGTCGCAAGTCAGGTCTAGTCGACATTCCGCCCAACTATGAAAGAATCGGAATTAGTCGGTCGGCAAAATGCCGCCTGGAGACTAGTCGCCAACTGGTCCCGATTTTGATAGCATAGATGCATACTATCCATGTGTCCTCAGTCACTCCATAATAACATCTGCATTAAAAATTTTAATACACAATCAGTGTCAATGTTCATCATTATACCATTACCTTATTATTATTGTCCTTGTATGATACGATGATATTTCTCTAACCTTCGCACGTCAAAAGGCGGGTTTTCCAAGATCCTATCTACCACTGCCCCTGAGTTCCTAACCCATGACATAATAAGCCAACTTCTTTCTCCAACAACTAATTTTGAAAGGAATAGTCTTCCCTCTTTGCAATCATACCCTGATCTATTCTCCATTTTGAGCCAAATACATATGTCAGTTGTTGGCAATATATTGGTAGAATCCCAAAAAATAACATAGTCCCTATCTAACCAATCTTCTTGGCTAAGCTACCCAATATTTTATTAACCATCCAAACTATTCGTCCACCACCACAACATGAGTCCGCCTGTGCCACCAAGTCACATGGATGCATCACAATCAATCTATGCATCCCAATTATCCCGAACTTTGTGTAGCAATTGCATCAGAAAGCATCTCTGAATGTGGAACATATATGTTCCCTATCTTTGTAAAACTAACACTATCAAAACCTTCTCTATGATGTGCAATGATGTCATATGTATCAACAAATACAACATCATTCATGGTGGGATGGCTTGCTGAAAACAGCAAACCTACAAAAAGCAGCCCACCCACAGCATGGTCTGATGGCATTACCTTTGGGGCTGCACTTGCATCACCCTCCTGATCATCCAAGTCCAGCAATGCAACAAACACTGGACTTGATGTTGCAACAGTCTCATGTAACATTGGATTTGATGCAGCAACAGCCTCGCGTAACACTAGACTGAATGCAGCAACAGCCTCGCGTGACACTGGACTTGTCGCAACAATAGCCCCAACCGGAGAGACATCAGTATCATCAAAATCAAATGTTGGAGTTGATTCACCCCTTGCATCAGCAGCCCTCACACTGATTTCAAGTTGCCTAAGCGTAACCTCCACTTGAGCGTTACAGTCCGCCTCTACATGACCGAAGACACCGCAAGCCTGGCACTTTGGAGAAAGTCATTCGTAAATCACAGGTTGCATGAACCCCATAACCTTTCTCTTGAAATGCTGGCACAATCTCGGGTAGGTCATCATCCACTGAAATCTCGATGCAGCACCTCGCAAAGCCCTCCTTCTTAAGCATAGAAAAATCCAAATCCAAAGGTTCCCCGATTACACTAATCATCCTAATGATAGACCCCCACCATGGCACAAGGACGTTGGGTAGCTTTACCCAAATCGGCATTTTAGCAAACAGATCGCGCATCATCATTGCGTCATGCGTCCAATGCTTGAGCACCACCAACCTCCCGTCAAACTGCCAGGGTCCACCCTTAAGAACGTTGACACAGTCCAATTCCTCCCCAAATTGAAAAAGAAAAAACCATTTTCCCGAGCGAAAAACTCCATGAATCCTTGAGCCAGCACCTCAACATAGCTGATTTGAAATGCGGATAGAAAGGATGATTACCCACAACATAGCCCACCAAAGTATTTTATCATGCCTTCAGGTTGTCCATCTCTTACTCCAAAGGAATCATTGCACGTTTGATCCCCTCACGAACTTCGGGAGCAACAAAGTGTGCCTTAGAAGGAGCAGATTGTCACCACAAATTGAGCTCCAAGATCCCTTAGAACCCAAGCTAGAAAGACCACCAACCTGAACCTCAGTAGGAAGCTTTGCTGCCACCTCCTCTCTAAGAGGCATTGTATCGAACATGTTGGTTGCAGTAGAGGAAACTGCAACCCGAGCTTTAGAATTAGGTATGGGGGCTTTACCCTTACTAACAGCCACCAAAGGAGGGAACGAGGCAAGGCCAAAATCCAAGCTATCAGTTCCTCCTCTTGAACCCATCTCGAATGATAAGCACCCCAAGCTCACCCTTTTCCACGAGCACCACCACCACGACCAGATCTGTCACCCATTCTCCATGGTTCTCGACCCCTAAAAGCTTATCTATCTCCAGCGTGGCCTCTAAATCCAGCTCTCTCGAAATTCGGCCCCACCTTTCCCTCGAAAACCAGATCTGAAGCCTTCGCCATAACTAAAGCCTCGAACTCCTCCATGCCCATGAACTCCTCCGCGACCCCCAAATCCAGATCTAGAAGAGTGATGCAAGGGAAGAAGAGGCTCATCCACTACCGCAGCACCTAGCACTCTAGCCGCCTCCCCTTGGGCCTCATTCACTCCTCCCACCAAGGGAGGATGGGGAGATCCCCCCTATAGAGGGATCACCACCACCCAACTTAGACATCAATCTTATCTTTTCTCAAGTTGCTTCTTACTCTCTACAGTTTTAGCCTTTTCTAGTGGCTATCCAGTCTCTTCAGTAGCCACATACTTAGAGTGAGGCAATTCAGACACCTCATTGACAGCATGTTATGACTGAGGAGTTGCAGGCTTTTCAGTGGACTAATACTTGGGAACTTATTCCGCTTCCTCCAGAGAAGGACCCTATCTGTTGTCATTGGGCCTACGATCAAAACTCATTCAGACGTGACTATTGAGAAGTACAAGGCTTGTTTAGTCACTCGTGACTTCACAAAGGAGTACGAAGTTAACTACGAGGAGACCTTCGCCCTTGTTGCAAAAATGACCAATGTCCGAACTCTACTGGCAATTACTTCAGTTCGTCATTGGCCATTGTTCCAGATGGATGCGACGAATTCTTTTCTTCACGGAGACCTTTCTGATGAGGTCACATACATCCATCTTCTAGTCTCCCTTTTCCTCCCCAGCATGTATGTCATCTTCACGGACCATTTATGGGCTCAAGCAAGCTCCATGAACTTGGTTTGAACTTTTCATGTCGTTGGTCCTTGCAGCTGGCTTCACAAAGAGTATGAATGATTAATTTGTGTTCACTCACAGCTCTACTCATGATACTACGATCTTACTTCTCTACGTTGACAACATGATCATCACTGGTGATGATACTGCCACCATTGATTCTCTGAAGATGTACCTCTAGCAGTAGTTCAAGATGAAAGACTATGGATCACTTCGCTACTTCCTTAGTCTTGGGGTTGCTTCTTCTCCCCGAGGATACTTGGTCTCTCAATAGAAGTATGCCTTTGACGTACTGAGTCGTGTTGGTCTTACCGACCCCCGGACTATGGATGACGAGCCACTTTCGAATCCCACTCATTACATGCAGATTGTTGGTGCCCTTATCTACCTAACAATCACTCACCCAGATAATACACATATTGTCTGAGCTGTTAGTAAGTTTGCCAGTGCTCCTTGCTCAATTAACAATGTTGGATCGTTACAGATTCTTCGCTATATTCAGGTCACGTCGACTCGCTCCATGTTATCGTCGTCCCATTCCTCTTTGAAGCTACATGCCTTTTCAGATGCGGATTGGGCAAGAGATCCTACTAATCAACGATCCACCATCGGCTTCTGTGTT
Source organism: Chamaelirium japonicum (assembly GCA_947650365.1). Lineage (NCBI taxonomy): Eukaryota > Viridiplantae > Streptophyta > Magnoliopsida > Liliales > Melanthiaceae > Chamaelirium > Chamaelirium japonicum. Next base: position 47,652,425 of record OX393549.1, on the reverse strand, counting down.
TTCTTAGGTGACTCACTCATCTCCTACCAGAGCAAGAAGCGAGATCATTTCTCTCCAACACTGAGGTCGAGTTTTGTGCTATGGAACGGATTGCGTGTGAGGTCGTTAGGCTGCATCGGCTACCCGGTGATATGGGTGTTTGGATGATCTCGTCGACTCCCCTCTACTATGACAATATGAGTTCTATTCAGACTGCTACCAATCAAGTGTTCCACGAGCGCATGAAGTACATCGAGCTTGATAGTCACTTCGTGCGGCATCACTACGTGGATGACACACTCACTTCTGTATGAGTCTTCTTAGAGAAGATTGCAAACTTCTCTAAAAAGACACGTCGTTCAGCATTTTCAGTGCCTCCTTAGCAAACCCTTGGTGTATGATCCACCTTGAGTTTGAGAGGGTGATAAAGGATATATACTTAGCCTTAATGTATAGGTTAGCCTTTTCCTTGGGGTATGTTCACCTTGGGTGACTCCATCTCAAGTACAACATATATAGAGCTATTGCCCTCCTTGAGTGATATTACATTCTCTCCCTCCCTCTTCTGCCATAAATTCTCCTTGTAACCAAGATATAGAAAAAATGAAAAATAAACTCTTACAAGAGATACATTGTGGTCACATGCAACTACATAAGAACAGAGCAAAGCCCTTGTTCCTCAGTTGATACCTTTCTATAATTTGAACGACACAAACATCAGTTACAGCAAAATGATGTGCACAATAATTGGTCATAAAAAATTTCTGATCAAGATAGAATAAAAGGTTAAACTGGTAAACCTGCATCTTACTAGTCAAAACATTGGATATAGATATATGGTTCATGGAATCCTTCAATGAAGCATAATAAGACATACAAAACTTAGTTTGAAACAGCTCGGAAAAAGAATAATGATCAAATCTATAGGCAAGTAAAAGAGAGTTCAGTATTACAAGAATCCCTTGAAGATCATTTGCTGAGTATGCATTCACAATCTTTCCCCTCTCCCTTTTCTTATACCTGATTAATATGCCAAAATCAGAATGCAAATAGCCATGAAAGACTAACGGCCACAAAAACAACCTGTATATTGGACAATTGCTAGAATTACTTGCACCAACCTTCCCTGCGGCCGAGTAGCTTTTGCAGCTGGATCCACTTTTGTGGCATCCTCTGCAGAAATTACATGAACATCGTCTGCCTCCACGATTTCTGCAAGTGAATATAATCCACATGTAACCAGAATCTAATAAAAAGGGCAACATTCAACCATTCACTTTTACAGTACCTTTGTCATCAGGTTCAGCTACTTGCTTCAGTAACAGAAAGAACATGAGAAATATGTTAGGATAATCTAAGCCATACTCAAATAAAGAAATTTTAGCATATTTGTTCTTAAAACATAATCCAGGTACTTCACTTGAGAGATAAATGGCAATACCACTTTCAGTCTTTTAAGGATGTTGTCAAACTGAGAGGTGTCAAACACCCAGTTATTAGTTGCCTGGTCTAAACCCACACCTGTAAGCAAGTCATAAAATATAATGTTAGCAACTCTCTCATTGACACATAAATCTTGTAATCGAACGAGTGACTTCAACTCAATAGAAACTACTCTTTATCAATTAGCTTTCACTAAAGAAATATAGATAGTGACCTGTTGTATCCTTTTTGTTTTTCACTCTAATGTGTCCCTTAATCCCTTGCTTTTCTTTGCCAAGGCCTTCACCCTCTTCCCATCCCTACAAGAATATGTGATAAATTTATAACAAATAGCAGCACCATTAGCGTAGTGTGGAATTTTTTGGTCAGACAGAATTTGAACTGATAGAAATCAAGTTTGAAGAATATCCCTGGAAATATCCAATTGATATTGTTGACTTCCGTTAGGTGCAATACATAAAATGATTGATTTTCATAGCATGGAATTAAACCAGAGTTCTACAAGTGTTTATGGCTAAAAGGGTGGCTAGTAACTATATCTAGTGAGCATTTGCCCTAGGGTATAATGTGTATTAGACCAAAGCTGTTTGCTTGACGAAAGTTGAAGTCAGGATGATAAAGAAATAAGTACCATAGTAACACTAACTGTTTTTTAGCAAAAGTAATTGAAAATTTCACAAGTATTGCTATGTTATAACTTATAAGTCTGTAAAGTTATAGGGATAACCATAACAGAAACTGATGAGCAGGAAAAGAATGACCAATATCCTTCTAGGTTCTTAGCAAGCACCCTCTTGCCAAGCTGCCTTGATCAGATTTTCGGCACTAATCATAGAGGGTTGAAGTCGGTTGACAACTGATCAGAATTGTTTTTCAATATTTTTGTGGAGGCCTTCTTAATCAGAGTATTGCTTGGATCTGAATAACATGGAATTAGCCACCATTCATACTAAGTAGAAAATAGTAAAATGCTTCATCCAAGTTATCCAACCAATAAAAAGAAGCTAAAATCTTAGTAAATGCGACTCGGTTAAATTCAATGATAACCATAAAAACAAACTTTATCACAAGTATTTGGGTTGAATTTGTATGTTCTTCTACACAATCCATTCCTAATAAGGTTCACATCTTCTGTGGACAGGTTCTTTCAAATACTTTAAATCTTTGTCAACAAAAGATCTTCAAAACCCTTTTTCATCAGTCGTAGCAATATTAAGGTTATCAGGCACAATCCAAACACGATCAATAAAACAGATCAACACTATTCCATATGGAGGCCCCACGTGCAGGAAGCCTAGGCTGAGAATTTGTTCGCAATACTGAATGAAAGTATAGATGTAAATCATATCCACGGGACATTGACAAAACCAGCTCCACTACCAAAGAGACGGCAGCACGGTAAACCTCTAAACAACCTTCGTAGAGCCAATCTCGAGGATGTGATTGAGCATAGAGTAAAGAGTAAAGGTCCTGCCCATACCACACTAGAGAATGTCAAAAGAAAAATAGTAAAGCAAATCCAAAATTTAGCCAAAAGAGCCTACTAAGCTACCTTACGCTAAAAAGCTTCAGAGGTATGACTCAATGTTCTAAAAAGCGCAAGGTATTAGTCGGGCGGTGGGGGACCTTCTAGCGCCTAGGCCGCCTAGGTGGCGCCTAGGTGTTTTTACTTTTTTTAAATTATTTTGATATTATATATAATATATATTTTTTAACTTACTATAAATTCAATATTATCCCAACTATTATTTTAAATACCATGTATCATTTACATAACCATAAACTCAATATTAACAAGAACAAAAGTAAGCATGATATTATCACAGATAATATCATGATATCCATAATTTTAGTACATTCCAAACCACAAATTTATGATTATCAATAATAGAATAGCATCTATACACGTTCTAGTGCCTAGGCGGCTACCTAACCTCGCTTGGGACCGCCTAGGCGGCTGGCTGCCTAGCCCCGCCTAGAGGCATTGGTCGTTTTTCTGCACCGCCTAGGACTAGGCTGGGCGGTGGGGGGCCTTCTATGGCCTAGGCGCCGCCTTTTAGAACACAGGTATGACTGACGCCATCAAACAGTCTGGTCAAGACTACCATGAAATTAGGCAAACTTGCTAAAACAAGTCGTAAGAAACCACAAGCTTTCCTCACGAAAAAAAGAGTCGTGGAAACTCTATAAGCGCACCTTGATGGTTGATAGGTGAACCGATCGCTACGGACAGGCATTAAGTTTCTCATTAACTTTTCGACAGGAACAATGTTCCTTAAATCTATAAATGCATCTGAAAAACCACATACATCCGACTATTTACTTACTCTTCTACATAAAACAATATGGTGCGGGCTCCACAATCAATGCACTCATCAACGCACTCAGTGTCCCCGACTGCGTCGAAAAACTCACTCTTTTTTTATTGTCTCTCTAATGTTGGACATGGTTCATTTCGTTTAGTCCCATATTGCATAGGGACTAGGGAGTCATGTTTGGTGTTCATATAACCCTCATATATAGGCACCTAGACTTTTGTTATTAGTATGTTGTGAACGAATTAAATTTTGTTTCATCTTGAGAATGGATGAACCACGAGGTGTGACTCCTCAACCTAGTCGAACTCCACCCCAACCCCCCCCCCCCCCCCCCCCCCACACACACACACACCCCGTCTCCCTCCATCCCTCTTATTTTTCCCTATGTGCCCGTGGAGGACAGCCAATCGCTACCCCACCTGGACGACCAGCCACACCACCGACAGTCCCCTCTATTTATGCCCATTGCCCGCTCGTTCCTGACAACTCGTGAGTCGTGACCCAATCCATCCCGACGACACCCCCCAAGCTTCCCCATGCACGCCCTACCAACCTCTTGTATGACCACACACACCGTTGACCTCCCTGGCGTGCGCCCCGCGCACCCGCACAGCCCTGTTGGTTCTACCCACATGCTTCCCCATGGCCCCGTGCACTTGAGGTACAAACAGATGAAGACGTCTTCACATTCACGGTTCGACAAGGGTCCAGTAGTGGAATAGTTCGACTGTTGTTTAACATTGTTTGTGCTTCTATCGTTGTGCCTCATCATACGATTGTGATCAGATCTTTCTATGCGTGCAACGAGACGGACCGGGACATGCCACCCAACGACCATGCACTGGTGCAGTCGACACAGGCCTGGGTCCTTTGAACTAGGGGCCAAGGTTTTCAATTTCGGGTTCGTGTCTGCTTCGATCAACGTCAAAACCAAAATTTTTCTCAAATTTTTAAAATTTCGACCAAATTTTAAATTTCGATCGAAATAATAGAAAATTACGAAATGGTCAATAAATGAGAGTGTTGGATTTTTTAAAGTTTTTTTTAAATTTAAGTCTTTTATAGTTGTGTTGTACATGTTTACATGAATTGTTTTAAAAAACATTCCAAATAATAGTATGCATACATGGACCATGATAACCAAGATGGAATATCAATAAAAGAAAGCTAGAAATTTTTTTTTTGAAAATTCTAGGCTCTAAAGGGGCGCCCTTGGTACACTTGGCATGGGTGAAGCTAAGCATGTGCCAAGGCACGCATAGGCGCACTTGCGCCTCAAGGGGCCTCGGCGCTACCTAGGGGAAGTGCCATGTTTGAGCCTTGAGGAGCCTAGTGGGTGGTGAGCCTAGGCGCATCTTTGACTGTATAAGGACTAGAGCAGTATAATCCATATGAATTTCCTGAAAGCATTAGAGAAATCCTACAATTTTTGCTACTAGAGTAATTTTTGCCTCGGCATCCAAGCAACTCCAGCAAACCCTAAGAAAGAATTAAATAAATAATTGTCCATTAATCTCTTAGTGACCTAAAGAACTAAATAAATAATTATTCCCTAATCTCTAAGTCACCTCTCCAATAATTAAATTTTCTGATAAATAGGGTCAATGTTCACGTGAGCAGTGATAGGTCTTGGCTACAAATAACCCAAAGGAAAGTGCACTACCATTGGTGACCTCAACATAAAATTGTTGCCTACCGCAACTATCAGAACAACTCAAGCAAAAATGAGAACACATTTTCTTTCTACAACATTTGTTGTTGGTAGGTTAAAATTGAAACTACTCACTTTTTAATCATTTTCAAAGAATGCACAAATGCATTCATACACAATTCAAAAATGTGGGAGATAACTCATCCCCAATACTTTTGCTCAAATTGTTTTAGAATACTAGACCAGGGACAAAAATTGCTCTAATCATGTGCAAAACAAGGTGACCATCAAAGAAAATGTGGAAGTTCACGTTCCTCTAAGTGCATGGTGTTGGGGATTTAGTCCCACATCGATTAAGGGGTTGGGTGATGTTGCATTTAAATATCTGCCTTGGACCTTCCCTCACAAACCGGTTTCGTGGGGAGACGGGTATCCAAGGGTTAAGGGGACCACAAGTGGTATCAGAGCTCAATTTCCACCTAGCACTGCCCCGCTTTGATCACGAGAGGGGGAGTCTAGCTAGCCCTAAGCCTCGTGGCGTGTAGCACGAGAAGGGGGGTCTTGCCAACCCCATGCCTCGTGTGAAAAGAGGGATTGTTGGGGATTTAGTCCTACATCGGTTAAGGGGCTAGGTGATGTTGCATTTAAAAACCCGCTTTGGACCTCCCTTCACAAGTCGGTTTTATGGGGAGGCGGGTATCCAAGGGTCAAATGGACCACATATGGAATCAAAGAAATGACCAAAATATGTCCTTTTTTAGAATCTAACATAGAAACTATCCAAATTTTTAATAGAAAAAAAATTCAATTCGACATCACAAAATGAGCATTTCACCGTAATCCAACTTTCCATCTTTTTATACTCAAATTTTTCATCTTTTCAGTAAAAGATTGAATCTTCTTCAGTTAAAAATTCCATCATTTTCCTCCATTCTGAATTTTCTCATAAAATGCCAATATTTAACCAACATTTACCGAAATCGACCAAAATTTGAACAAAATCCAAATTTCTACCAGATCTTTCTTTAAAAGTATACAAAATTTTCATCGGCATTTAAACCTTGTCTAACAGATTGCTACGTTCATGCAAACAGCGAGCCTAAGTGTAACGGGAACAGTGGGTGGTTGAGTGCGAGGGCTATCCAAGATGAACAAACCCCAAGATTAAGAGAGTTTCAGATAGTGAGAAGAGAGGAATTCTTTCAGAAAGAGGAGAGCAAGAGAAACTTAAGAGGAAGAAAATGAGAGATAACTTAGCTTTTTTTTTATCATTTCACAAGCAAGGCCATATAAGCCATAAGCCATGCATGGCAGCACATATCCCCATTACAACCCATACTTAATACAAAATACTATTTCCCATAAGCCATGCATGACAACACATATCCTCCTTTCAACCCATACTTACTACAAAATACTATTTCCCATAAAGTAGACCATTAACTCGAGAAACAACCCCATCAAGTCCCAAGCAATCTCATGCAACCCCATTCCCACATGACAACCCTCCCTCCTTCGGAACCTGGTCCTCCAGGTTGACATCTGGAAATCTCGCCACCAACTCCCAGTATTTTTCCCATGTAGCGTCAGCTTCTAAAGCTCCTGCCCATTTGATTAACACCTCAGTAACAGCTTGGTTCCCCTTCTTAACAACCCTTCGATCAAGGATCTTCTCCGGTGTGACTTGAACAACCCCAGCTCCATCCACAGGTGGTAGTGTAACATGCGGCGAGATTCCTGCACCCAATTTGAGCTTAAGGCATGACACATGGAACACTGGGTGAATGCGACACCCCTCAGGCAACTCCAGCTTATATGCTACTTGCCCAATTTTTTGAAGCACCTTGAATGGGCCGTAGTAGCGTGGCGATAGTTTCAGATTCCTCCTCAAGGCCGCAGAATGTTGCCGGTACGGTTGTAGGCGAAGGTAGACCCAGTCCCCTTCGTTGAATTCTCTTTCGGTGCGACGACGATCTGCAAACAACTTCATTCTTTCTTGGGCTGCCTCCAACCTTTCTTTGAGCAACTTTAGCATTCTTTCCCGCTCATGAAGTTGGGCATCCACCTCTTGGACTCGAGTAGTTCCTGGTACGTAGGGCAACAGACTCGGCGGCTTTCTCCCATAGACCACCTCAAATGGTGTCATGCCAGTCGATGAGTGGAGGGAGGTGTTGTACCACCATTCTGCTAGTGGTAACCAACTTGCCCAATCCTTCGGTCGTTCACCTGCAAAACAACGTAAGTAAGTCTCCAAGCACCTATTAACACGCTCCGTCTGGCCATCAGATTGCGGATGATAGGCGGTTGTTAGTTTCAGTTTAGTGCCTTGAAGCTCAAAGCTCTCCTTCCAAAAGAGGCTGGTAAAAATAGGGTCTCGATCACTTATGATGGACTCCGGCATCCCGTGCAACTTGAAGATGTGATCGCGGAATAAGCGAGCAACCGAGCTAGCGGTGTATGGATGTGAGAGGGCTATGAAATGAGCATATTTGGATAAGCGATCTACCACCACCATAATGACGTCGTTCTTCTGCGACATGGGAAGTCCTTCAATGAAGTCCATCGTGACCTCAGACCACATCGAACTTGGGAGTGGGATTGGTTGCAACAGTCCCGCGGGGTGCACGTTCTCGCCCTTGGTTCTTTGGCATACTTCACAATTGCGAATGTAATTTTTTATGAAGGCTCGCATACCTGGCCAATAGAAGTCCTTCTTAACCCTTGCCAAAGTTTTGTGGAAGCCCTCGTGTCCAGACTCAGGGGCGTCATGTAGCTGTTGCATGAGCTTGGTGCAGAACTTGAAGTTACTACCCAAGTAGAGACTTCCCTTATAAAACAATAACCCATCTTGCTCAATGTAACAAAAGACGTCGAGCTTCCCTTCCCTCAACTTCAGCAACAACTCTGCCAACTCCTTGCTGGAAACATACTCTTCCTTGACTTCCTCCAACCATGAGGGTATCACCCATGTTAGGCCTTGTAGTTTCCCTTCATCCTTTCGAGATAGAGCATCGGTGGCACAGTTGAGCTTGCCGCTCCTATATTCCACCTCATAATCGTACCCCAAAAGCTTCACTAACCATTTCTGTTGAGCCGGTGTCGCCACTCGTTGCTCTAATAAATGCTTGAGACTTTGTTGGTCGGTGAGGATTTTGAATCGGCGTCCAAGCAGATAGGGTCTCCATTTAAGGACAGCTAGCACCAAGGCTAGCAGCTCCTTCTCATAAGTGGACAATGCTAGATTTCTTCCTTTTAGTGCCTTACTGAAATATGCAATTGGGTGTTTTCCCTGCATTAAAACAGCACCGATCCCGGTACCAGAGGCGTCACACTCGAGGATGAATTGCTGCGAAAAATCTGGCAACACCAGCACTGGAGCTTGAACCATTAGCTTCTTAAGAGTTTCAAATGCCATCTTCGACGTATCAGACCAAAGGAATGAATCTTTTTTTAACATTTCCGTAAGAGGGTCAACCACCTTGCCATAGTCACGAATAAACTTGCAATAGTATCCTGTGAGCCCCAAAAATCCCCTCAAGGCCTTGAGATTTTTTGGTTGTGGCCAGTTGATCATGCAGTCAATCTTGGAGCGGTCCACTGCAACCCCTTCTTTTGAGATGATGTGCCCCAAATATTCCACCTCCTCAACTCCAAATCGGCATTTAGATTGTTTTGCATACACTTGATGTTCCCTTAGCGTGTGCAGTGTGGTTCGAAGATACAGCAAGTGATCTTCCCATGTAGGGCTGTACACCAAAATATCATCAAAGAAAACAAGGATGAGTTTGCGGAGATGGGAACGGAATACCTCATTCATCAACCCTTGGAAGGTCGAAGGAGCGTTCGATAACCCAAAGGGCATTACTAGAAATTCGTAGTGACCCTCATGAGTTCGAAATGCAGTTTTCGGAACATCCTCCAAAGCAACTCTAATTTGGTGGTACCCTGATCGGAGGTCCAATTTGGAGAATACCCTCGCCCCGTGTAGTTCATCTAGCAACTCATCAATGACAGGGATCGGAAACTTATCCTTGACGGTAGCTTTGTTGAGGGTACGATAGTCCACACATAGGCGCCACCCCCCATCCCCTTTTCTCACCAAAAGTACCGGCGAGGAGAACGGACTCTGGCTTGGCCTTATCATGCCCGATTTCAGCAACTCACCAACAATCCGTTCAATTTCAGTTTTCTGAAAATGTGGGTATCGATACGGCCTCACACTGATGGCAGGCGTGCCGTCAACAAGTGGTATTCGATGATCATGAACTCTTTGAGGTGGGAAGCCCTGGGGTTCTTCAAAAACATCTCCATACTCATCCAAGAGGTGCTGTAGGTCCTGCCTTAGTGAAGTCTCTTGAGGCTCACCATCAATGCCACATAGCTGTAATAACATGCCGCGATCCTTTGAGCCCACCAACTTCTGCAACTTATTTCCATCACTGAAAGAGAGATCTGTAGAAGAGTTTCCCTTCCACGAGTACCGCCTACCACCCACTTCGAACTCCATGACCAGTTTTTTGAAATCCCACATAATGGGGCCCAATGTTCGAAGCCAATGTGCCCCCAATACGATGTCACACCCGCCGAGAGGAATAGTGAATAAATCAATAACCAAACGAAATCCTTGGACAAGCAACTCCACTCCCATGCACTTCCCTTGGCTAACCATCCGATCACCGTTGGCCACCATCACTCCCATGCTCCCTTCGCAAACCACAGGCAACCTTAGCTTCTCCGCAAACCCAATGTCGATGAAGTTATGGGTGCTCCCAGAATCGACGAGGATCCCCACCCTTTCACGACCAAAAAGCCCAATCACCCTCATTGTTTGCGGTGAGGGTGCCCCTGCCATTGCATGCAGCGAGATCTCCGGGGTAGCCTCAAGGTCGTGGTTAGGGTCGTCCGATGATTGCTCCTCACCCCCGTCCGCTTCGTCTTCTTCATGATCTGGCCACCCGCCCTCCATGAGAAACAATTTTTGCGTCTTGCAACGATGCCCAGGTACAAACTTCTCGTCGCAATTGAAACAAAGTCCCTTCTCCCGTCGTTCTTTCATCTGCACTGGTGTGAGCTTTGTAATGGGGAGGTTGGCCGGTCTCGCGCCCAGCAATCCCGGCCCTCCTGGATTCTGGGGAAGTGGCGACTTCCCCGGAATCACCTTCTTGCGGGCTCCCACCTTCTCTTCCTGCAGCTTTGCCAAGCCATAAGCTTCTGATAATGTTTTGGGTTTGAACATTCTCACGCTCAGTCGTATCTCCTCTTTTAGCCCCTCTACAAAGCAACTCACCATAAACTTCTCTGATAAATCTTCTGTGCGATTGAGGAGGATTTCAAACTGAGATTGGTAGTCAAGCACGGTGGTGGTTTGTCGCAACTTGGCTAATGCTCCCGCCGGATCCTCGTATGCTGTCGGCCCAAAACGGATCTCCAACGCTTTTGTGAGCTCCTCCCAAGTTCGTAACGCCCCAGAGCGCACCATTCCTCGATACCAATGAAGCGCCCCCTCATTAAAATGAATAGCGGTCATTGTCAGTTTTTGTTCCGGTGGAGTTTGATGATATGCAAAGTATTGCTCCACCCGATATATCCAGCCGGCCGGATCTCCTCCCGTGTACTCCGGAAAATTTATCCTGACGTGGTGAGATTGGAAGCCTCCATTTCGAGAAGTTTGGCCAGTGTCGTGTCCTCCGCCTAAAGAATAAGCCGAGTCCTCCCTCTCTCTGCCGCTAATTTGGGATAATTGATCATACTTCAAATCTATTGCTGCTATCTTGTGATTGATGTCCTAGAGGCTCTGTTGAATATGTGTCGATGCTTCCTTCAATTGTATGATGGCTTCATCAAGCTTTGCGAGACGAGTTCCGTCAGCCATTGGAGGATCGACCTGCTCTGATACCAAATGTAACGGGAACAGTGGATGGTTGAGTGCGAGGGCTATCCAAGATGAACAAACCCCAAGATTAAGAGAGTTTCAGATAGTGAGAAGAGAGGAATTCTTTCAGAAAGAGGAGAGCAAGAGAAACTTAAGAGGAAGAAAATGAGAGATAACTTAGCTTTTTTTTATCATTTCACAAGCAAGGCCATATAAGCCATAAGCCATGCATGGCAGCACATATCCCCATTACAACCCATACTTAATACAAAATACTATTTCCCATAAGCCATGCATGACAACACATATCCCCCTTTCAACCCATACTTACTACAAAATACTATTTCCCATAAAGTAGACCATTAACTCGAGAAACAACCCCATCAAGTCCCAAGCAATCTCATGCAACCCCATTCCCACATGACACTAAGCATGAGGGTAGAAGCAAATCATGAAGGGAACTTAGTGGCGAAGCGGGTGATCGTCGATAGTGATTAGCACGTGGGCCCCTGGGAACCAGTGAGATGATCATTGCAACTTGCAAGGTGGTACGGAATTAGGTGATTCAAATGCCTACGACTATATCTGTATCATCGAGCAACTACTAATAGCCACAACCCGTTCATCCTGCTGATCAATCCCAATAAATCGAACCCCATGAACCGAACTTTATCGAAATCGAGAGAGAGAGAGAGAGAGAGAGAGAGAGAGAGAGAAACGTATACCATTTGCTTCATGAGGCGGAACGCGGCGGACTGCCTCGCGACTCCAGCGTAGCACAAGGGAGCTTCCGGCGAGGCCATGTGTTCTCCCCGCTTGCCAGCCGGAGCTGGATCAGCCGCCGCGGCCGCCGAGTCAGAATTGCGTCAAGATGAACCCTAGCCCCCTCGCGCTTCAAAGTTTCGGCTTATAACTGAAAAGAGCCTATTTAACACGGAGGAGGGTGACGATAAAAGCTTTTAGTACGACTAGCCGTTCGGCTCGGTGGTCCTTCGAGTTCGGTACAGTAGGCAATTTGGTTGGGGAACCTGTGAAGGGAGGGTCCTTAAACAATTAAGTGAGAACACATTGAGAGTCGCCTTTAACCCAAAGTGAGTGGTCAGGATGCAATGTCGAAGTAAAGATGAGACGTTCTAATAGGCTCCTCGCTTCCGCCACCTGCACGCAAGATGTTGTTAGCGAAACTGCACTTGCAACACGTAGTCATCTGACGGGAGTGAGTTCCATCGGGTGCGAAATAGAATGATAACCCAGATTTGCAATTAGAATGTTAAGCAAAACAAAATGACTCGTATGTCATTCCATTAACCATCTAGTTAAATCGGTGAACAAAAGAAAATTGTTTCGGAATTTCAAAACGTTTTTTTGTTGTGTTGTGAAACCCTAACCCTAATCCTAATTTTATACTCTAAATAGTAAATCTAAACCCTAATTCTATACCCTAAATAGACCTAACCCTATACCCCTAACAATGAATCCTAACGCCAAACCTAACCCTAACCCTAATTCTATACCCCTAACAGTGAACCCTATCCCCAAACCTAACCCAAATCATTGTAACAGTCTGAAATTACTATAGCGATCCAAAAATACTGTAGCACTCTGAAACTATTGTAGCAGACCAAAATACTGTAGTAATCATAAAATACTATAGCAAGTCAGAAAATATTATAGCACTCTGAAATCATTGTAATTGCTACAGTGAAATCATTATAGCAACAAGGTACTATAGCGCTGTATTGAGTTCATGTGGGACAGGTTCTCAAGAGCATATTTGGTATTTTCAAAAAAAATAACGTCATAAGGTTTAGAAGAATACGTACTTCTTATGCATTAAAACAGTTGTATCTGATCACCTCTTAAACTTAAACCATTATGTGGACTAGATGTAAACAAAAACCTTTTTCCTGAACTGAATGTAAATACATGTATACTATTCAAATGTACATACGCCTAATCACCCCTTTTTTGTGAGCAAAACATCTTATATTAAACAAAACAAAAATAGACACAAGCCCACACATCCATACAAGCATTAGGAGATAACTCCGAAGGGAAGTTCTTCGTCCAGACATGAGTCTCAGACCAAAAATTTTCCAAAATTAGCTGACCAATCCATCGCCACATTACCTTCATGGGATATCCTGAGCTCAGTTAGGACCCTATATCATTGAAGAGGTATTGATCCACGCACCCATTCCTGATCGAGTTGATGATAGTAGCCGAGTCCCCTTCAATCCATAATGCAGTCCTCTGTCCAGACGCCAGCGTCATCTTAAGGCCCACCCAAAGAGCTCTAGCCTCTCTATGTGTCTACCACCGATGAAATCCGAATTGGGATTACTTAAAATGTATCCATCGTGATTACATAAAACGAAGCCCGCACCGCCTGTTCGAAGGCCATTATTGAGAGCTCCATCAAAGTTCAGCTTCACCTCGTCCTGCACCAAAGGAACCCATCTAAAGAAGAACTGGCCCTGGATAGTTCTTGGTACCTGCAAACAACAAACCCACCATTATGTTCCAGATACTCATTTGATCGCATGACACAAGTCCTCGCAACCACAACACAGTCCTTGGTACTTCCCTTAAAAAGCTTCTTGTTGTGGTTCATCTGAACAAATTTGTGTTCCCTTGAGTTCCACAGTTTACACGATCGTCGCCACCATCGTCCACCACCATCCATCACAGTTTGAGAAACCAAGTATGAGAGACTTTTGACCGAAGTCCTTAGGTGGGGGTTAGACACTGCCACTTTTGGGAAGAACTTGCAAAGTGACCCAACTCCCATGACATGAACTCCAATAATCTTCTACAGCCCATGGGCTTTGAGCCAATGGACTTTGAGTTCCACTGAACTTTATGTTCTGAAATCAAGCTCTCGAAGGACTTCAAATTCTCAAGCCCATTCCATTATAATATTTACAAGTCCGTGAAAGAGGGTCATCAGCATGTGATCACAGGTGGCCAGAGTGAGTCTGCCTGTCGCCGGAAATGGCCGCCAGAGTCGCCTATCGCCGGAGTTGGCCGGTTGTCACTGGAGTTGATCACCACCGGCAACCAGAGATGGCCACCGGTCGCTGGAGATAATCGTCATGAACGTTGGAATTCCACCTATTGCAGTTGAATTTAGAAATGTGTAAGCATGTAAATGGGAGAACTTTTAAGTTCTCCACTTGCAAACATCCTATAAAATTCCATTTCTATAAAGTTCCATTCTAATGACTAACGTAGGATTTAAAGTCATCTCTTAAAGTCGCTCACCACTAACAAGGAACTTGAACTGCAGCTAGGTAGTTCTCTCTCTCTCTCTCTCTCTCTCTCTCTCTCTCTCTCTCTCTCTCTCTCTCTCTCTCTCTAACAATGTGGTAGCAACTTGACGATGACCACAATTGCTGTGTCGGCCGATAGTGACGATGATATGGTCACGGCAGCGCTAGCAGAGGTGGTGGCCAAGCTGGCCAAGGGTATGGCGGCAACGCACAGTGATATCCAGGGCCTCACCGGGTTTCATGCTTTATCAATATTTCAGCTTTTGAAAACCAACTGAAAATTAGCAGGTGGGTACAGTTATCAGATACTCGGTCGAAATACAATGGCCGAATACGCGAAGCAACCAGGGTTGATCCTACTAACTCCATGCTGGAAGCTTACATAGAAATTTTCATACGTGCGAGCATCAGCATAGGAGCTCTACTCTTACCTGAAGAACTCTCTGATCTGTCTTCGTTAGCTGTATATACATACAAGTATATAACACACCTTTACCATAAATAAAAAAACAGGATCTCAAAGTATTTTGAAACTTGGCTGAATTTACATAGATGTTGGAGATGATGCAGTCAAAAAAGAACTCATCCACAGAAATATACACAAACCTGTACATGAACAGCACCCCACCCCCATGTCACCACTTGCCAAAGAGACCACACGACATCGCACTGCTTCGGATCTCGAGGCTTTTGCACTTCGAGTGCGCCGAAAGTCGAAATGGTGGCGGAGCTCTCCATCCTCCACCGTGCAGCTATCGCTTACCGCCTCAACAAGTTTCATCATACCACCACCTCGTAGCCATCACTCACCCTTCACCCTGGAAATTTTACACATGGTCAGCGATTCAAGCGGGTCTTGCATTGGCAGACTGATGTTTTGTTTCTAAGAATAGAGTTTGAAGTATATTCATGCGAGCATGGTTTTAAGTTTTTTCTTACTGACATGAACGAAGCATTCATGGTTTCATGAGCTTCGAGCGAGTTGGCAGAGCTGCCATGTTTAACTTCCTCCGTACCGGCATCGTACGCCGACAGCAGCCTTCTCTGCACGACGAAAATATACTTCTAAGTTGATGTGTTGACTGGGTTATACACAGGTGCGAACAAATAAAAGATTTTCTTAGCTTTTATTTTTCCTCACATGAAGTTGCTTATGCATGACAAATGTAGAAATTTAGTTAACCAATGAACAATTTAACTCTAACATGTATTAGCATAGATGCTGGTTGGGTTGAATATCAAGGAAAATATCTCTTTATATATATATATATATATAAATAAAGAGAGAGAGAGAGAGAGACTAGGGTGCGATCTACTAAAAACGCACCTAAAAATGCACCTTTTGTTACATGGCTAATACATATGTTTCCATATTTGTTACGTATATGTTATACTTATTCCATTTAAATGTTCCAGTTATTTTTTCCAGATTTCTACTTTGTTAAAATGTGCATAGAAATATGTAACAATAATTAAAACATTTGAATATGAAATGATAACATATGCAATGATATAATAATATATATAATATATTATGTTAACGTTTATACATAAACAATTAGTTAAAACATTTACATAAATTTGTAAAATAACAAATTAAAACAATTGAATGGAATGCGGTGTAAATGTGTAATATATATAATAAATATGATAACATATGTATTACAGTATGTTTAACATTATAAATGTGCGTTTTTAGTAGATCGCATACTAGTTTTTCCATCCATATATATATATATATATATATGGAGGCGGGGAGCCTGCACCCGAGGTGCAA
The DNA here is from genome assembly GCA_947650365.1 of Chamaelirium japonicum. Classification (NCBI taxonomy): domain Eukaryota; kingdom Viridiplantae; phylum Streptophyta; class Magnoliopsida; order Liliales; family Melanthiaceae; genus Chamaelirium; species Chamaelirium japonicum. The sequence continues at coordinate 47,636,113 of OX393549.1, read as the reverse complement.
CAACGACGCTGCACCTCTAGCTTGTTTACCTCCCTAGAAGTTTTGGAATTTGATGAAATTTGGTGAGGGTGTTGTCTAGGGTAAGATGATCATCCTCACCAATTTTCATCAAATTCCAAAACTTCTAGGGGGGTCAAATGATCAAAGCAAAATCTACAGATTTTAACGGTGACTGCGGACGGCTGATTTTGCTTCGACCATTTGACCCTGGAATTTGATGAAAATTGGTGAGGATTATAATCTTACCCTAAACAACACCCTCACCAAATTTCAAACTTTTAGGATGGTAAAACAATGTCGGAGGTGCAGCGTCCAGCATCCAGCGTCCCTTTTCCCTACATATATATATATATATATATATATATATATATATATATATATATATATATATATATATATATATATATATATATATATATGTGTGTGTGTGTGTGTGTGTGTGTGTGTGTGTGTGTGTGGTACACACACACACACACAGAGGAAACGGAAAATGAGCTGCCAGCCTATTTCGGTGAAATTGGCAGCCACCCATTTGAAGCCCATAATAGTTTAAGAATGTGTTGAGTTTTTGTGCACATAAGCACCTTATCTTAGATAAAACATCCACAAAAAATCAGCATATTCTAAAACTACTAGGGGTATCAAATGTTAGAAGTTTTATCGAACGTCCGTTGTAATCGTTAATCTAAAATATAATATTTGATGCCCCTAAAAATTTTAAAATGTGCTGATTTTTTGTGGGTGTTCTATCTAAGGTAAGATGCTTATGCTAAAAAAAAATCAACACATTTTAAGACTCCTAGTGGCATCAAATGGGTCGCTGCCTATTTCGTTGAAATATGCCACCAGCCTATACCCCATATCCTCTCGCTCTCTCTCTCTCTCTCTCTCTCTCTCTCTCTCTCTCTCTCTCTCTATATATATATATATATATATATATATATATATATATATATATATATATATATATATATAGATAGATAGGGAGCAGATACAGTGCGGCCGCTTATTGTGCGGCTTAACGTGCGGCACCCACTTCAGGGGTTTTTTTTTTTGAAATATTTTTTTTTTCGGAATTGATCACCGCCCCTTTGATAGCACACACAAAAAATTTCAGCTCATTCCATGACCTATAGGCCATTCAAATATGTTCATCAAATTAACGGTAAAAATGAACAACAGATAAGAGCCGAGCACATTTGAATGACCTATAGGTCTTGGAATGAGCTGAAACATTTTGTGTGCTATCAATAGGTAGGTGATCAACCTCCAAAACAATTTTTAAAAAAAATCACCGAGGGGGGTGGCCGCACAATAAGCGACCGCAATGTATCGCCATCATATTTATATATATATATATATATATATATATATATATATATATATATATATATATATATATATATATATATATATATAGGGGTATGCTATAATGCGGCATGCGGTAAATGCGGCACCGCATAGTAGCCGTCTGATGCACCGCTGTATGCATCGCATGCATGCAACGCGTGCATCAGACGGCTGCGGTGCAGTGCCGCACGTACCGCATGCCGCATTATAGCATGCCCCTATATATATATATATATATATATATATATATATGGGGGCGGGGAGCCTGCACCCGAGGTGCAGCAACAACGCTGCACCTCCCCCTTGTTTTACCTACCTAGAAGTTTTGGAATTGGATGAAATTTGCTGAGGGTGTTGTCTAGGGTAAGATGATCATCCTCACAAATTTTCATCAAATTCCAAAACTTCTAGGGGGGTCAAATGGTCGAAGCAAAATCTCCAGATTTTAACGGTGACTGTGGACGGCTGATTTTGCTTCGACCATTTGACCCCCCTAGAAGTTTTGGAATTTGATGAAAATTTATAAGGATGATCACCTTACACTAGACAACACCCTCACCAAATTTCATCCAATTCCAAAACTTCTAGATAGGTAAAACAAGGGGGCGGTGCAGCGTTGTTGCTGCACCTCGGGTGCAGGCTCCCCACCCCCTATATATATATATATATATATATATAGGGGCTGGGATCCGTTGACAACCCGTTTCCTTCACAACCTGTTGACAACCCGTCATTTGAAGAAAGCTAAAGGTTTTAGAATTTACTGATTTTTTGTGAGGATGATTACTATGGCAAGTTGATCATCCTCACAAAAAATCAACAAATTCTGAAAACTCTAAGGACGCCAAATGTTAGAAACTTTTCTTAACGGTTTATTTGAACAGTTAATTTGAATAACACATTTGATGCCCTATAAGTTTCAGAATTTGTTGATTTTTTGTGAGGATGATCAACTTGCCATAATGATCATCCTCACAAAAAATCAACAAATTTGGAAACCTCTATCCAACGATTAAAGCGAGTTGTAAGCGGATTGTAAATTTACCTCCCATTTTGGGTTGTCAATGGATCCCAACCTTTATATATATATATATATATATATATATATATATATATATATATATATATATATATATATATATATATATATATATATGTATATATATATATATATATATATATATATATATATATGTATATATATATATATATATATATATATATATGGGAATATGTCCCGACTAGCCAACACGCTAGTCCTCCCTTCAATTTAAGTACAACGTGGTAATTTTTAACCGAGGTTAGGGGTTGGTCAAGGTGAGTTCACCCTTCCTAACAATGATTATGAAAAAAAATTTAAAAAAAAAAATGTCAAGTGGTATTTTTAGATTAACCATAGCAATGGGTATTTGTGCACTACAGTTTACCGTTAAATTTGTTGGCCATTAATCAGGTTGCTTTTAACTTTTTTTTTAATCATGATCCAAGTAGAGTGGAATGATCATCAATTTTAAAAAAATAGTTAAAAAGTACCACATGGCACCTAAATATAAGGGAGAACTAGCGTGTGGCTAGTCGGGAGGACCATATTTCATATATATATATATATATATATATATATATATATATATATATATATATATATATATATATATATATATATATATATATATATATATATATATATATATATATATATATATAGGGGGCTGCTATGCTGCGGCATGCGGTGCGTGCGGCATCGCACCGCAACCGTGTGATGCACTGCTGCGTGCATCGCATGCACGCAGCGCATGCATCACACGACTGCGGTGCGATGCCGCACGCACCGCATGCCGCATTCAAGCATATATATATATATATATATATATATATATATATATATAGGGGCATGCTATGCTGCGGCATGCGGTACGTGCGGCACCTTACCGCAGCCGTCTGATGCACGCGCTGCGTGCATCGCATGCACGCAGCAGTGCATCAGACGGCTGCGGTAAGGTGCCGCACTTACCGCATGCCGCATTCTAGCATTTCTCTCTCTCTCTCTCTCTCTCTCTCTCTCTCTCTCTCTCTATATATATATATATATATATATATATATATATAGGGGGATGCTTAGGTGCGGTCTGCAGTCCGCAGCCGTCCGATGCACCGGCCGCGTGCATCCATTGCACGAAGTGGTGCATCGGACGGATGCGGACCGCAGACCGCACCTAAGCATTCCCCTATATATATATATATATATATATATATATATATATATATATATATATATATATATATATATATATATATATATATATATATATATATATATATCGACAGCCAACTATTCTGGTGCCAACATTGGTGTCAAGAGGTTCATAGAGGCTTTGAAATTTGCTAAAATTTGGTGAAGAGAATCACCTTCCTACATATAGCATGTCCATAAAAAATGAAGACATTCTAAAACTTCTAGGTGCGTCAAATGATCATCTTCAAATTAACGGTTAAAATGAACAATCGATAAAGCTCTTCACATTTGGCGCATCTAAAAATTTTAAAATGTACTATTTTTTGTGGACGTGCTATCTATAGGAAGGTGATCATCCTTGCCAAGTTTCAACAAATTTCGAAACCTTTATGTATCTCTATAGATGCGCTGGCACCGATGTGGCGGTGTTGGCACCAAAAGTGTTAGTTGTTGATCCAAAAAAAGAGGTCCATAGGAAGTGGACATGGGTCGGATTAGTCAAGTTTTGGATATGAGAAAGTTTCCAAACGAAACAAGTACCGCAAATTTCTCATCAGGTGACTTATGTAGCCCGATTGGGCTACAAAGAATAATTTATCTTTATTATTTATGCTCTAGTTTTAATGCATTTAATTTTACATTTCCATCGCCTATTTTCAAGCGACGATCAGACGGTTAGATCTTGCTTTAGTTATCTTATTATGTTAGACGGAGAGAAACCCTAACCCTAGGGGGAACAAGGAGAGGAGACGGCGCTCAGAGGTGAGCTGCTTAAACTGATGCTAAATAATCACGAGTTGTTGGAAGTTGAAACACCTCAAAAGCCTTCCTCTAGCACCAAAATAATGTGAAGCGCTATGATAATGGTTTCTCAACTAAGAGAAGAAGAGAAAAGACAAAGGGGAGGGGATAAATTTGGAATCTACCAAAAAAACTGAACTTAGGGGTCAATAAAGTTCAAAGATTATAGTCGAAAGATTTAATTTTCCATCTTTGTCCTCGATAAAAGATTTATGATTAAAGATAGAAGGGGGACATCATGAGGTCCCATTTCCAGGTTTGACTGGGGAATGAGGCTCTCATGCTTCTTCTTTAATTGCTCCGTGGGTATACGAGAGATTACGTAAGCGAGCGATTTTATTAGGAAATATGAGAGACTGATTGAGGGTGGTTGCATGTGTTGTGTGTTGGTGGGGGAGAACCTTGGATAGGTATCAAACGACCAATGAAGGCCTTATGATCAAGAAAGATGGAGATAACGAACTGAGATGAGAGAGAAATTATCAAGTGGGGGTAGGGGTGGGACTTGGTCCGAATGAACCCGAGCAACCCGACCAAATTTTGAATTTGGACAATCACGGGCTACAATATTTGAGAATTTTGACGGGCATGGGCAAAAAAATTTTGCCCGAATTTAAATTTGGCCAAACATGGTCACCCATATGACTAACCCGAGCAACCAGAAAAACCCGAGGAATATATATATATATATATATATATATATATATATATAGAGAGAGAGAGAGAGAGAGAGAGAGAGGGAGAAAGCGGAATGCACATATTCTCTACAATCAAGTTAAACTTGTAATATTCTTTATTGCACAGTTTGCACCGAATTATTTTTTGGTTGAGTGAGAGTAGGCTCCATATTGAACGGTGTAAATTTTAGATCGGACGTATCCTCTACTTTTTAGTGAATGGTCCGGACGAACCCGAGCAACCCGTGGAACCCGATGAACTTCCATGGTCCAAACACGGGCAAACCCTCTACAAGTTCCTCGGGCAACTTGGGCAATTTGGGCAAACGTAATGCAACTTGGTCCAAACACGGTCAGACCTCCAAACCCGACCAACCCGACCATGTCCACCCCTAAGTGGGGGTGGTTTTCCAATTTTCCCCATGTTACCAAGCTATAGGAAGTATAACCATACGATATAATGCATAAGTATTAAATGACAATGGCATGCAAAGTTGGAATAAAAAAGTTATTTTACTAATAGCAGTAGCGCAAATAGAATGTGATCACAAGGGGTATAAAAGAAAGGTCATAAGACTCATAACTGTACAAGGAATTAACAAAATAAAATGTTTTTTCACAACTAATGTTTTTAACGGGGCATAGATTGAACAGATGATCTACCAAACTAAGTCAATAAAACAGACAACCAATTTCTTTTGAACATATGAATATGTCAGCATAAACATGATGTTAGTATAATAAGAAATTGATATAGCATAGAAAATTGCAGGAGTTCAAACTATAGACTGGATTTGCAATGAGAGAAGAAAAATGGTCACTCCACGCATGCAATGACTAAAATATTGAAAACAAAATGTTCATAATACTGACACATAATTTTCATTAGCGTGGTAAGGAAGAAGGAACTCACCTGGTCCACAAAATCAGGGCTAGTCAAATTAACAGAGAGATTTCTCATCAATAATAATACCTAGACAACAAAAATTGAAGGCATCAGTCATTTTAAGCAGACCTTAAGAAGCACGCATAAATCTTACAAGACTAATAAATGGCCATGTGCAGAAGAAACCACTAATTCATTCCAACATCTACTATTATAATATGACATAATATTGACAAAGATATACAACTAAAGTAGTTGAAATGCGAACGGAAAGTCGGCCTAAGATACTGTCAATGGCCGTATGGAAAAGGTCGGTTGATGCTAGATTGACTCCAGTCATATAAAAGGAACTCTATGAAATGATGAAATAAATGCAACTGGAAAGCAAGGGGATGAACAGTAGAAAAGTCAAGAAAAATACCCTGGAATCATAACATTTGATACAAAAATGCTGAAATTTTCCAAGGGAATGATATACTACTCAAATTAAACACACACAAACACACGACATTCAACACATGACCCATCTATCAAGATAGTTTTCCCTCATTGCAAACCACTAGTGCAGAAATAAATGTTGCTTTCATATACAAAACCACAACTCTGTCATGGAAACATGTTAGCCTCTATATTAGTGTTACATGATTTGCAATTTAGCATGTGTTTTATGTTCACCACTCACATGACCGCAGCCAACAGGAATAAATGAGAATATCTAAACTAGATAACCTCGAAAAAGTAAAATGATTCTCTTAATGACCAAAGCCAGAGAAGCCCTAATAATGTGCTCCAAAGCATAGTGTGGGCATCGAAATTAGCCCGCAAATTAAACCCGGCCCGCACACAACGTCCCACATGCAAACCCGACCCGAACTCATCGTCGCGCATGCCCCACTCGCACCATCAGCCGCACCAAACTCTGCCTGCACTACGCCTCCGCACACCTGCACCCGGCCTGGACCTCGCCTGCGCCACCGCTGCTACTGCTGCTGATTTCCCAAGCCAGACAGCAAGTAGAGCCGGAGAAGAAAGAAAAAAAAAAGAACGAAAAAAGAGAATATAAAAGAATATAAAGAAAAGAAATGAGGAAGAAGACAGACACAGCACCTAACCCGCGACGATTCCGCCTTCTCTTGCTGTGCCATCGTCACCACCTAGCCCGCGACGACTTGCCTCCACCATCGCGCTCTCGCATCGATCGTCACCACCTCGCCCGCGACGACTTGCCTCCACCATCGCGCTCTCGCACCGAAGAAGAGGCAACAACCCTCCGCTGAGGCACACCGCGGTCATCCTCGCGCTCTCGTCGCCCTCACGCCGCCTTCAGACTCTGCGAAACGATCGCCTTCGATGCACGCACCATCTTCGAGCAAGGGAGTCCGTAACGGAGAAGATGATCAAAACCCTAACGATGGTCTTCGCTCGCGAGCTGCCAAAAGCCCTTCATCTCTATACGCCGGAAGTTCTCCAACACCAAAAACTCCCGCACTAGCAACGATGAAGAAAACAAAAGGGCGGGGGTCCTTAAAAAGACCTCAATCCACATGAATACGCGATCAAAGCCAAGTGCTACGTGTTTTCCACGGACACACTTAACCTTAAGGGGGCATTTGTGGGTATCGAAATTAGCCCGCAAAGTAAACCCGGCCCGCACACAACTAACCACATGCAAACCGGGCCCACCACTTGAAGCCGAAAAGAGGCCGGGTGGGCCCACCCGAAATAGGGGCCCACCGGCCCCCTTTCTTGAAAATCATGCCCTCCCCCTTTTGGGGAGGTGTGGCCAGCCATAGGGGAAGGAAAAGGAAAAAAGAACAAAAAAAAAAACGCCATGCGGAGGGAAAGGTAGATCGGACGCCTACACACCATGGATCCGCGTCGATCCCTCAATCCGACGAACCAAATTCAACGTTATGTCGTCATCGATTTGAATGTGCAAAGATGGCTTATATCTCAAAAGATTGAGCCATATCTTGTCCAAAACCGTCGTTACAAAAAAAAAAGGTAATAAAGGTTGTTTCCCCCAAAAAAGGAAGGCAAATCCCAACGTTATGGAGAGAGATATTCAGGGGATTCAAAAAATCACAGCCATATCTCTCCCATCCTCCCCCCTTCGCCATATTTCCCCCAATAAAGGTTTTGTCACCAATCTAGAGAGTTGACGTCTGCTTGACAACCAATTGGAATGTTCTAGTCAATCTTTCCTATTGTCAACCCCATCTTAATGGAGAAAACTTGGATGATGATGGAACCTCCTATTTTTCTAGGATTTCCTAAGAGATCGAACTTCTTACATTTATTGTGAATAATGCTTTACGATTATAATAAAATTGTTGCTGAATTTCTTGAGAGATGATTCCTGAACAAGAGGTTTCACTCTGGTGTGAGATTGAAGAGATGACGGCGGGAGGCCTAGGCATAGGGGTGGGCAATCTTTGACCCGACCCGCCAACCCGACCCGAAGTTAGCGGGTTTGGGTTTGACCAAAACTGGTTCGAGTCGTAAACAGGTTGACCCGACTGATCCGTTTATTAAACGGATCAGATTTGGGTTTGTATTTATAATCTGATTGACCCGACTTGACCCGTTTACCAAATGGGTCGTGTCAACCCGACCCGACCTAACCTGACCCAACCCAACACAACCCAATCAAACCCAACCCAACCCTATCAAACACAAGCGTTTTATATGAGTTCTATTGAGCCAACCTGATCCGACCCGACCCATTTATTAAATGGGTTAAACAGGTCGATTCGGGTCAACTCGTTTATTAGACGGGTCGGATTTGGGTTTAAGTTTTTGACCCGTTTATTAAACGAGTCGGGTTCGGGTTGGGTGTTTTGCCCTTATACCTATGTCTCAACCCGACCCGACCCATTGCCACACCTACCTAGGCATATCACCCCCCCTCTTCTCTTCCGTTTGTCCTTGTACCCGAACCCGACGTCCAACTCCCCGTGCTTGACCTCGACGCCATCCATTCCGTGCTCCGGTGCTGTCCCATGGCACACGCGCTCGTGGCTTCCCCGTGCACGAAACGCCTGCGGTACCTCGTACCCGTGGCTTCAGCGTTCCCGCCTCCTCCGAGTTTGGATCTCAGACACACTGGAGTAGACAAAACTTCTTGTTCGTGTAAGGGACCACCATTCATCACGATTATCACCGATCCTTCTTAAATCAACAAGCAAACCCTAGATATTTATTCATATAGATCTATGGTTTGAACTTTGTATACCTCATCTAACTATCATTAGAAGATTCTTACTCTATGCTGTCGCCGGCTTGCTTAAGATCCAAAAATACATGAGTCTCTGCCTTTCAACTATGCTCGGTATTTTTAGTGTCCTTATCTTTGTCAGTATAGCCAAGTGGCCTGAGGAAAAATCAAGGATTTTTTGCTTATTTATCGCCATTGCAGCTACAAATTGGGAAAATAGGGGAAAAGAGGAGGAGAAATGGGGGAAATAAAAGAATTGTTTGAGAATTTTTTTATTTTATCACTTTAGGATGTATAAATATAAAATATGCTACTATGACTAAAAACATACAAACCATAATCATTAATTCAAGGTGACTCAATTGAAATTCTATCAAGACACTTTCTATTAACTATTAGACACTTTCTAACATAATCTATGAGTTTATGAATTACTAAATACAAATATGAATTAACCAAACACAATAAGATAACAAACACTCTAAAACATAATAAACATCTCCAAATGGCATAATCTATAACTCAGTCTCATAACTCATAAGTGTCAGATGACATGTCAATATTATAACTCATAAAATGTTGTAAACATCTCACATTAGATGAGATAACATAACAAATCCTCTGAAAGTCACAAAAATACATCCAAAAAGACTCATGCTAGCTCAAAACTCGCACTCAGCATCTGCTAACAGTAGATTCAATACTGGTGAAATTTATCATGCGACAAACCAGTGAAGAATAGCCCGAAATCCTCAAAAGAACACATTGTGGATAGTTTAGATTTGGTTTAGATTCTTTAGAAACTCAAATCTCAAAAAAAGGGAAGAACCCTTCAAAATTATTTAAAAATGGGATCTGTAAGTGATTTCGACAACAAGAGGGAAAAACCGGGCGACTTATCTCCATTGTGGACCACCTTTTATATGGGCTGACCATTTTATCGATGCTTTGGCAATACATTAATAATAGAGGTGAATATCAATTCAACGTTTGTTTTGTTATGAAATATTTCATGGAGGCGCAATGCATCTCAAGTATCCCCATTTAGGGCTTTCGATGCACATCAGTATAAATGTCCCCATATCCCTAAAGATTTCCAGCATATAATTTATAGGTGTTGAACGAACAAGGATTGCATCATTGACCAGTGAATAGTCCTCCAACCCATTTGGGATATAGAGAAAATTGTGCAACTTTTGATGATAAGCATGAGATGGGATAGACATTTGGGTAGAATGAATAGCAAACGAGGAACAAGAGACGCCAGGTAGCTAGATAGCAATCTAGATACGTGTGTGTGTGTGTGTGTGTTGGTTGTTGTTGTCGCCGTTTAGGTGGTTGTTGGCACGGTATGGTGACTGGTGAGAATCACATACCATGCTTTTTCAACTATATGGCAATGCACACAACATTAAACCATTATGCATTCATATAAGAGGACGGATACGCCAAGTGTCTCAACGGTTATGTACTAGTGCACACAATTTGCTTAGAAAATACATTATTCACACAACTCTAATCTAAGCACAAAGTAAAACAACATTAGGCAGTCATCCCAATGGTAGCCCGTGGTAAAAATGTAAATCAATGCAAAGCAGGATACACAAAATAGAGACATGTTTCTAAGACATGAATTGGAAATAGAAAGATTCAAGTCTGATAAGTTCCATACTGTTTCAACATCAATCGGATTCATCTCCTTCAATTTTTCCAAATGACCGTTTGTGTTAGGGTCAAACATGCTGCCGATAAAACTGTATACTTGAGAGAAGTCCGGCATAGCTTCATAAAACATAAAACATAAAACATCAAACAAGAGAGTATTAATGCATATAAAAGTGAGTAACAGATAATTCAAGGGATGCAGACAGAGAAGAAATAACATCATGAGAACACCGCAGAAAAAGTAAAAAAGAATAGTTGCATGACATTTTTATATGATGAGCAAACTAAGTTTTGGAATATAGGAAAAGAGCAAGGAAGATTCATAAAATAAAAACTATTAACTTGTTTTTGATGGGGAGAATGTGTGTTAAGTAACATACCAACTTCCAATAGTGCTTGTGAGACATGTGATTCTGTTGCTTAAAAACATGTAGACTACAATTCGCACTAACAGCATAGTCCTAGAACATAGTTCTAGCGTCCAGTGGAATATTGGGATGTATGCTATACTTTTTGAACTGTCCAAGTTATTTCCTTCCCTTTTTTGGAGAAAATCCTCTTGATTTGAGAGAGAAAAAGAAGGGGATGAAGATTAATGGACAGGAGGGGAGAAATTCAGAAAATAGTACAAAGGACATATTAAAAATTGGCGTCTTCATGATCCTAGACGAATACCAAGTAGATTCATAACTTTCTCCATGTCGTTAATCTTATTGCAAAAGTTTCCAATATTTCTCCCTTTTCAAACGCTCCAACAAATATCTACAGCAAGGGCATCCCAAACTGATCTCCAATCCATAGGGAGCGTAGAGAACTGGGCATTCCTTTATTTGAGGCTAATCCTTGATGCCTAATCCTTGATAGACTTCCAAATCCAATTGGAGAAGGGATAGTGTAAAAATATGATTTTTATCCTCCTTTCTGTTCCCGCAAAGATTAAAAGATAAGTAAAAAAAGGTTTGGAGGCTTTCATCTCTTTGGAACTGCTTGTCTTGCATTACCAACTATATGAAAACCCTCAATTTCAAAAGGGCTTCAAACTTGCAAAGGGCTAGAGCTATCAGACAAGCCAACCCACCAAAATTTACAAAAATTTTAAAAGACTTTGACTGAGAAGTTGCCTGAAAAGGACTATCGCTAGGGGTAGAAATGGGCCAAGCCGGGTTCAGGCCTAGCTTGGTCGAGCCTAAATATTTTACGGGTTGGCCCAGGCCCAGCTCGGACCTACTCGGGCCTATATTTTTCATCCCAAGACCGGCCCGATTGACTGTTAAGGGCCCAAGCCTGGCCCGCCCAACCCATGTGCACCTCTACAATCTGCATAAAGGAATATATTAAGTGGGTCCTCCATGAATGTGGGTTCAACTTCAACCCTTGATTTGGTGTACAAAACGGTTCATTTTATCCCATGACTAAATAATAAAAAATCTAAAAAATCAATAGAGTCGGGTCGTGCCAGGTCTAATACGTGCAAGACCAAACCCGGCCTGTAAATTTGATCGAGCCAGAAAATGTAGTTCGGCCCGGCACAACAGGCTCACACTTAGTCCAGGTCCCGTATATCGTCAAGCCGGGCGGGTCACCAGGCTCATGTCCACCCCTAACTATCGCCAAGAAACCTGATCAGGTCGGTCAATAACTGAAACATTGTAAAGAATTTCCAGTAACTACTGAAGCTAATTGATAAGAATGGAGAAAACCGTCCATAATTTTGGATCCAAAGTTGTGATACGACCCTCCACCTTCCATTGCGACTAACTAAAGATTTCTTATGTCACGTTATACCACAGAGATCTGGAAACAGATTCTTCAAATATCCTTCTCCTAACCAAATGGCTTCCCGAAAGAGAGTCAATTGACATTTTTCAATAACTAGTTTGTTTGTGCATTTGTAGATCCTCCCAACCATCAATGATTTGTTTCCAGAAAGGGAATATCTTTGTCTGATGTCCTATTGCGTGCTTGAAAAGCTGAGAACCTCTAAAAGTATCTTCCTTTGATAACATTGCTCTAACTGTCACCGTGATCATTCTGTAATCTCCACCACTTCTAAGATCTTTATTGTGATCTCTAAACTAAACACTCTCACGCCACCTTACCCCTTTGTTTTACAAATTCATCATAGTTGACTATGAGTTTGTGATTAAAGTTTTGATAAAAAAATGAAAATAATTTTAAAATTTTCCGTAGGTGATACAAAGGAAACTATTTTCACTAAGGAAATAACTTATTCTCACTACCATCTCACTATATCAACTCAATGAATTTACTAACAAAAAGGATCCGGTGGAACAAAGGGCATGCAAATCAAAGGATGAACTCCTGGTTCTGCTACTGATGGGGGAATGAAATCGGGTTTATATATGTGGATATGGGTTTTCGATGTGTCGAAGTCCAATTAGTTTAGTTAATGTATAGAGATATGAATTCATTTTATTGACTTTTATGGACTTCTGTTTAAGATTGGGTTCTTCACTGATTTAATGCTAATTTTTCCATTAAATATACCTTTTTCTAACAATAGAATAACAAAATTAGAGGGAGAGGGCAAGGTTTATTTCATTTTTAACCTCTGAGAGCATAAGTACTGCATCATGTCTAGCATTATAATCAAGGTTCAAAATTTTCATTTTGACCAATATTTTGACACTAGATATGGAAATATTTCGTTGAAATATTTCAACAGTGTGGAAATATTGAAGTTTTATAGAAATGGTGAAAATATTAATTTTTTAATAAAATTTTCAGTGAAACCCTTGATAGTCATAAACCAAGTATAGATACACAATTTGGAACACTTAGATAATATTTGTACCCTATCTACGGGTATAAAGCTTCACATAGCATGTATTCTATCTATTTGAGTATGTGAGTTTTGGGTGTTCTTCTGCAGTCTGGTTTGGTCCGGTTTTTATCTAAGTTTTTCAAATATTTTAAACATTTAAATAGATAAAGATGTTTCCAAAATAAAGAATAGTTGATTGTTAATATCATGTTTTAAACGATTTTAAAAATGGACCTAAAACAAGAAATGCAAGTTTGAAATTGTGCAAACATTATGCTGAAATGTGAAACACTGTGTTTTTACTAAGTCTAGAAAAAAAGAGTTTTTATATAGAAATGTTTTTATTCATTCAAAAGTCAAAACTTCCTTTGACAGGCCATGGTTTTCTAGATGTGCTTATAGTTCGTGGAGTTTTTTGAGCTAAAAGGAATTGATTTAACAACTTTTTTTAACATGCAGATTTTATGAAAACACTTGAAAATTGTTCTATTACTAAAACTGAAAATTGAATTTTTTATTCATTTTAAATTTTTAGATATTTTTATTAAAATCAAATGGGGAGAGAGCATTTGCTTATTTACATAAAATAACTTGAAGTAAATGGAGAACATAAAGATCGTTTACTTAAATACTTTTTATGTAAATATGGTTGTCAAGCTGAAACACACCTTATCCTAAACCCAGTTTTGTTTTCTACGTGCTAAGTATTGAAAATTGGAGGGTTTTGGGACCGATTTCGAGAATATTTCGTTATATTTCAAAATATTTCATGAGATTTCAGAATATTTCGAGAAATTTCGTGTTATTTCACAAAATATTCTACAGTTTTCCAACCGGTAGAGATTGTATATAATATTTAGTATCGAGGTCTCAGCAAAATGAAATATTCGCATGTTTGATTGTATGAAAGAGCTAATGGAAATAAACCGAGATGAGCCATGAGACCACCGAAGACATCACAAAGAATGTGAAAATGGAAGTTCCAAAAAAAGATTCCCATGTTCATATATTGTAGATAGTACTCCTTTGGAAGAGATCACTTTGAATGCCTTGTGTCAACTGCGTCAGAAATTTTCCCTTAGAAGATCCTACATCAAAATGCCTGGTACTTTGGATTCACATTATTGTGTTCACGTTCAAAATTTTTGGGCACAGGCGAACTAGTGGTGCATAAGTAGCTTCATTAATATCAAATTTCAGTACCAGCGATTATCAAAATATTTCCTTATGCAATACATAAGAGTACTGACCACGCAGTGATGCGACATGATTCGCTTGATCAGTTGCTTCACAAGTTTGCCATGTCCTAGGAGGGCTTTCAGTGCTGCTAGAACAACAGTTATTCACCAACGTATCCCTCGCAGGCTCTATATCTTCTGTAAATAAAACTTAATTAACAGGTGATAATAAGAAAGGACCAAGTTCCTTGTAAATTAACATGTAAATAAAAGATTAAACCTTTTGTCGTATGTGAGGCACTAACAAGCTGAACAGAATTGTGATCCCAAGAAGCGATTGGCCCACTTGTACCAGAGTTTCTAAGAACGGAAGATGAATCTGTCCTAAAACCATACCCTGGTTCAAGAAGACAGGAGGAAGCTTGAAACGGAGCAGTTGGTTGAGATAACAAAGGAGCTGCATTCCAAATATATATCTGATTAGTCACATAATATCATGATTCATAAAAGTTAAAACTGTAGTTGAATAGCTCCTGACCATTTTTAGAGGCTTTCTGTGGATAAGGATGAGCTGCTTTGCGCTTTGGCCGAGGGGGTGGGACATGCTCACTTGTCCCGTTCTTCTGAACCTTCAAAAAGTATTTCTGTGCACGGCTCCTTATCTGCAATAGTGCAATGAAAGACCTTCAGAATCTGTATAATTTACTGAAAGAAATCACAAGAAATATTACTTGAACAGTAATTAGAAATATTATTTATAACAACAATTAGAAAATATAATAACTTCTTGACCGGATTGAGTCTTTCTATGGTCTAAGAAAAGGCAAAATAGCATATGATGAGGTAATGTATGTTACCAAGGAATATTACTGAATCTTCTGAAAAGTATTGTCAAGTGAATGTCCACACAGAAGGTAGACACCATTTGTACTAGGGTGCGATAGCGTGGGAACTTAGTGTGAGTTCGAATTCCACGTACCTCTTTATTTCTCATTGGCATTCCTAACACAGGAATGTTGTTTCACTTGAACTTATAGTTTGTGTTGCATAGAACAATGTGCTTCGCGATTTCAATTCTTAGCTTCTACCCTCCTCGTATAGAAACTTTCCTAGTCTAGGGGAACCTTGGAGAGTTGCTCCCTAGTTGCATGAGCTTGACTACGTAACCAACAAGATAGATTTGTCTACCCGGCAATAGGTCTTTTAGGGGTTTTTTGGCAGACCCCTCTTTTAGGTTGTGTTGGTGGGTTTTCAACACCAATCTTAAAGAGTTGATATCCTGTTGGCGGTTGGCGGTCAGAAAAATATTATCAATCTTCTATAGACCATTCTTAATTAGAGTAGTGCTAGTCAACCCCATTCTAATGGAGCCTTGGATGATGATGTCTTTAACCTATCAAGTTGATTACAAGACAAGGCTTGCTAAAAGTTGATCAAGTACATATTCTTGTGTCAACATATGAAAAATCAAACACTGCTGCAATCGAAAGAACCGATGACGGAGAAGGAGATCTTCATCGATGACGACGACTGATCGAAGGATCTGACTCCTCAGCATCGCACAAATCATAGGAAGCTATTTTGGATCGAAGGAAGCTCACCATCTCGATCTCAACTTGCATCCACTTCTTCTCCAGCCGCTACACAACTGAACAGTAGAGATCTTGATGCCAATGCATATCAGGGAAAGAGATGGTGATAAGCTCTCAGCTGAGATCTCTAGGTCGACCAATATTTTCAAAGGCGCCTCGAGGCGTAACAAAATGCCCCAAAGGCGCTGTGTGAGGCGTGCAAATAGCTGAGGAGTACGCCTCACAGGCTGAGGCGCAGCTGAGGCGTACGCCTCAAGGCGAGGCATAAACCTCAGCTGTGCTTGATTTTGGTTTTTTTTTTAATGAAGTTAATGCTTTAAAAAAAAAATTTGTTTAATGAGCCCCGAAGTTGCTTTTAATACTATAGAAGATGAAGAGCTCCAATTTGATTGAGCAAATCTTTGACTTGTGTTTTTTTTTTGTTAAAGTGACAATTTATAATTTCTAAGTGTGCTTTTATTTTGGATGATTAAAACTTTCGGTTGGAAATTATGGATTTAATTAGAATTTTATGGTGGCATTATATGGAATTGTGGATTTGGTTCATTTGAATTGGAACTTAGAGTTTTATAAATATTGTCTCAACTCTGAAGTATTGTTCAATTTAGGTAGAATTACTATAATGATACACGTTACATACTTTATGTATATTTTGGTAAAATATTATGATGAGTGGATGTGGAATCATGAATTATGAGGTGAAACTATTAATTTTCATACATTTCTTTATTTTTTATATTTTATTTAATTATTAATATTTATTTCTATATTTATTATATATTTAACTAATTAAAACATACACTCGCTTGAGGCTTACGCCTCATGCCTCGAAGCTTACGCCTCAAGGTTTTGGCCAGCAAAACACCTCATGTCACGCCTTCTCGTCTGAAAACTTTGAGGTCGACTGCATGTGGATCAGAGGATTGAAAATCAGGGCTTGGCCTTTGATACCATGTTAGAGTGAGAGAGAGAGAGAGAGAGAGAGAGAGAGAGAGAGTATTGGGAGTAAAAGTGTCCACTTAATGGGGCAAATGCCCTATATAGTTGTACATGGATGTGGTCACCAAGGGTGAACATACCTCAAGAAAGTATTAGTCTAACCTAGACAGGGCTAAGTATGTACACACTTTACAATTTCAATTGGACAGAGGCAAATAGAAATTTTGTGCATATATGCCATTTTTGCTTTCATATTTTCATGTTTCTAAGTCCCAGTGTTGAAGAAAGAACTTGCGTTTTCCGGTCATGATCTCTTTGTTTTGTGATCTCTTATTCTATTATACCTAATTTGTTTTGTTGCAATTATTCCAAATTCTTTATAGGGGATTTATAAGCCAAAATTCATTTGGAAGTCTTTTTTCCTCTTTTTTTTTCAAATTCTCTTACAAGCAATTTCACTCTCAAATTTTATCTGATCTTTTATCACATCTTGTCAATGTCAGCTAATACTTTAGCCTTCTAGGTGAGGTGGTAGAAACTCTAGGTATAATGTTTCATTGAATAGCTAATATTGTGATGTAAATCAGAACCAGGTCACCTCGGGTTTTAATCCATATTCTATCATTTATTTCTAGTTTCATTTGAATCTTTTGTAATTGCTACCCACCTTATTTTTATGGGTTATTTTGACTTTGCCCCCCAAATTTTGCCTTGAATTAGACTTTACCCCCCATATTTTCATTAATTAGGCTTTACCGCCCAAAACTAACTGTTTCATCAGCTCACCCCCAAAACTTTATTTCTTTTCCGTCAGCTCACCCATTCTCTTAGATGGTGAGCTGACGGAACAGTTAGTTTTGGGGGGTAAAGTCTAATTAATGAAAATATGGGGGGTAAAGTCTGATTCAAGGCAAAATTTGGGGGGTAAAGTCAAAATAACCCTATTTTTATTTGTCTGATATGAATAAGAATAGGTTGCATCCTTATTTGAGAACAAGTGCATGAATTTGTCTGATTCATGTAAAAGGATGTCTACATCCCTATTTGGGACCACTTGCATGTCACATATTCTTATTTACATTAAACAAATAAATATAACGTGCAGAACATAAGAATCAAATGAAACTAAAGAGGAAATAGGATGAGCTATTCATTTCAATGTGATACCTAGAGTTACTACTGCATCACCCTATGAAGCACCGACACTCTCGGGACCTCAACGTGTCCGTGTCCGACACGTGTCGGACACCGACACTCGTCCGACACTCTCCGACACGTGTCGGACACACCAAAAAAGGTGTCTTCTATGAAGAAAGATTGTCCGATACGTGTCGGAGCGTGTCGGATGCATGTTGGAGCGTGTCGGATATTATCGAAGAGGCATTTTTCTCATTTGAAGATGTTAGGTTCTTGAGATTACGAATCTTTCCATCAATGGGTCGAATGTGGAGGTCGTGGTCTTCACGTCGATGGTGATGATATGGTAACACTTGACGTTGCCTTTGATGGATGATGATTTTATGCGTGTTCTATATGTTTTTTGTGTTTTGAAAGTTTGAAAACTATACACATGAATCATTTATAATGTTTGTTGGAGACTTTTTTAGTTAACTATTAGCATTATGTTTGATTATAAATCATAATATAAGATATATATATATATATATATATATAAAAAATTCAGCGTGTCCCCTAACGTGTCCGTGTCCTGGTTTTTTGAAAAATATCGTGTCGGCGTGTCCGTGTCGTATCGTGTCCGTGTCCCGTGTCCGTGCTTCTTAGGCATCACCTACGAGGGTAAAGTATTATCTGATAACTCCCTATATGTTTCCCATTCCCAAGGTGTGAGGCCTATTTCCTAATCCTTTAGCATGTGCTAATTCAACCTTACAAAACAGGCGCCTTCCATCTATCGGTTTTTATGTATCAATTGAGCATATGCAGACTTTTCAATAGGATCCTAGTCGCCCTGCTACCTTGTGTGCAATTGTATGGTTGCTTGCACAATTCTAGGGGGAGAGGGGGTGGGTGTCTTTCAAATTGAATTTTAAAAACACAAAAAACTCCAAAATAAAAAATAAAAAATAAAAAATCATATGCAAAAAATATAAACTTATTTGCTTCATAATAAATAAATAGAAAAATAGCACATATAAAAAATTCAAGTACAAATTCTACATGTAATGAAATAAAAAGATGAACGGGGAAAGAGCTTGGTGATAGCTTGAGGGCTTGGAGAGAGTTTAAGACCTCATGGAGAACTTGGGGAGCTTGAAGAGAGCTTAAAGTGAGCTTGAAAATGGTTAAAAGGTTGTGGGATGAAAGTAATGGGGAATAGGGAAGATATATATATAAGGTAAGAATGGATCGGATGGGGTTGGGTGACAGGGGAAAAAACTCAAAACGGACAAATTTATGACCATTCGGACTGCGTGGTCGTATATGTAGCACTTGCATATATGAATCTGTATGTGTTAACCGATTATGCAACTACTTATTTGCATAACGGTCGCACATGATAACACTGCTCATTGTCACATATTCTCGCTCCATACTTATCTTAGATTCTTAATTGACATTATTCTACTTGTTCATGTTAAGGTGCAAACCTCTCGTTTCCTCGTCTCCCATAAGCATACAACTAGATCAAAGTAAATACCTACAAATCGTACAATGTGTGGCCCACATGGTTTACTAAGAGATCTTCCTCTTTCTTCAATGAGATGAGACCGGGTTCCAAAGAGAGAACTTTGAAGAGCTGAAGTAAAGAATGTTGTGGCTCTTATCCTTCCTCTTTTCCTCTTCTTCTTCCTTTCTACATCACCAAAATATCAATCTTACATAGGGAGGCTTCGAAGTCACAATTCATGACCTTCCTTTTGATGAATCTATTGGCCGTTTTCCTTTCTTTTCAACTTTTTTGTAACATTTCTTTTCAACTTTTTTGCAGAAACTGTAACGCCTTAAGTCTCACAAAATGTTTATCATAGAGCTAGGTCTATTTTTTTTAAGATATTTCACTGCATCGCACTGATACTCTTCTTGAATTCTGAGATAATTGTTGCCACTGTTCTAAAAGGCGATCCGGGCGGCGGCCTAGGCATTTTTGGGGGTTAGTCGCTTCGCTTCAGCATTAAGCGACAATGCAGGTGGGTTTAACAAAGGCGACAATGCAGGTGGGTTTAACAAAGGCGGGCGTCTAGGCGGGATCCGACCCGCCTAGGCGCCCGACTAGGCGAGTAAAAGGCAGGCGCCTAGGCGGGTCTCACTCGCCATCGCCTTATCTACTAATCAAGGGAATTTCTAAGATTAATAGTGTAGAGAATAAACAAAATGATACTTTAAGATAGATAAACTATATTATAGTCAAATTTTTAGAAGTTCATACATGTCAATGCTAGGCAGAGTTACATCATTCTCCATGGTGGATATTTGTCATTACATTTTAATTGTGGTTAGGGCTGGCAATGGGTCAGGTTCGGGTCGGACCCTACCCCAATCCATAGTTATACCCATTCAAGTATGGCATGATCCATACCCGATCCATACCCATTCGAAGTTCATACATGTCATTAGAAGTTCATACATGTCAATGCTAGGCGGAGTTACATCATTCTCAATGGTGGATATTTGTCATTACATTTTAATTGTGGTTAGGGCTGGTAATGGGTCAGGTTCGGGTCGGACCCTACCCCAATCCATAGTTATACCCATTCAAGTATGGCATGGTCCATACCCGATCCATACCCATTCGGGTATATAGGGTCCATATCAGATCCATACCCATTCGGATTTTGGGTTTTGGCTTGGGTTTCAGTAATGAATTGGGTTGAAATTTTTTCTTTATCCACCATATGCAATTGCTTGAGAAAAAAAAAATTTCTCTTTATCCATCATAAGCTCTTACGATTTCTTATTATATTGGTTCTTGTATGGTATGAGTTTGGATAACAATATATGATTGGTTGGAATTTGGGTACATCACAATAAAGTTTGAGTACAACTGTATTATCTAGTATACTCAAGTTAGAGGGACAATCGGGTATAGGTATTGAGGTAACCATACCGAAATACCCCTACCCACCCAATTCCCTCCCTTTTCATAAAACTTTTATATTAAGATCGGTTGTTTTGATGTTTGCATATGTAAAACTTTCTATTATTGTTTTTTTATATAGAATTATGAATTTATATATATACATACATATAGAATATATATATAATATATTTTATATAGGTGGGCACCCGTCTTTTTCTCCGGGCGCCCGCCTAATCGTCCATCTTGAAACCACTTGACCGCCCGCCTTCCGCCTTCCGTTTTTAAAAACATTGATTGTTGCACTCTATATAAACTCTTGAACCTTAGATTCTACTATGTTAATGCCTTGTTTGCAAGATTTTTAGATTGAATTCTGAAATTAATCTCTATACTATTAATTGTCATACCTTTATCCATGTACTTCATCCACCACCAATCATGTCTCTCGTGATCAACTACTATCGCGTTATATAGTAATAACATGAATCTACCAGTTCTACAAGAAATGTCTATGATATTATCGACATTGAAACAACTGCTATTTATGCACAAAACTTGACCTAATCAATCGTTGCAATAATGATGAAGGTAGATTTACAAATGTGATGCAAAACGATGCAAATGACGAAAGTTTATTAATTAATTGAGCAGGCAGGGCTTACTATTAATTTTGATACCGCGCGAGAAAATTAATCCAAATAAAGAACACGGGCAGATGCGTTGGGAACTACTGTAACAGTGCCCGATCGATTTCAGTATCAGGCGATAAAAGACAATCCTAATAGTTCTACTTGCAATATCTAGATTAACAGCGCTACAGGCAGGTGAACACTCAATCTCACAATGGGGCAGCAGTTGGCAAAGATAATAAACTAGAGAACCAATCTGGTGAAACACGATAGTACCTGGGCGAGGAGGGAAATCCGTAATATGAGTTGCAGATGATGGCGCAGGCACGTATTCCTCCACGCTTCCTCTTCCGAGTCGCGGAAGGGGAAGTTGATGTCGAGGCCCCTTCACAGACTCCTCCACGCTCTCTCCCTCCGAGTCGGGAGGGGGAAGTTGTTGTCGAGGTACCCTTTTTCGTCTTTAATCATTCACAATGGCGGGTGGGCCGGATCCGATCGAACCGAATTGCGCGAGAGGCCGAGAGGGAATGGATCGGGCAACGAGGGGAGGAGGGCGGGGTTTCAGGCAGCAGGGCTGGGGTCGGGTCGGCTGGGGTTTGGGACCGGAGGCAGCGGCAGGAGGGGGGGTCGGAGTGGACCAGGGAGAGGGACCGGGCCGAATGGGGAAAGGGGAGAGGGCTGGGCGGCTGGGGTTTTGGGACCGGCGGCAGCAGCAGCAGGGGGGGGGGGGGAAAGGAGGAGGGGTGACCGGGTGGTGCTGGGCGGGTAGGCAGCAGCAGTAGCAAGGGAGAGAGGAAGGGGGGGGGATCGGGTGGGGCTTGGGCGGGTAGGCAGCAGCAGCAAGGGGAAGAGGAAGGGGGGAAATCGGGTGGGGCTTGGGCGGGTAGGCAGCAGCAGCAAGGGGGAGAGGAGGGCGGCGGCTAGGTGAGGGAGAGGAGAGGAGAAGGAGGGTTAGGGTTTCCAGTTTAGGGTTTCACACGCCTAATACTGGACCTAGGGTTTCACACGCCTAGGCTTGGGTTTGGGGTTTCACACGCCTCACCCTGGTTCTCTCAACACGCATGTGGAGGAAACAGACAATTTTATTATTCATCAGTCCCCTTACATGTCCATGGGCAGGCCTATATAAAGGCTGCGATAAACAAGCGAAAGTCCCTGACAACTGAGGTGGGACTAAATAACATAATGCAAAACAAAACAAATAAATAACGACAATAAATAAACGATCTTCATCATGGTGCTGGCTGTCCGATCAGAGCCATAGGCTCAGGTGGCGCCTCCTGCGCTGGTACACGCGCCAGGGGCGCTGCTCGATGTCCTCATCATTCTCCCGGGGTGGGAGAGAGCTCGACTCCGTCGAGTAAGGCTCAGTGCGGCTCTCGTATAGCTCCAGCAGGTCCGGGTCAAGCCGTTGCAGTTCTTCTCGTTCCATCCACGTATCCTCAGATGGGGGTTTTCCTTTCCAGCGAATCAGGTACCTCCGAGTTCCACCGTCTCTACCAGAGACGATCTCGTCATCTAGAATTTTATCAATGCCGTCTGCTGTGGGATTTGGGATATTTTGGGGAAGTGGAGGTAAAGGGTTGCTCTCAGAAACAGGATCCAGGGTAGGCTCTACCAGAGGGTTACTAGGGTTGAAATTTGGGCCTTTGTAGGCCACTAAATCTTCGACATTGAAAGTCGGACTAATGCCAAAACCCTCAGGCAGGTCAATAACATAGGCATTGTCATTTATCTTCCTTAGTATCCGAAAGGGCCGGCACTGCGTGCATGTAGTTTCTTAACGGTCCCCGATGGGAACCGTTCCGGGCGGAGCCGGACCATCACATAATCCCCGATGTTAAAAGTTTGAGCTCGTTTTCGGGCATCGGCTCGTAATTTATAGTCAGCATTGCTCTGCTCAATTTTGTTACTGATTTCTTTGTGTAATTCATGCATATGTGATGCAAATGCAGATGCAGACTCAGAGACTCTATGATGACTAGCCATGGGAATGAGATCTATGGGTTGCCTAGGTTTAAAACCATGGACAATTTCATGTGGACTCATGCCGGTAGTTCTATTGACAGATGAATTATATGCAAACTCGGCTATTGACAGTTTCAGATCCCAACGTGTTCACCCACTAATGTTCGCAGAAGGTTCCCCAAACTCCGATTGACTACCTCGGTTTGACCGTCGGTTTGGGGGTGGAATGCCGTGGAAAACTGGAGTTTTGTTCCTAATTTATGCCAGAGAGTCTTCCAGAAGAAACTGGTAAATTTGACATCTCGATCCGACACGATAGTCTTGGGCAACCCATGTAACCTCACGATGCCATCAAAGAAGATTTTCGCGACGTGAGACGCATCGGAAGTTTTTGAGCACGGGAGGAAATGAGCCATTTTAGAGAACCGGTCTACCACTACCAAGACCGAGTCATGTTTACGCAGGGTTTTCGGGAGGCCGAGTACGAAGTCCATACTAATGTCCTGCCAGGGGCAGTTAGGAACTGGAAGAGGGGTGTACAAGCCAGTGTTTTGCTTTCTCTGTTTGGCCAGTTGACAAGTATGGCACCTACCCACATGTCTGGCGACATCACGTTTCAGGCTCGGCCAATAAAATCGGCACTCAATGGCTTCGATGGTCTTGTTAACGCCAAAGTGGCCAGCAAGACCACCCGCATGAAGCTCCTAGATAAGGAATTCACGAAGGGATGTTCGGGGGACACACAGTCGACGGCCGCGGAAGAGGTACCCGTTTTGCACGAGGTATCCATCTATTTCTTGAACTGTGTCGTCGGCTAGTGCTGCATAGACTTTGCCGAAATCGGGACACGACTCGTATTCGGCCCTCACTCTTTCAAAACCTTCGACCGAAGCGGTCAACCTAGACAGAACGAACATGCGGCGACTGAGGGCATCGGCCGCTTTGTTTTCTACTCCAGCTTTATGGCGCAGGGTGAAAGTGTAGTCCTGGAGGAACTCAACCCAGCGACCATGCCGTGCGTTAAGCTTCTTCTGTGAGTAGATGTACCGCAGGGCTTCATGGTCGGAATAGATAACGAATTCTTGGGGAAATAGATAGTGTCGTCAGTGGCGGAGTGATTGGATCACCGCATAGAATTCCTTATCATAGGTGGAGTATCGCTGTCGAGCTTCATTCAGCTTCTCGCTAAAATATGCGACATGATGACCTTCTTGGGAGAGGACGCCTCCAATGCCGATCCCGGAGGCGTCACAAGCTACTTCGAAGACTTTGGTGAAATCTGGGAGGCGCATCACAGGGGTCTCAACCATTCGCTTTTTGATTTCTAGAAAGGCCCTAGTGGCCGCACTCGTCCATTCGAACTCGCCCTTCTTCAGGCAGTCAGTGATCGGGGCCATGATGGTACTGAACCCCTTAATGAACCTCCTATAAAAGGTGGCGAGACCGTGGAAACTTCGGACATCCCGGATGTTTTTGGGTTCAGGCCATTCTTCAATTGCACGGACCTTCTCGGGGTCGGCAGAAACCCCGTTGACAGACACGACAAAACCAAGGAAGTGGACTTCAGTGGTGAGGAAGGTGCACTTTTTAGGATTGGCGAACAGCTCTTCCTTTCTTAGCACGGTACAGACTTGCCGGAGGTGGTCTAAGTGCTGCGCTTGGGACTGGCTATAAATGAGTATGTCATCGAAGTACACCACCAAGAATTTTCCCATAAAAGGGCGGAGTACTTGTGTCATGACTCTCATGAACGTGCTAGGTGCATTGGTCAGTCCAAACGGCATAACCATCCATTCGTACAGTCCGTCCTTAGTCTTAAATGCCGTCTTCCACTCATCTCCCGGGCGTATGCGAATTTGGTGGTAACCACTCTTCAAGTCAACTTTGGAGAAGATTGTGGCTCCAGACATCAGGTCTAACAGATCATCCAGGCGAGGGATAGGAAAACGGTATTTGACCGTTATCTTATTGATAGCTCGGCTGTCTACACACATGCGCCAGGTTCCATCTTTCTTGGGCGTAAGCAGAGCTGGAACCGCGCAAGGGCTCATGCTTTCTTTGATGAAACCCCTTTTCAGTAGGTCATCAACCTGCCGTTTCAGCTCGGCATGTTCTGTAGGGTTCATTCGGTAGTGGGGCAGGTTGGGGACGCTGGCTCCAGGAACCAAGTCGATGGCGTGTTGTATGTCACGCATCGGAGGTAATTGGTCTGGGAGGTCCTCAGGGAAGACATCGGCAAACTCTCTCAGTACTGGGGCAACCTCTAAGGGAACAACTTGGGTGGACTCTCTAGGAACTTCCCGGGCTGCAAGGATCAGGATTGGGGCCCCTTTATCCAGTTCGAGGCTCAATTCTTTGGCCCCGATAAAACTAACATTGCTGGTTTTCTTCTTGGAAGTGGGCTGTTGCGCAGGCTGACCACTCTTGGGTTGAGAGGGTAACAATTTAATCTTCTTGCCTTCATGTTCAAACATGCACATGTTGGATCGGCCGTAGATGAGAGCATCGTTGTCGAAGAGCCAGGGCCGTCCTAGTATAACTTGACCCACATCCATCGTCAAAACATCACACCAGATCTTCTCCTGGTAGGCATTGAAGTTTATGGGGACCAAACATCTCTGTTTGACCTCCATTGCCGTAGAATTGATCCAGGAGACTTGGTATGGTCGGGGATGGGGAACTGCCTTCAACCCAGTCTTGGAGATCACGGCAGACGAAACTGCGTTAATGCAACTTCCACTGTCGATGATCACTTTGCAATTCTTATCTCCGATTCGGGTAAAGGTGTGAAAGATGTTGGTACGCCTCCAATCATCTTGTTCTTTGGGTTGGGACAACGCACACCTAACAACGGCCAATTCAGTGGGGGCTGTGCGCTTAAGGCAACCTAGGGTAACGTCATCGCCCTCTTCATCAAAGTCTCCTTCATCGTCATCAGCTTGGTAAACGAACTCATCCACGTCTGACTCCAAAACCTCAACAGGTGTGCCGTCAATGATGTTGATTTTGACGGGGCTAGGGCAATTCGCAGCCACATGCCCATAACCCTGGCACTTGTAGCATTTGATGAGGAGACTGACTTTGGAAAAGTCCCTCTCAGGGCCTTTACCACGACTGTCCCTTTCGTTGTTCCGACTCGTGGAGTGTCCTGGGTTGGGATTGGTTGGGATTGGGTCGACTCGGATAATTGCTCGAGGAAGGACGTGGGGCGTGACTTCGGGAATCTTGGCCCCGATGAGACTGGGTGGACCTAAAGCTATCGAGATCTTGCACTAACGCGTAGGCCCTTTCTAACTCCGTAACATCACGAGCGAGAAGCTCGTTCCTCAGGTCCTCTCTTAGGCCTGACCGAAAGCGGGACAAAATCTGAACAGGGGTCTCAGTCCCTAGAACGTTGCAGCGGGTCAAGAACTCGTCAAACTTGGCGACGTAGTCTCTCGCTGACTTGTTACCTTGGGTGAATTGATGCCACTGATCTAAGAGACGCGCTTGATAGGACAGTGGCACGTATTTCCCTTTTAGTTTGTTTTTCATGGCTACCCAGGTGTCGATGGGGTCTTGGGTTCGGGCCACTCTCAGGGCCTCAACGTTAGTCCAGTACTGACTGGCAGGGCCACTGAGTTTCATTGCGGCAAAACGGACCTTCCGGGGTTCCGTTAATGGGTACCAGGCGAAATACCGGTCCATGGATTGGAGCCAGTCTAGGAAGAATTGGGGATCATGCCGACCATCGAAGGCGGGCACTTCTAGCCTGATGCTCCGGATATATTGTTCATCCGGATCTTGATTGTTCTGCCAAGGTGGCTGAAAATCTTGAGGGTCTACAGGTGGGGGAGTTCGCGGAGGGACTTGATCCAGACGGTCAAAACGGGCATTGGTATCGCGCTGGTAAGCTGCGAAGTTTAGGTTCATTGTGGCGATCCCCTGTGCTAACTCAGTGAGTGTTCTAGCTAGGGCGTCGGGATCCATAGTGCAACTGTCAGACTCACTAGATTCTCCTAACAGGTATGGCCTACCGTTACGGGTTGGCATGCACACACGAAGACAACTAATGCAGAAGAAATAATGACAAATAAGAAATGCAGGATTTTATCCAGTAACCATGCTCTGATACCAAAATGATGCAAAACGATGCAAATGACGAAAGTTTATTAATTAATTGAGCAGGCAGGGCTTACTATTAATTTTGTTACCGCGCGAGAAAATTAATCCAAATAAAGAACACGGGCAGATGCGTTGGGAACTACTGTAACAGTGCCGATCGATTTCAGTATCAGGCGATAAAAGACAATCCTAATAGTCCTACTTGCAATATCTAGATTAACAGCGCTACAGGCAGGTGAACACTCAATCTCACAATGGGGCAGCAGTTGGCAAAGATAATAGACTAGAGAACCAATCTGGTGAAACACGATAGTACCTGGGCGAGGAGGGAAATCCGTAATATGAGTTGCAGATGATGGTGCAGGCACGTATTCCTCCACGCTTCCTCTTCCGAGTCGCGGAAGGGGAAGTTGATGTCGAGGCCCCTTCACAGACTCCTCCACGCTCTCTCCCTCCGAGTCGGGAGGGGGAAGTTGTTGTCGAGGTACCCTTTTTCGTCTTTAATCATTCACGATGGCGGGTGGGCCGGATCCGATCGAACCGAATTGCGCGAGAGGCCGAGAGGGAATGGATCGGGCAACGAGGGGAGGAGGGCGGGGTTTCAGGCAGCAGGGCTGGGGTCGGGTCGGCTGGGGTTTGGGACCGGAGGCAGCGGCAGGAGGGGGGGGGGTCGGAGTGGACCAGGGAGAGGGACCGGGCCGAATGGGGAAAGGGGAGAGGGCTGGGCGGCTGGGGTTTTGGGACCGGCGGCAACAGCAGGGGGGGGAAGGAGGAGGCGTGACCGGGTGGGGCTGGGCGGGTAGGCAGCAGCAGTAGCAAGGGAGAGAGGAAGGGGGGGGGATCGGGTGGGGCTTGGGCGGGTAGGCAGCAGCAGCAAGGGGAAGAGGAAGGGGGGAAATCGGGTGGGGCTTGGGCGGGTAGGCAGCAGCAGCAAGGGGGAGAGAAGGGCGGCGGCTAGGTGAGGGAGAGGAGAGGAGAAGGAGGGTTAGGGTTTCCAGTTTAGGGTTTCACACGCCTAATACTGGACCTAGGGTTTCACACGCCTAGGCTTGGGTTTGGGGTTTCACACGCCTCACCCTGGTTCTCTCAACACGCATGTGGAGGAAACAGACAATTTTATTATTCATCAGTCCCCTTACATGTCCATGGGCAGGCCTATATAAAGGCTGCGATAAACAAGCGAAAGTCCCTGACAGCTGAGGTGGGACTAAATAACATAATGCAAAACAAAACAAATAAATAACGACAATAAATAAACGATCTTCATCATGGTGCTGGCTGTCCGATCAGAGCCATATGCTCAGGTGGCGCCTCCTGCGCTGGTACACGCGCCAGGGACGCTGCTCGATGTCCTCATCAAAATGTCTATAACCTTTTAGGAACCAATATCGGTTCTCATTGTTTTGTCTAATTTGCCGTCGCAAGATTGCCATTTCTTCTAGTAAAGATAACTCTTTGTGAACTTGCAGTGTCAATATTAACAAAAGGTGACTTGGTATGTATAGCTAAATCATAAATGTTAATAAATCTACATGTTATGACCCAATACTCTGCAAAAACTTCCAATTTCCTATTAGTCATTCACAAATGTAATGAGATATCCATACACTAACAAAACATTGTTCTTCAATTCAGAAAGTGAAAAACCGTGTACAGAGTATATTTGACATCCAAGCCACATGTAAATGTTGAACGCATATTTAAACATTTTTAACTGATTAGATTATTAGTAATAAGGTCTATGTTACTTGTTGCAGCTCAAAGTCATCATTATCAGAATCATCCGAGTCTTATCCCATTATGATGGGTTGACTATGAAGCACAACTCTAATACTCAAAAACATTGGCAAACAGTTCCTAATGGGTTATCAACTCTCTAGATTAGAGTCAAAAATCTGATCCAGGGAACTTGGCAAGTGACGAGCCCGCCAAGTAAGGTACACGTCTAGTTGGCAGAAAGAGAGACTTGTCTAGTTACATAGTTTAAGCTCATCCAGCGAAACAACAACACTCCAAATTCAGCTAAACTAGAAACGAATCCAAACAAAAAGGGCAGAAGGCAAGTTCTGATATGAAGAATTGCATTGCTGCAGCTTAAACTACCAATTTAAAAGCGTAACACATAGAAATACCTGAATGATTAAAACAGGGGAAAAAAGAAAGACTAAAAGGCATTGAAGACATGACGAACTCCGATGTCTATCGTTTGAAATCCAAATCAACAACAAAAGATTGTTCTACTTCTTCTGAGAAATGAATTTAGTATATGCAGGATCAAACACGCAACAATGCTATACCCCTATTTGAGTATTTTTAGTTTCCTACTACCAGTATCAAGTTTTATAGTAGCTGTTCCAGCTCAACTGACTTTCTCAACAGCTTAACTCATAAAAAATACCTGGATTACTGTTTTTGAGCCAACAAATGATTCTATCTTTTTCCAGTCACGGTCAAAACTGCAACAATTAAGAAGAAATGCATCAAAACCTAATTTCATGTTTGATATTAAAAAAAAAACAGAGATGACCAAAATAGTGCTACAAGATACTGAATATCTCCAGATTAGAAATGAGATCAAATACCTAATTTTTCATATAAGATTTGATGGATTATATAAAAGTACATTTTTGCCGGAGATCACGACCCCAAATATTGAGATGAAAATTCATGAAATTACTTGAAGACTTCAAGTATGAAATAGATTACCGAGTCTACACCTGCACCACAGTGCATTTTTGAGACAATACTTTCCCACACAACAAAGGATCTCCATCGATCAGCAAAAGGCTAAGACCAACTCTCATTCTCAGTTTGAACTGGACAGAAGAAAGCTGGGGACAACTGTCGTTAGCTTTGGAGATGTAAACAAGGTAAATTTCTCAAGATGTTGCTTGTGATGATACAGATTACATACAAGGTGTATCAAGCTCCTCTGAGTCTACTCAGGCAGATATATGGCAAACCTAGATGAGACTTCTTTTGGTTTGGATATTTTTCCAAATATGATCTACTATAAACTGTCTTCAATGGCCAGATCAGTTATTTCATGAGATGCGTGTCCAAATAAAGTTAATGTTGAGACGATATAAGTAGGAAAGAGTTTCAAACATTAAGAATAAAAGCTTTGTGGAATAAATGCAAGATTTCTCAACCTTGTACTAATAAAAATTACAAAAAAGGGAGCTCCCGGGTTTGAAAAATAGGCAGGCAATTGACAAGAGGTTTGTTTTTTTTTTGTCTGCATGTGAAAACAAGCTGATGAAGGATGAACCCCTATGACAATGACCTCCTGAATTATGAAGGAATAGCAAGCAGGTTTTGTGTGCCTTCAAAAACAAAATTGAATGAAATATCAATAAGAAATAGCATCACTTCATGATAATGTGTATATATACGAGGGCCAGTACCATGGTCCGTTGGTCCAACAATTGTGTCGGTCCAATGGTTGAGTCGGGACTCGAGACTGGGAGGGGTTTACCTGTCCAGGTTGCAATCATCAGAGCTATGGACTAATCTGAGTGAGATTCACCAGTTTGGGATTGCCCATCAACGGCACAGCCACAGATAGTGGTGGTTGCAGTCGGATTCAAGTGTAAGCCACTTGGCCAAGGCGTCTGTCGTCGGTCAGGGGGGGCTTCCATAGTAGTGGTAGGATGCATTGTGGGTATCCATGTCATGTATTAGCATCTGGGTCATTAGTCCAGCAAATGTAGTGGACTCATGGTCCATCAAACCCTTTCACCACATATTGTTATTGCATAACTGTGATGATACAATGGTTCATGAACTTGAGGGGTACCTAAACAGAGAAAGGATGGTTCACTTGAGATTTAACCTCGGTTTATGGGGCAAACGGTCATGTTGGAAGAGAGGGCATCTATGGGCAGAATAAGAACTTGAGAGTTCTAAATAATTGTGTGCTATGCTGAGGACTCTAATGCAATATCATTGCTCCAATTATAGAAGAAAAAGATAGTAGATAAAAGAGAGAAGGGGGAAATGAATTGTTGATCCTTTGGCCACAAAAGATAAGTTATAATGGTTTTAGCTTTGGCCAAAACCAATCTAAGATTTGGTTCAGACCAATCCCTTTCAGTTCCAACCAAGCCAATCCGAAAAAACAGTCCAAACTACAAATGGGAGGCTTCGAACTAGTTTCATTATCAATTTCGATCAAAACTAATTAAATCAATCGTAACCGTCGATTTTTCTTGGGTACTTTGGGTAGGTCTTTTTTTTATTTTTTTTGCTAACTCTTTTAGAAATCTAGTCTAGAAACAAAGACTAATTTAGCTTAAAGAAATCATGACAATATTTAAATTTTAGATCTTTCTTTATCTATTTTGGATAATTATAAATTTGCATTATCATAAAATCATCGTATACATGTATGTTCTTTCTATATCACTTGATCCATCTCCTCGAGATCTCTTTACATATCATGTTATTTACATTATTTATTCTAGGTTTTGACTGGAAACGAGTTGAAATAAACGTTACACCAAGGTTGGGAGCAGGATCGAACCCGGATAGGCAGGTTTCAACCGAACCCAATTATTTCGATCAATTCCCACTAATATCGAGTAGGGCGAACCGAAACTCATTCTTTTGAGGGGTAGTAGTAGATATGTTGATGCATAGCAGATTACCATGCACTGATTATAATGTAGCCAAGATGTGCACGGTCCATCTTAAACGAGATTCAGATATCTTTATTTTTTTTATTTAACTAGTAGTTTTGGGGTATTAATTAGTGATAATTTCCAGCTTACATACTTTGGCTTTTTAGTTCGTTTTAAGTCCCATATTGCATATGAAAAACTTTGGCAGTCGTGTGGAGGGTTGTTTATAGAACCCATGCCTGTTGTTATTTGCAATGAATCGATTTAATGAAAAAATATGTGTTCCTGCCAAAAGAATGCAACCTCCCTCCCTCGTTGGTGCCGACAAATATGAAACCCTAGGCATTGACTCTTAGGTCCCCCCTCCCTCTATCTTATCCACAAAGTCTTCCAGCGTGATCGAATCAAGCTCAACGTATAGTCACAAAGTTCGGTTTAAAAAAAAAAACGCATTTAAAATGCGACTTAATGGGCAGCCGATTTGTTACCTTTTTTCCCTAATTTTTATAGGTTACCAAATTCGCCGTTTTTTTGGCGTTTTTATTAAAAAAAAAAAAAGGTTTAAAATGTTTTTTTTTTTAGCGAACTTTGTGACTGTATCGAAGATGAGTCTAATAATATTAAATTCAAATTTCTTCCAATGATGAGTCGGATAACATTGAATTCATGGAGGATGAAGAGAATGAAACAAAAGAGGATGATGCAAGTTTGGCATTGGATACTCTCGACGATATGATAAATGCTTAGTTTATACTTTCTATTCTATTTTGATTAGTGAATATTGGACAATGGAGATCTTAAGTTTTGTAAAATTTTCCTTTGGGATGCCGTTATCAACTTATCATGATGTTTGTAACTTAGTATGTTACTTTGTCGAAGTTGTTGCTTACTTGCATTTGTATAGTTGTATGATTAACTTGGTTGATTTGTTGTTGTTGGCCTATCATTTTTAGATAAGTCGCGTTAGAAATGTCTTAGTTATTTAAATGTAGGCTAAAAACTTGAGTTTTGAAGACCCGAACTTGCCTTTTTTTTTCAAATTTCACCATTGCTGATTAAAACCCGAACCCATATTTCCCCCGACTTTTACCCGTTTTTTTCCCGACCTTTTCAATTTTCACCGAACTTTCCCGAGTTTTACCTTCACCGACTTATTGTCGAACCCGAACTTGGTGACTATGGCTCGATGTCCCTCTCATCTTCTCAAAGTCTTCCCGTGTGACGAGAAGACGAAGAAGAGCAATAACATGCAGAAGAGAAGATTGGGGTTTTGTCTCTCTCTCTTTCCCACATGTGAAGACCCCCTCCCGTCCTTCTGTGTCCACAAGGGAAGATGCCCAAACGCCCCCGCCTTCTCTATTTTCCACGTTAAATAAAACCTTTCTCTGTTTTCACATGAGACAGATCACATTCTCCCTTCTTTGTTGTTAGTACGGTGTGTAGACTCCCTTCTGGGGCCCGCAGCTATTGTAGCGAGCACCACACGTGTTAATCGCATCCATCGAGGAACCCAAAAGGCAACGAAGCACCCACATGGCACCCCACAGCATACCCCAGACCCTGTTAGGCATCCCGATGGTGTCCTGTTTGCTAAGGGCACCCCTAGAAATTACTAATGGTGCCCCCAGGTCTAAATACAAGTCCCTTTGATGATGTATTGTTGATCTACGACTTCCTCGCCGTGTGAATCTCTTTCATGGATCGTTTGCTCGCTCGGGAATCCCTCATCAACCGTTCGAGTCTCCGCTAAGTTTATCATCCATGTTCTTTCTTATCTTTACCATGATCGAGCATGTTTTTATTGAATCCATGGGACCCCCCTACTTCGTCCTGCACTAGAAAGGACGGATACTCCGGAAGATGCCAGATACCCGTATCGGATAATGATATAGCTAGGATATGGTACGATACGTATCCGAAATAAAAACAAAAACTAGTTTTGGATAAACCTCGGATACGTGCCATATCCTAAAAATTCTTCCTCGTGTTGTAAGCGGAATTGGAGCAGCTACTCTTTCATACACTCGTTGAAGAAGAATAAAATCACACCTCAAAGATTCGAAGACTTGGTATTCGTCCACAACAAGCTTCGCCTTCTATCAATGAGAGATCAACGACACAAGGAAGGTGAAGACTAAGATGTGGGATGTCGAAGATGATACATTTGATTCATAGGAAGGTATAAGAATATTTGAGGTTGCAAATCTTTCCCTTGACGACTTGGATTTGGATGTCGTACTATTCACGGATGAAGACGATGTTAATGATGATGATGAGCTCCGTGAAGTTGGGTCGAAATAAAAAATGGTTTGGAATTTTTTCTTGTGTTTTAATGTTTTTTGTCAAGACATGATGATGTCGTAACTTGGTGGATGTTTATTTTGGCTTTTAGTCGTTTGAATATTTGGACTTTGTAATGACTATTGAATCATTGATGCACAAATGTAGAGTTGATAACATTGCTATCATAGTATCATGTGATGAGTTATTATTATGATTAGAGCATTGAATGCGTTATTGTTTTTCTTGTCTCTTTCCATATGTTTTGTTTAATTACTTTATTCATTTAAAAAAATTATCATATACTAGCCATACTCATGCCCTACTTTTTTGGAATTTGACGTATCGTCGTACCTGTATCCTGTATTCGTATATGTGCTTCTTAGGTCATGCATCATATTTTGTCCATACTACCAAAACTCCGTTCGACTCGACTCGTCTGAGTCAACTTGACTCGGCCAACAATCGAGTCGACTCGGACCAACTGTGACTCGGTCTGACTTGGGCTATTCACTATTTTGAGTTTTTAAAAATACACACACACACATACACATATATATATATATATATATATATATAGAGAGAGAGAGAGAGAGGAATGTTACAGTGAGCTATGAGCTACGGAAGAAGAAAATGAGCTACGATCATTTTGACCACCCTAGAAGTTTTGGAATTTCATGAAACTTGGTGGGTGTGTTGTCTAGGGTAACATCTATGAAGCACGGGTACTGGTACGGGTACGTATACGGGTACGCTGATACGGCAAAATCTTAAAAAACTAGGGTACAGGTACGACAAGGTGTGTGTGTGTATATATATATATATATATATATATATATATATATATATATATATATATATATATATATATATATATATATATATATGTACTTTTAGTATAATATCGTTATAGATATGAATCAGATCCAAATGCAACCATAATTTCTTCATCATTAAAGCTCTAGCTTCAAAGTTCCAAAACCATAAAAACAAGATTATTCGATGCGAGCCATACGACGATATGGTAATGCATTCATGCAAGAAATACATTGTAATCTCATGTATAGTAATTTTTAAGCATGAGCTATATGACGATACGGTCCATTACATTAGAACCAAACCAAGCAAAGTAGCAATACAAAACAAAATGCATAGCAAAGTTCATTCTCATCATCATCTCTGAATAGCACGACCTCCACGTCAGGCTAATCAAGTGATAGATTTGCAATTTCAAGTAAATCAGCACCCTCCAAAGACTGTCTGCCGTACCGGAGCCGTACCGAAGACTGTTTGCCGTACCGGGTACGGATTATGCCGTACCCGTACCCGGTAAGTACCCCGTACTGGTACGGTATCTGTTCGGAGTACCCGTGCTTCATAGTGTAACATGATCATCCTCACCAATTTTCAAGGAATTCCAAAACTTCTAGGGTCATCAAACGGTAGAAGCTTTATCCACCATCCATAGTAACCATTAATTTTGCTTCTACCGTTTGATGACTCTAGAAGTTTTGGAATTCCTTGAAAATTGGTGAGGATGATCATATTACCATAGACAACAGACCCACCAATTTTTACGAAATTCCAAAACTTCTAGAATGGTCAAAATGATCGTAGCTCATTTTCACCTTCCGTAGCTCATAGCTCACTGTAACATTCTCTCTCTCTCTCTCTCTCTCTCTCTCTCTCTCTCTCTCTCTGTGTGTGTGTGTGTGTGTGTGTGTGTGTGTGTGTGTGTATGTGTGTGTGTGTGTATATATATATATAATTACCGAGTCGCCAGAGTCGAGTTTCAAGTCGAGTCTTTGAGTTACTCGACTCGGTGGACTTTGAGTCCGAGTTCCGGGTTTTCGAACACTGATTTTGTCTATTTAATTAATTTTTAGGGAAGCTTTGATCTTAAAAATTATTGACGTAAATATAGATCTTCATATTTTAAACCTTACTTTATTTTAAACTATTTATTTTAGATTTTGAAGATAAAAGGATTATCCCTCCCAACATTTTTTTGGATTGAAAGAAAAAATTCCAATCTCGGAATTTATGCACAATAGTTTTTCAACAAGGTAGATCCATGTTATCCATGAATAGGTGTCATCCTGAGGCGTGGCAATCCTTGACCCGACCCGCCAACCCGACCCGAAGCGTTTGGGTTTAGCCTAAACGGGTTTGGGTCATAAATGGGTTGACCCGAATGACCCGATTATTTATTGGGTTGGGTCCGGGTTCATACATCACACCCGATTAACCCAACTTGACCCGTTTAATTAACGGGTCGGGTCAACCCGGAAACCCGCTTGACCCGCAAACCCATCTAAGTCCGACCTGCATGAGACATCGAGACCAGGCCTTTGATTTTTTGCATGTTATAATAAGAGGCTATAGTGGAAGTGTGGAACAGCTGAACAACTCATGACATCAAATTTCATTGTTTGTTGTTTGACTCTTCAAAATCTATACATAAAAAACCTTATTGTGTTGTACTTCACATCGTTGTCAACCAAAAGCCAAAAGGTACTGCGGCTGTGCGTGCAATGCCCAACCGGACTTGGCTTGATTCGACCCAACCCGACATGTTTATTAGACGGGTTAAATGGGTCGGGTCGGGTCAACCCGTTTATTTGGTGGGTCGGGTTTGGCCCGTTTGGGTTTATTTTTTTGACTCGTTTATTAAACAGGTAGGGTTCGGGTTTGATGTTTACCCATTATACCTATATCTCAACCCGACCTGACACATTGCCACCTCTAGTCATCAGCGAATTTAATTGGTCAATTTTTAATATATGTTTTGGGCAAAGGAATAATCTCATTTAGAGGTCTTTGAAATCACTTTCGTTGTCTCTCAGTGCAAAGTCAATCTTTGGGGGACTATTTACTTCTTAACTACACATTTTAGTCATCAACAAGAGTTTCAATTATGATATAAAGTATAACTATAACTTGATTAAGACATCTCAATTATATCAAATAAGAAGCCTATAAAAGTTAATAGTTGTTAATTATTACTAGTTATTGAACACATTATGTTTCATACTTGACTAAATCATAGCAAATTTGATACTGATTAGTTATTACTTGCTACTGATCTATGTCATGGGGAATTAATGAGGTAAGCTTTTTACGTGAACCCCTTAGCATCTTCTCTACTATTCTTCTCCGTCTTCAGTTCTATTTTACCCTTTTGCTTCGTGATTGTTGTTATTACGCATATTTTACTATTCAAAATCATCATATTTACATGTTTAAAATAATGTTGGCCCTATTCTCATTATCGATCTCCATTTAGTCCCATGTTGGTTATGGAACCCACTCCACTGGTTGATAAACCCATGTGTGATACAAAGTAATAGGCTATTCTCTTATTGAAATTGT
This sequence comes from Chamaelirium japonicum, assembly GCA_947650365.1. Classification (NCBI taxonomy): domain Eukaryota; kingdom Viridiplantae; phylum Streptophyta; class Magnoliopsida; order Liliales; family Melanthiaceae; genus Chamaelirium; species Chamaelirium japonicum. The sequence goes on along the minus strand of OX393549.1, from coordinate 47,597,776 downwards.
GGTGACCAAATGAGGCTGAAAATATAAAACTTAATTGCACCGTTTCCATTACACAAAACGGGTATCATATAGTATGAGTGTGGGGCAATACTTTTATTGATTGGAATCAATAAATGATTTATTTTACAATCGTTATAGCTAAAAACATAAGCGCACCACAATGTGCCTCTCCATCACTATCTTGTAACGATATGTCTACGGCTATTATGAACCTCGACAACCCCATACTTCGACATACTACAGAGTATGACACCAACACCCTCTTAAATGATTCCCTGAATCCTAAATTACTTTCCCTTTAGGTTTGCACTTTGCGCCCTATCACAACATAAAACCTTGATTGGATAGAATAGGATCTCCCCTATTTACAATTCAGTAACAGCTATAGAATCAGATCAAGCTCGTGATTTTCTATTAAAATCGACCCGACGATAAAAGGACCCCCGACGAGCAATAACAGCAAAATCAAATGAAACCCATGTTTTCAATACCCATTATAGGAGCAGATGTCAGCTGAAACCCCTGGCCCTAATCCACATCATAATTCAGGGGGGGGGGGGGGGGGGGGGGGGCGGTGTGGAATTGGAACACAAGTTCTAAACGCCCGTTATGAGAATAAATTAGCAAGCTCTAGATGGATCCCATGACCCAAACCCTAGATTTGACTCAATTTTAATACATCGGATACATCGGAAATGGAGAGAGGGGGGGGGGGGGGGGGGGGGGGGGGGGGGGGGGGGGGGGCGGCAAGGGAGGGGCTTACAGCTGGAGGGCCTCGAGGAACTTGTCGTGCTCCTGCTCGGTCCAGCTCTCTCTGGATTTGGTAATGGTGTAAGGCTTCCGGATCTTCTTGTTGGGATCCTCCGACGAGGAGGAGACGGCAGCGGCGGCGGCGGTAGCCAGGGAGCCCACGAGCCCCGGGACAGCCATGCCCGACGGGCCGCTGTGCTGCTGCTGCTGGTGAGGATCTGCGGCGCCGCCTCCTACGCCACCGCCACTGTCAGCCTGGGGATTAGCAGACACCATAAAGAGCGGAGGACCTCGAGCGGCTTCGGATCACTTCGCCACTGAAGAGGCTGGAGGGTGTTGTGGAGTGGACGATGGTGTGTGGCCTGAAAATGGAAACCTAGCCACCTGTCCCTTCTTTTCTTTCTACATTTGTTCATCCAGACTCCAGAGATAAAAAATACTATTTGTCCCGAGGCATCTATACCAAATGGTCAACCAGAATGACGTGTCCGGATCACTACCATACGTTGCACCAAGCCCCGACCGGCAGGCAAAGGGAACACGTGATTGAACGCCACGTCAATCGTGCTGAGCATTCGGGACAAACGCTTCGGGTTGGAGGAGGCTGTTCATCGGGGGGAAAATTTCAGCACATCCTGCGTACGCTACAACCGCGGGGCCCACTGCATTTTAAGAGACGGGGTAGCAGGCCCCACCGCCCCAGTACATGAGAGTCCGGATCTCCTCTCATCGATGGGCCCGCGCGCATTACAGCCGCACGATGGCAGGCAACCAAAGTGAATAGTACTACAGCCCACTGCATGCGGCTGTGATGTCGCCGGGCCGACCGACTGGAGGTGATCCAAACTCAGCACCTAAGGGTAGTGGCCCCCCAGTACTTAGAGCATGCTGATAGGTTCTGGACAACAGTTGTAGCTTATGCAGGATGTGATGGATCAGAAAAAAAAAAGTAGTAATTTTTGGGTTAGAGAGAGAGAGAGAGAGGTTGAAATGATGGGATGATGGATGTTGTGGTTTTGTGAAGGGGTGTTGGAATCGAGGGGTATATCTCTCGCATTACAGTAGGACGATGGCAGTCGACCGATGTGAATCGTACTACAACCCGACTGCATGCGGCTGTGATGCTCGCCGTTCCAACCGACTGGAGGTGATCTGAACTCAGCACCTGAGGGTACTGGCTCCCAGCACTTAGAGCGTGCTAATAGGTTCTAGACAACGGTTGTAGCGTACGCAGGATGTGATGGATCAGAAAAAATTTCAAAACATCCTACTTACCATACAACCGTGGGGTCCACTGTGATTCAAGAGACATGTGGTAGGCGGTCAAGGTGCATCCCCCACTTGTGTTCATCCCATGGCCATAGATCGTGGGCCTCGTGGTCGTTGATTTTCGGATCACCACCTGTCGCTTCCCAAATCATCAGCAACTGATAAGGAGAGACGATCATTAGTGGAGAGGAGTCTAACCTCAATTTTGACGGATCCTTTTTCTTGGATAAATTGAATACAGCAGCTCTGTCTTCCAACGTTCATCTGTTTTTGAGGTTGAGATCAGTGGTTTATAGTTGGGGCTCCGTTGTTTTGGTCCTCGCTAGCCTTTTGTTCCACCTCACGTGGAGTGTGACTCCATGGTGGTCTATAGTGATTGGTCTCTGGTTCCTCTGTGACTTATCTTATAGCTGACTGTCTGTGCCTCGTGGGCCGTGTTGACGAGTGTTGGTCGTTTTACATTTATCGGGAGGGTAACAATGTAGCTTATATTTATTTTATGGGTTAATTATATGAAATCCCACCGAACTATTGCCCATTTTCACATTACCCCCTATGAACTAAAATACCAAACAAAATACCCCATGTAGTATTAAATAGCTTCACTTACCCTCCTCCGTACAAAGTTCAATTAGTTCAGAAAATGGTAATGATCATGTTTTCTATCAATAGTTTACCACCTAGATAGTTTAGGGGGCATTTTGTTTAGATTTTTGTTCATAGGGGTAACATGAAAATGGACAATAGTTCAAGAAGTTTCATGTAATTTATCATTTCTATTTTAATTATATATATATATATATATATATATATATATATATATATAATATTTCAGGGTTTTGTGGGGGGGACAAACATTTAATTGACTTGAGAGACAAACCCTAAGAGATAAACACAGCCGTTCATTGCTGTTAATAGTCATGATTCAAGACCATTACCCGTCTCTCTCTCTACGCTCACTCACGCCTCACGATCACAACCATCCGTAACTCAGCCCGCAATCATCTCTCTCTCTCTCTCTCTCTCTCTCTCTCTCTCTCTCTCTCTCTCTCTCTCTCTCTCTCTCCGCTCACTCAGCCTCACGCCCCTCTCACCCTGCCAGCCAGACCCCAGACCCCGCGCCCTCTCTCTCTCTCCCGTCTGTTACGCTATCCCGGCCCCCTCACCAACTCTCTCTCTCTCTCTCTCTCTCTCTCTCTCTCTCTCTCTCTCTCTCTCTCCCCTCTCCCCAAATCCCGGGCGAACGAAATCCCTCTCTCTCTCTCTCTCTCTCTCTCTCCGCTCACTCAGCCTCACGCCCCTCTCACCCTGCCAGCCAGACCCCAGACCCCGCGCCCTCTCTCTTTCTCTCCCGTCTGTTACGCTATCCCGGACCCCTCACCAACTTTCTCTCTCTATCTCTCTATCTCTCTCTCTCTCTCTCTCTCTCTCTCTCTCCCCTCTCCCCAAATCCCGGACGAACGAAATCCCGGGCGCCCCTCTCCCCAAATCCCGGGCCTCTCTCTCCCTGCGAACCAAACCTCACGCCCCTCTCTCTCTGCCAGCCAGACCCCGCGCCCTCTCTCTCTCTCCCGTCGGTTATGCCATCCCGCCCCCCTCACCGACCTCACGCCCCTCTCCCCAAATCCCGGGCGCCCCTCTCTCCCTGCGAACCAGACCTCACGCCCCTCTCTCGCTGCCAGCCAGGCCCCGCGCCCTCTCTCTCTCTCTCTCTCTCTCTCTCTCTCTCTCTCTCTCTCCTTCTAAGCCCCCCCGAACACTCTAGGCTGCGATCGGCTGCAACGGTTAGCTGTGATCATGCCCAGCCCAAATCCCCTTCTGATTCTTTCCCCCTAAAATCCAGCCCAAATCTCCGGCGATCACCTCGCTTCAAACGCCCCGACATGGAAAGCAAAATCCAGCCCAAATCTCCGGCGATCACCACTCTTCAAACGCCCCGACATGGAAAGCATCTCGTGAGCACCTCCTCAATAGAACTCAAATTGCAGAAGAGAAAGAGAGATCTCCATCACCGTCCGCAGCTCCCCCATCCACCAGGTATGACCCCCCTCTCCTCTCTCTTTCTCTCTCTCGGTTCGGTGCCGCGAGGTGAAATGCATATAGATTTTGATGCATTTCACAAACTTTTGATTCAAACAATCAAGGCCTGTGGCGGAGCCACAAGAGAAAAGGCCTATTATTTCTTTCTTTCAGTAGGCCTGTGGTGCATTGCAGACGAACATCGAAAAATAATGCATTCATATCCAAACGAGATACAAATCGGAATCCATCAAAAGCTGAAATTTAAGTGTGGTAATCATATTTGCTTTTTTTTACACCCCTAGGCATGCATGGCTCCACCTGCATGCTTGAATATGTTAATATTTTCTCCTACGTAAGTATTGGAGTTGCAATAATTGAGGAAGAAATATTGTGATTTAAAGAGAACACAATAAGCTGAAAGGGCTGGATTTGTGTTGAACGAGTAAGGAAGAGGAAAAAGGCTGAGATAACATTGACATAAGTTGTTATGTATATGTCATTTGATGATTTTTTTTTTCTTTAAAAGATAAAAATAACCCCTTTGCTTTGTAATCTGACTTAATCATGCACGCATGGCCTTACTTTTTCTAAAGATTTCTAAAATTATGATTTGATTTCATTGATCATGCACGCATGGCCTTAGTTTGTATGGAAAATTTGGCCTATGGTCATAATTCGTTTTTTTTTTGAAACAGCGAGTAATATTTAGAAAATTATGTACTAGAAGTAGGCTTAAAGTATCCCAATATGATATCCAAGTATACTATGAAGTAGGCTTAAAGTATTATATCAAACAATCAGAATAAGATCAAAAAGTGAAAAACACATCTCTAAAAATCTAAAAAAACAAAGAACAAATAAACTTTTGTGACAATAAACAGGCAGCAGATATAAAATGCAGCACATATGGTTGTGTATCTATAGCGTGGCAGTCCATAAGCTACTAAATCAAGACATGGTTTTCCAATCATGCAATTTCTATAACAACTTTTAGTACATATCCTACGACAGGTACAACAAAACCCTGATACTTTAAAGCATTGCTTACTTCAGAAGAAACCATTACATACTTTAAATGATGCCAAAACGATCTAGAACATATCATATACGGGCTGTAAAACTGGGAAGAACATAACTAAAGCAATCATGCATGAGAAAGAAATTTTGCATCTCATCTAAAGGGACCAAAATTGCAGATAAACGAGCCAACTGATCATTAGTGTTCTTGAGTCTTAGAATGGGTGCGACGACCTTTTCAAGACCAGGATCTGAAAACATAAAGTAAAATTCACAAGTTAATCATCGGTTCTCCATTGTTAAAGTTGTTATAGAATAGTAATTGAATACATCAGCAGCTATGTTGTCCATATGATCATAAGACTCAATTGTATGTGAAAATTTAGAAAGAGATATTTTCACAACGCTTTACAACCAATTTCACCAGAAAGATTCAAGAGCCGAACACAAGGATATCCTTCAACATTTTGATACATTTCCTTTTCAAGATCCGGCACCGACTCCAACATGCTAATTTTTGCTGAAATAATCAAAAAATAATCAATTTAAGTTTGATATATGCAAAAATATAAGAAGATAAGGAAAGAAATAAGAAGTATTGGAAAACAAAACATCTTCTTGATTGTATAAAAACAAACAAATAACAATGAAATTGATATCAAACTATTTAACTATATGTGTAATACAGATATCTATAAAGACACTAGATATAAACAGGCAGCACATATCAATTTTGCCGCACGTTGATGCGAGCAAAATGCAGCAAACAGACAGTAGATATAAAAAAACTGTAACAAACGCCATGTTTAGAAATATGATGTATCCGTAAAATCAGAATTTTTTTTTTGCATTTCATTCGTTGTTTGAAATCTGATTTTGAACTCATCCTGTATTAGAGAAGCTAGCAATTGTTGTTTTAAAATATTAGTACTATGATACACGCCCACCCGCCTACTGACCTAATGGTCCAATGACTTTATTAACTTTACCCCTGCATTATGCTCTGTCTGCATGTTCACCCTCTCCTTTAACTTACATCCGTTAAGCTTTACTTTTTATACCAAAAAATATAATCATCCATCCGTTCTTTTTGCATGCCATTTAGAACTGAGTGCGGTTCATCGATTGGGTTTAGTATAACAGATAGTTGTGTTTGAATCCAGAACTAAATTACAGACATTATTTTAGATGCTATTTGGGCTGAGTGATACTCATTGCATGGGCTGGGTGTAACAAACTGATGTGATACGTACCATATTTTTGTTGTTGGGTGTTTTTGTGCCAATTTTATGATGTTAGTGTTTTTACTCCGGATGTTTGGTGAGGCATCTGGACCGTTGATGGAAGAATAGAGAACCGTCTGATTATATATATTACCGATCCAAGCATGGGTTCGTTATTTGCATTGTTTACAATCCAAGAGATAGGCTCTATCTATGCTTATTTGGCTAACTTAATTTCGAGCATCATGGTACATATTCAGAGCATCTTTTTGTATTTCTAATTGTTTTTTGTCTGTTGTGTTTGCAGCCATACCCGACACACACAACCAACATGTCTGACTCCCTCACCAATCTGGACTCTATGTTGGTAGATGACCCCGTGGTCCCCGCCATTGCGAACTCCACAGTTAGTCAATTTTCGATGTCCATTTTCACCAATTGTTTTCTTTGTGAAATTTTCTAATATATAGGTCAAAACATTTATTGGGCAAGGTCTCAATCTTGCATGGACTGTAGTAGGAATGTCACTCATTTTATGTGCATTCATCTCAGCACAAGTTTTATAAAGAAAACTACTGATTTTTTGAACATATTCTTTATCTTTGATAGTGTCAAGATCCATGGATCACCCTATCTTTGATTGTGGTCTCTAAATGTTTCTCATCATTTTTTGTATGTTGTGTTTGCAGCCGCCCCCGACCCACGCAACCAAAATGCTTGACTCTCACACCAATCTGGACTCCATGTTGGTAGATAACCCCGTGGTGCCCGTAGTTGCGACCTCCACGGTTAGTCAACTAACTATGTCCATTTTCAGTAATTTCTTTCTTTGTGAAACTTTCTAATATATGGGTGAAAACATTTATTGGGAAGGTCTCAATCTTGCATGGGTGAAAACATTAATGTCTCTTATTTAAAGTTGGATTAGGTTTGGGTATCAGCGCAAATCCAACACAGAGTTGGATTAGGCTCGGGTATTGGCATTAGTTTTCAAAATCAGATTTTCCTTTAAAAATTCGATTGTTTTTTCTTTAAAATTTCTCTTAGTTAAAATCAGATTTTAAAATCCGATATGCATATGCGTTGCACTTGGATTAGGGTTGAGTATCAGCCCAAATTCAACACAGAGTTGGATTATGCTCGGGTATTGGCATTAGATTTCAAAATCAGATTTTTCTTTAAAAATTCGATTGTTTTTCTTCAAAAACAGAATCACAGCGTGCATGCACTCATGCCCAAATGTGTTAGCAACATACACATGATTTTATAGTAATTGTAATTGGTTGCACGACTTTCTTGAATTATTTCATTGGAACTTGCATCATATTCAAATGCATGGTTCACTTGGAATCCAGTTGGATCTAAGACTGATGTTATATTTCCATATTTGTTTTCTATTAGAATCTAGCTCGCCCCCATGCTATGCACGGAATGTAATTGTCTCCAAGTATCATAAATTATGAAAATAAATTAGCCCGAATAATTAAGAAATCGTACTGCTAGATAATATTTTGTAGAAGATGAACTATATGCATATTGTCCTAAAAATCTAAGTTGATCACTTCATTGAAAGAGAATAGAGCCCAACCAAAATATTTATTAGATTTGCGATCTAAGTGTTGTAGTAGGTACATTTTGATTACAGCTTAGATTACTTTTCAGAATATTTTATCTAAGTTTTATTTTCGAAAGAATACTAAAAGTAATACCTAATATTTCAACCTTTGAGGCCTCCATGTGATTATTGTATTCTAAATATTTTACATATTTCGCTAACTTAGATGTTTATCAATTTTTGTCTGTTGTGTTTGCAGTCGCCCCCGACCCACGCAACCAAAATGCTTGACTCTCACACCACTCTGGACTCCATGTTGGTCGACGATCCCGTGGTGCCCGCAGTTGCGACCTCCACGGTTAGTCAACTAACTATGTTAGAGGGTTAAGCAAGTAGATAGACATCAACCATAAGCTATGACTTGGTGGTGATAAGCATCAACCATCTATGTTTTTTATACTTTTAAGGGTTTATTTGGATTTATGAACTCACTGTATCATATTAATATCAACTCACTGTATCATATTAATATTGAAGAATACATATTTGTTGTCCTTAGAATTTTGCAACATAATTTTTGTGTTTTGATAGTTTATGGGCTTTTTATGAGATCTGTGCTTAGGAACAATAGGATCTATAAACTATGAACTATAAGTATGCATAGAGAACTACATCCACCCGCTATTTTGAGTAATAGCAATGAACTTGGAATAATGGGATTTATAAACAATGGGTTTGGTGTTTTTTATTGCTCATTTTTTATGATTTTGCTGATTTTTTTTACCAGAGGGTAAATTGTCAACTATGAATGGTTGTTTTTGGTCTATAAACGGATTATATTATGTAAACAATGGGCAAGGTGACCATTTGATTCAAATTTTGGTAATTAGGATCAATTTACTATATATTTTGATCAATTTTAGAAATGAAATTATACATTTCGGTCTATTTCAAGTGGAAAAATAAACATGAAACAAATCTGCTGGGTCAAATGGTTGAAATAAGTTTATAAAATTATTTTTTTATGTGTTTTATTCATACTAAATTTTTTTTTTGTTTTGATTGTGTCAAGATCCATGGATTACCCTATGTTGAAGAGACTATTATGAGCTTGCCTTTATCCAATCAACATAAGGTGATCCATTGCTGATTTTTCCTGATTTTTCCAATTAATATAGGATGAGCATGCAATATTATAGGGTGGGGGGGTTAGTCGCTCGAAGTGGGTCCATTGCTGATTTTTGCTGATTTCTTATGGATCTCAAGCGTTGATCCATTAACTAAGCCACCCACCTTTCCTTCAACTTCTTTTTTTTAGTACTTGCTACTATGGTTTCTTATGGATCTCTTTCAATTGTTTTTGATTATGCGTTTGTCGAAGTAGAGTAATAGGTTCACAAGCGTGCAGTCCAAAACCATATCTACCTCTGAGACCCCGATCAAGCGATCACCGTGTTTACGCACCAACGTCGAAGAGAGCGTGAGTTTAACACCATCTCTCCGTTCATTAGCACAACATGCACGTAGAGAAAAGGAGAAAGCTCTGAAAGAAAAGCAAAAAGAAATAGCAGAACCACCATTATTGTTAGTGCCAAGCACATCTTCAGTTGTTCCACAAAACCAGTAAGATATTCATGTTATTTTAAATATTTATACACTTGATATGTATTTAACTATGTTTGTTGAAGTATGGGCATGTCTTCGATTCCTTCCAGATGCACCAATAACGAAAAGTGCTTGACTTTATCCTCATCTCACCGTTCATTAGCACAACGTGCACGGCGAGAGAAAGAGAAAGAGGCAAAAGAAAAGCAAAAACAAACGACAAAATCACTAATATCGTACTCTGAAAATCGAACCAATCTCTTTGTTAGATTTCTTGAAACGGAGTCACTGTCAATGAACGACACATCTTCAGTTGTTCCACATAATCGGTAAGATATTTATGTTATTTTAAATATTTATAGACTTGATAGGTTTTTAATTGTGTTCGTTGGAGTAGGGATGTGTGTTTGATCCCTTCCAGATGTACAAATATCGAAGAAAGCTTGACTTTAACACCATCTCGCCGTTCATTAGCACATGTACGGAGAGAGAGAGAGAGAAAAAGAAACAAAAGAAAAGCAAAAACAAACGACCGAAACACTAATTTCATACTCTGAAATTCGAACCAATCTCTCTGTTTGATTTCTTGAAGCAGAGTCACTGTTAGTGGCGAGCACATCTTCAGTTCCACAAAACCGGTAAGATATTTACTTCATTTTAGAGATTCATCATCTTTATAGGGTTTTAACAATGTTTGATGCAGTAGGGAATTATTTTTAATCCCAAGCATTTTTTATGACACGACATCTAGGAAGCGATCCAGAAATGAATATGCCTATTATAGTCCAATTAGACAATCACCTTGCAAATACACCAATGTCGAAGAAAGCTTGAGTTCAACATCATCTCTTCGTTCATTAGCACAACATGCATGGAGAAAGAGAGAAAAAGAACCATCATTGTCCTACACAACTGCGACAAACTCCGAAACTCGAACTATTCTCCCTGTTCGAAACCTTGAAGCGGAGTTGCTTTCAGTGGCGGGCACGTCTTCATCAATACCAATTAACCCGTAAGATATTTACATAATTAAAAAGTAGGTAGACGATATACATATAAATTTTTGACATGTATTGCATGTTATTTGTAGTGAATGTCCCGTTCAAGTACTTGCTGAGCCGGATAACATGGCATATGATGTGCAAACTAGCACTTCTCATGCATCTGTTCATTTTAATGAGGAATCTATCTATGTTGAAGATGAATTTGAAGCTGAATTGCAAGTTTCTAATCCGAGGCTTCTAGGAGGCCCAAGAATTGATGCCCCAGATGGTCGTCATTATCTTGAACAACATACTATACCCTCCCATCGTTCATTAGCACAACGTGCACAGAGAGAGAAAGAGAAAGAAGTAATGAAAAAGCAACAACAAACGACACCATCTCGCCGATCATTAGCACAACGTGCACGAAGAGAGAAAGAAAAAGAAGCCCAGACAAATCTTCCTATTAGAAACCTTGAAGCAGAGTTGCTTTCAGTGGCAGACACGTCTTCATCAAGACCAATTAACCTGTAAGATATTTACAAAATTTAAAAAGTAGGTAGATGATATATGTTTTTTTGACAAGTATTGTATATGATTTGTAGTGAAAGTCCCATTCAAGAACTTGCTGAGCAGGATAACATGGCATATGATGTGCATGCTAGCACTTCTCATGCATCTGTTCGTTTTAATGAGGAATCTATATATGTTGAAAATGAATTTGAAGCTGAATTACAAGTTCCTAATCCGACGCTTCGGGTAGGCCCTGGAATTGATACCTCATATGGTCGTCATTATCTTGAACAACATACTATACCCTCTCATTATTCATTAGCACAATGTGCACGGAGAGAGAAAGAGAATGAAGCAATAAAAAAGCAACAACAGACAACTTGCACTTCTCATGCATCTGTTCACTTTAATGAGGAATCTATCTATGTTGAAGATGAATTTGAAGCTGAATTACAAGCTCCTAATCTGAGGCTTCGGGGAGGCCCTACACCTGATATCCCAGATGGTCGTCATTATCTTGGCCGAATGAATATTGCCTGTAAGTTTTGTTCAACTCTTCATTGGATTGATGAACAATTAGCCGCATCACTTGTGGGACAATCGTTATTTGGAATGGGTTGCTTACAAGGAAAAATCAAGTTACCGCCACTAACTCCATTACCTCCTGCCCTTTAATCTTTATATGAAGGTTCTGATCCACGATCAACGTCATTTCGGAAGTATATTCAAGAATATAATACATCAAATGCTTTTACAAGTCTTGGGGCAAAAATGGATAACCGCGTGTTAAATAGACGTGGTCCTACGTCGTTTATAATACATGGAGAACTACGTCACCAAACAGGAGCATTGTTACCAGATCTTGGGAAGGATCCAATTTATTCTCAACTTTATATTTATGATCCAAACACTGCATTAGATTATCGGCATCATCGTAATCCAGATTTATCAAGAGATGTCTTAAGCATCATACAAGAGACTCTTTTGCAAACAAATCTTTTTTGCACATTATATAAAAGTGCATATGAGATTTTAAGCTCAAGTGAAAATGCTCAAGAGAACAATAATCTATTGGCATATCTATATTATAGAGAGGGAACCGATCGACGTCGTTAATCTTTCATCAATTGATGAAGTTACAGTTGTATTACCGGGAGATGGAAGCGAGGCTCATGCTACACGAGATATTATTCTTCATTTGAGAGGTGGCCAAGAAATGAAATGGATTAGTGAATGTCATCCTGCTTATTTGCCTTTGCACTATGTCCTAATGTTTCCTTATGGGGAACTAGGGTGGTCAGAAGATTTAAAACAGTTTGATGTAACCAATAATTGCCCAAGCAATTCTAGACTTACTCATACACAATATTTTGCATATCAGTTATTTCCTCGCCCAACAGAATATTCAGCAATTTTATGTGGAGGAAAATTATTTCAAGAGTTTTTAGTAGACGCATGGGCCACGAATGAACAAAATCGTCTACGCTTTGTTAAACTTAATCAAAACATTATTCGAGCAGATATCTACAAGGGTCTAACTGATATTGCAGATGAGGGGTTAACTGCAGATCAAGTGGGAAAAAGATTTATTTTATCGTCATCACATTCAGGAAGTCCAAGAAATATGTATGAAATCTTTCAGGATTCTATGACGATCACACGATATAACAAACATCCGGATATATTTCTTACTGTCACTGCAAATCCTAATTGGCCAGAAATTCAAAATGAACTGTTGCCTTATCAGAATGCTATTCATCGGCCCGATTTAGTTGCCCGCGTCTTTGAGTTGAAACAAAAAACAATAATGAAAGAAATTCTACATAGTGGGATATTCGGTCGAGCAGTTGCACATGTTTTCACAATTGAATTTTAAAAACGCGGTCTCCCACATATGCATGCACTCATCTTCCTTCAACATGCACACAAAATTCGTACTGTTGCCCAAGTTGATCAAATAGTATCTGCTGAATTTCCAGATCCTGACACACATCCTATGCTTTTTGAAACTATAAAAAAATGCATGGTTCATGGTCTGTGCGGTGTGAGAAACCAATGTGCATCATGTATGGAAAATAGTCAATGCACTAAACGTTACCCACGTAAATTTGCAGATGAAACAACTATGGATATGGATGGCTATCCTATTTATCGACGTCGTAACACAAATAAAGTGTATGTCATGAGGGGACAAAATGTTGATAATAGAGATATTGTTCCATACAATCCGTATTTATCTACAATGTTCGATTGTCATATTAATGTTGAAGTATGTGCATCATGTTGTGCAGTTAAATATATTCATAAATACATGCATTTATAAGGTGCACGACAGGACAACTATGGTTCTTAAAGGTGATGAAATTCAACAGTATATTGATGCACGATATATCGGACCACCAGAAGCTGTATGGAGACTGCTTGAGAATCCATTACATCAAGAGAAACCAAACGTTGTACGTTTAGCAATTCATTTGCCATGAATGTATCATGTCACTTTTAAGACAACCGAAGAAATTGATGATATTATTTCTAGAGCGGCTAATCAAAATTCAACTCTAACAGCTTTTTTTTATTGTTGTGCTGAACACCAAAGTGCACGAGAGTTTACTTATCAAGAATTCCCACAATATTTTGTTTGGAGTAAGACAAATAAAAAATGGACACCAAGGCGACAAGGTTTTGCCATTGGCAGAATGTATTTTGTATGTCCAAATAAAGGCGAGCGGTTCTATCTACGTTTACTGTTAACTGTCGTTAAAGGCCCACGGTCATTTGAATGTCTACGTACAGTGAATGATGTTATTTATGAGACATTTAAATCAGCATGCATCGCTCGAGGGTTGTTAGAAGATGATACCGAGTGGATACAATATTTAGAAGAGGCGTCTATTATGAAAACCGTATATCAATTACGAAGATTATTCAGTATTATACTTTTGGAGTGCTCTCCAATCGGACCAGATTTATTATGGAACAGGTTTGCGCTTGATTTATGTGATGATCTGGAACATCAACTCCAAACAAAATTTTTTATTCTAATCCTAACTAATGATCAAGTGATAAATTATGGTTTATATCTGGTGGACGAATTACTTCAAGAATCGGGTAAAACCTTATCAGATTTTCAGCCCATGCCTTTACCGATGGGAAATTGGAGTAGGGTAGTTGGTAACAGACTCATCTGGGAGCAAAAACAACTCATATATGACGGGCTTCAAGAAGAAACAAATGCTAATCGAGAACGTCTTAATAATGAACAGCTCAATGCTTATACGTTAGTGACCGATTCAGTATTTAATGATAAAGGAAAAATATTCTTCTTGAATGGAGCGGCTGGTACTGGTAAGACATTCGTATACAATACAATTGCAAATACTTGCCGTGTCCTTGGTCATATTGCACTTATGGTCGCTTCATCTGGTATTGCGTCTTTGTTATTGTATAGAGGATGAACTGCTCATTCAACATTTCGCATACCACTAGACATACTAGAAACATCATTATGTGCATTCACTAAGCAGTCAATACAAGCAGGTTTATTCAAAGAAACAAAGCTGATAATATAGGATGAAATTACCATGCAGCATAAATATTGCATTGAAGCAGTGGATCGAACACTTAGAGATATTAATAATAATCATAAACCATTTGGTGGAATAACAGTCGTTTTTGGTGGTGACTTTCGACAAATATTACATGTGGTATATAAAGGTATTAGGGAGCAAATTGTTGGTGCTTCTATCCGAAGATCAACGATCTGGAATGATATACAGATTCTACATTTGGTGCAAAACATGCGTCTGAATATGTTGGAGCCTGATAATATTGATTTTGCCAAGTTCTTGATGGAGGTAAATAATTATATATTAAAATTTTATTTCAAAGCTATTTTTATAATAAAATATTGTATAACTGTATTTTTTAAAAAATTATTATAGGTTGGATCAAACCCAATAGAAAATATTCAATTACCGTCAAGGATGCGATATTATTCGAATCTTGATCAACTTATTATTTCAGTTTATCCAGAACTGAATATAGATGGTACAGTATCAGTATCATTTTTAAAAGAGCGAACAATTCTAGCTGCACGAAATGATGATGTAAATGCAATAAATGATGTGGCATTAAATCATTATCCAGGCGAAACAATTGAGTACTTTGTTGCAGATCAAGTTATTGAAGAAGAGTCATAATATCCAAGTATGCATATCCGACTGAGTTTTTAAACTCATTGGATCCTTCCGGATTACCACCATTTAAGCTTAAACTAAAAGCGGGATCCCCGATAATGCTTCTTAGAAATCTTGCACCGAAAGATGGACTATGCAATGGGACACGACTAATGGTTGTTCATTGTGGAATCAGGATTATTGAAGCACAAATTTTAATCGGGGATAAAGTTGGTAATATGGTATTTATTCCAAGGATAAGTCTAATACCATCAACTGCTGGCCTACCATTTCAAATGTCACGACGTCAATTTCCTGTACGGCTAGCATATGTAATGACAATTAATAAGTCACAAGGTCAATCAGTTAAGTATATCGGGATAGACTTACAGACACCAGTTTTCAGTCATGGCCAATTATACGTTGCACTATCTAGATGCACTTCAGCAAATAGAATTAGTATTCTTTTACCATCCGACAGTTCGACCACAACAACAAATATTGTTTACCCTGAAGTTCTATTGACCTGAGTGTCGCATAACTAAATTTTAGGTAATTCTTACCCTGAAATAATGTTATCTTACAATTAAATATATTTCTTAATTAACTATTGAGTAGTTTATCTTATATATGCAACTTATCTTCGGTATAGGTTTGTTTTGTATGTGGTAGTGGAGGTTGGCAGGATGCTATGACACAGTGTTGTTGTTGTGGTTGCGTATCATATTTGTAAACCCTCTTCACACAGAATAATTATTTTCACATATACTTTTATCACCGTCGATGCTGACATAGTAGTTTTTTTTGTTAAACAGTTATTGCATGTCTGAGACATGCGAGAGAGATGTTTCATTGTGCGACGAATGTACCGCCGCAGTAATTGCCTGATCACTGTTGATCACTTTTGAGTTTTTTTTTCTCCAACTTCACCATGAGATGTAGCCATTTTGGCATTATCATGAATAAGACATATTTTGTTTAGAAATATTATTCTGCTTTATGTTATACCACTATCAAATCAAATAATTTATATTTTTATAATTTTTATGTCCTTAGTTTAAAGTATTTCATATTCTGAATAATTTGACTTATAACTCCAACATGTAGTCTTGGGATATGTACGTACGTTATATTCCTGAGGAACAGGTTGGTATGTGGAGACCATGGCCTATCATTGTACGCCCACGCTACGTCTCCGGGAGGATACTACGGGTCAGTAGCGATACCAACGATGTTGCATGGTCTATATGGATGGACATGTATAGATTCTCTCGATACATATTAAGAATATTGAACCACCAGGAGAATGAGAGTACGTGAAAATTAATACAGTTGTTTATTATTGAATATATTTATCAGTACGAATGCCATATACTCATAATAATATTTACAGGGAAGAGGGTCGTGATAGCCCAAAGACAGGCTCTAGAGAGAGTACGGTTGTGTGCTGCAGAGAGGTGGCGGGAACGAGAGGCTACCAAGGCTGCACGATTACTATTTGGAGAGGCGACTCGACTGCAAGCTGAAGAAAGCTGGCGACGACGACAGGTTGTCTATGGTATGTTAACCATATGCGGGGCACTTGGATTTTAAAAATACCAATTCGTTTAAAAATTTGATGCATCCGTAAAATCAGAATTTTTTTTGCATTTCATTCATTGTTTGAAATCTGGTTTTGAAATCATCCTGTATTAGAGCATCAGATCATATGCATAATCTTATCGGGTCTAATCTTATGCTACTTTTAAAATCTGATTGTTTTGCAAAATGAGCCCAAATCCAACATAGAGTTGGATTAGGCTTGGGTATCAGCCCAAATCCAACACAGAGTTGGATTAGGCTCGGGTATTGACATTAGATTTCAAAATCTGATAGAAGTATTTACAAGATATATAACACAACATAACCCATGACTTCTGAAGAATTTTTCTTAAAATGATAAAAATGTTCATATAATTAAAGGCCACATATTTCAAAACCCTTGGTTCCTCCTAGAACCTCAAAATCCATAGTGACACTTATAATATGGCGAGGGGACAAGGATTCGCCAGGGAGATAGCTCATATTCATTCATCTTCTTTCTATTCCTTTTTTTTTCTGAGATTTTTTTTTTTTGAAAAATTGATGTGGGTTTTTTCAGGTAGGATGTCGAAGGTGAGGGATCAGATGGCGAGGGGACAAGGAGTCGCCAGGGATATAGTTGGAGGTGAGGGATTAGATGGCGAGGGAACGAGGAGTCATCGAGGAGATCGCTGGAGGTGAGGGATCAGATGGCTCACAACATTATCAACCTATATTTGGAGAAGTAGACACTGATGTCCTTTGTTAGACCGGATCATGAAGAAGTCATAGTAAACCCTGCACATTGCTATCAAACATGGGGAGTAATCTTTAGCCATGAAATTAAAATATGCATTTATGGTCAAGATGAAGCTATCGATATGGTATCCGTTTCCATACAGTAACCAGCTGAGTTAGATGCAAATTTCAAAACATATTCCTGATCGTAATGGAACAAATGCATTGAAAACATAAGAAATCAGAATATGTATGATGATACTTTATTTATTATAGAAAAAGGTTGACTGAAAAAAATTATATTACTATATATGAATTCAGCATGTGGCATGTACTCAGTCCAATTTTTAAAAATATATTTTACCAACTGAGATAATACCTAATATGAATTCAGCATGAAAGTCTATTGCAGAGCATTGGAACACGTACTACTATGAAAATAACTTGGACCATCACTGGATACAACAACAAACTAATTACATATCTAGAACTGGACTTAACTGATACCATATTCCAAGCCTCTGCTATTAGTTGTTGTTTACTCATAAGCCTCTTATATTACTTTTTGTATTTTCATAGTTCTTATTTTTCTTGAACTTAGATATGAATGAACGCCTGTACTCTTAACAATCCATGGGTGGTGTTGGTTATCAAATTGCTATAACATGACAGGAACTATGGTATTTGGCCTAAATAACATCTATTATATATTAATAATATCATGGACGCTATTTGATTTTGGGTCAGAGGTGACCCCAAATTTGATCATCCTTCAATTTTTTGTGAGCTCAAACTTTGATCATCCGATCAACGGCCTGATTACTTGGTACAAATGGCTCACAATATTATCAACCTAGATTTGGAGAAGTAGACACTGATGTCCTTGGTTAGACCAGATCACGAAGAAGTCATAGTAAACCATGCACATTGCTATCAAACATGGGGAGTAATCTTTAGCCATGAAATTAAAATCTGCATTTATGGCCAAAATGAAGCTATCGATATGGTATCCGTTTCCATACAGTAACCAGCTGAGTTAGATGAACTAGGGTTTCTATGTGCATAAGATACACTCACTGATGTCTCTCATGGTCTCACTGTGAAACTGTTTCTCATTGCAGACCCGTGTCTCTATAAGATACCTGGAGCTCACCGAGTTGGGATCGAGTTTTCTGCGCTCTGGGTTGGAGGAGGCCTTTTACGCGTATCCTGAAGCGGACATGCTGCTCTCGGTTGCAATAACTAAGTGATAAATTGTCCATTTTTATATGTTAGTCGATGTAAGCATCATGGTTGCTTCCTATGTTTGATTTCTTCTACTTAGGCAGCTTTCATTCAGATTTCAAAATGCTGCCGGTGGTGGAGATTTAGTTTGATTGATTCATATGTTTTATCTAGAGTTATTTTTGTTGAATTTTAGGATATCAGCTAAAAATCACTGAAACTTGCAAATGCCAACCCCAACTCCAACTTCAACTTGCTCTTCAATATTTGGCTGATGGGTGCTTAGATTTAGTTATTTGGGTAAATTGTTTAGGATGATGGGTTAAACCTAAAGGTTTTTGATGGATTTGATCACTGATTTTTAATGCTATCATTATCACTTTCATCAGCCTTCTTCTTTTCAAGGTTTTGATCATAAAAAATATAAAACCTTTTTTTTATTTGTTGGATCATCATTAAGATTTCAGAACAACAATGGTCTGTTGATGTAGTTTTTGTTTGTTGGATCACCATTGTAAATAGTGACGGCTGATATCTATGTGGAATATAAATCAGTGGTAAGTATGGATCGACTAAAACAAAATTACTTTTCTGTACTCCGAAGCGTATCCATTGTATTGTTAATCCAATCTGTAAAACATTCTGGTTGGGTTCTACTTCCTTAACCCGGGCTGAGTAATGGACGGCCATGATCAAGACATGCCAATCTGTAAAACATTTTGGTTGAATAACATTTTTCCATACCTCTAGAGTGGTAGGACTTCAGGGAACTGCAGCTCAGTGCCAAGTTATGCATTGGCGGCAACTGGAGTATGGGCTTTAGTTGGTTGTCTTAGTTAGGGCTGTAAAGTACTAAGAAAAGCTTCTGTCCTTGGCCTTATATCAGGTCCACGTACTTAGATTACCAGTGAAATTTGTGAAGTTTTCTTCAATATTTGAAAAAAAAACAATACAGTTTTGTTTTGTGTTATGGTTTGATTCTGGGTTTGGGCCTGATCTACGTGTCGAACCAACAAGAGATGGGGAGGTGGTGAACAACTGAAACTCACCAGGTGTACTTCAGAATGTGAGGGTCGTCGACGTATAATGTTGTTTTCGTCAAGTGTTGGCTCTTTAACCTAATGTCGATGCCCCAACCGATTGTGGGTGCTGCCGAACGAATTTTGGCACGCCGTTCGAGTGCCAACAAACACGAGTATTATCATCGCTCACAAAATACTGTCACCGTCCTCAAAATATTATCACCCTCTAAATATTGTTATCTCCCTCTAAATATTGTCGCCGCTCTCAAAATATTTTATTGCCACCTCAAAATATTGTCGCCGCCCTCGAAATCTTTTGCGTGCCGACAGGCACGAGCATTACTAGTATATATATATATATATATATATATATATATATATATATATATATATATATATATATATATATATATATATATATATATATATATATAATCCCTCAAGTGAGATCACTTTGTACGATCCATTTCATGCGACCCTGACCAATAATATATGCACTGAAGGACTGCAACATATGCAGTGAAGCACAGCAATATATGGATTTTCATGACCTGCACCATTAGGTGTGATACATACATTGCCCAAACAGTGCATCACAGCCAAACAAATTAAATTGGGCAACTCACATTGCTCGGATCGCACCAATGGATCGCACTAGAAGGGGACTCTAAATATATATTGATATCTATTTATACAAAATTGCTAGTTTAATATAATATTTTTCATTATTTATGTTTCCTAACTTTTGCCAAACTCATTCTGAGCATTCTAGATATTTTCCAAACTCCAAACTTTACCCCCACACCGAATTATTTCTGAACGCAAAATTTGTTACTACGATAGGCTAAGTCAGGAGACCAATTTTATATTGTGCTAACTAACCACAAGGTGACAAGGGTGTGTGCTATAGATAATCTGCATCTTTAATATGGATAAACCTTAGAGGCGTTGGTGAAAGCATAACCAAAGGTGGATGAGTATTTTTTTTTTGCTCATATATCATGGATTTATTTGTATCATTGCATATCAAAGTTTCCACCATGAATTATACCCCTTTCCCCATTCCCTATTTTCCTTTTTTTTCTCCGTGTAGGGTTTTGGTGATCTCCCTTCTCGGACTTGTCGATCGTTGCCAGTGGTATCAGAGAGGGCAGGATTTTGGTGATTCTTCTTCCCCTATGGTCGGATTTTGGTTTCCCTTCCCCTTCCCTCATGTAGATTCGGTGTTCCTCTCCCCCCTTCTCTTTCGGTAGGGTTTTGGTGGTGCTCTCCTGGCTTCGGCCTCTTCAGGCGTTGACGACGTCAGGTTTTTGGTGGTTTGTCTCCAGGCCTCGACCTCCTCGGGCATCGTTGGATTTTTTTGGTGCTATAGAGTTCTCCTTTTTGGCCTCGACCTCCCATGGGTCGTGTGGCCCCCTCCTGCTCGGTGCGGCGGCTCTCCTCTCAATCAGTGCGACGGCTCCCTCCTAGTGCAGCTCAGTGTGGCGAATCCAGACTCCGCCCCGATTGATGTGGCGGTTCCCTGTCTAATGGCTCCTTTGGGTCTCATGAACCCTTCCTCTACTCAGTGTGGCGGTTCCTGGCTTGGCTCGATGCGGCAGTTCTCGGCTCGACGGCGAATCTGGGGTGTTGTTGCGGTTCGATTCTTTGGACCGTGAGGTGCCTCCTTCTTGTGTGTTTGGGGCAATGATTCATGTGTGTTTTGTTTCTTTTTGTTGTTTTTGAGGGCTTTGTGCTCCTTGTCTTCCTTCCACTTTTTGTTGCTATACGCCCTGCAGTGGTGTCTTTGGGGTCTAGTGGAGAACCACTAGGGGTGGCAAATGGGTCATGTCGGGTCGGGTTCGTGTTGTGTCTAGTTTCATGTCGTGTCCAAAACCCCTAGCTCGGACCCGACCCGTTTAATTAATCGTGTTTAGATCCTAAACTCGTACCCAACCCGTCTATAAACAGGTTGACCCGATAAGATCCGTTAGATCCGTTTACCACATGGGTTTATTTAGTTGACCTGATCCGACCCAATCTGACTCGACCCGACCTAACCCGATAGACCCGTTGATATTATATATTACAGTATCGGATTGTGGGTAGACCCGACATGACCCGTTGAATTTTAAACGGGTCTTTTCGGGTCTACCATGTCTAGACCCTAAATCCGGACCCGACCCGTTTATTAAACGGGTCTATCGTGTCGACCCGTTTACAACCTGAACCCGTTTAGCCCAGACCTAGACCTGCTAACTTCGTGTCGGGTCTGCCGTGTCGGGTCCGAAATCGCCTGCCCTAAGAACCACCCCCCTTTCACGTACCAGAAAAAAAAGCTTCCACCATGGATTAAAAAAAAAAAAAAAGCTTCCACCATGGATTAGGGATGCAACTTGGGCGGGTTGGGTCGGGTCAACCCAAGCCCAACCCAAGTACTAGAACCCTCAACCCTAACCCTAACCCAACCCGAGATGCCCAGCCCAAGCAAAAAATTTCAAGCTCGGGTTGGACTTGGGTTAGTCCAAGTTGGTAAGATGGATCGGGTTGTGTGGGTTTGGATATACTTATTTCTAATCATTGTTCAAACTTTTAACCTTTAAGGATAAAAAAACGAAAAAGAACTTATACCTACTAACACTATCATACAACTTTTGTTGTATTTCTATCCATGCAATATACTATAAAATTAGATAATATTATTATTTAATAAGTAAGAAACAAATAAATAATATTGGACCGGTGGAACAGATGGTTGCGATTGCGACCCCTCAATATGAGTACTAGGAATGGATGTGATTGTTGCCTATATATATCACACACACACATGCATACATGAGTACTCGGGTTCGAGTTAAGTCGGGTTGCCCAACCCCTCAACCCAAGCCCGACCCGAGTACAACTCGGGTTGTATTTTTCAATCCTAACCCAACCCAAACTTCAAATACATCAACCCAAACCCACCCAAAACTCGGGCTGGGTCGGGTCCAACCCGCCCAAGTTGCAGCCCTACCATGGATGCGATCGGCATGGATGTATGTATGCACATGCTTGTTCAATACAAACTTGCATGAATGCATGTCTGATGGTCCTTGCAGTTTGCAAAGGAAAGCAAATAGGGTTGGTGGTCGGTGTCTTACGGGGTCACTGTGCCACTGGACAAACCCACTTTAAGCTGCTTCCCCTCTTTAAGCTGTGAAGTAACAGTCATTCAAAGCCATTGGCTTTGCTAGATCACAAGTAATCCCCACATATCACTGTTAGGATTCAAATCCAAATCCTCTATTTGGACCCTACGCCATAGCCGTCCGTTGCACCCATACTCGATCGACGTCTACCTCCTCCCTATGTTACTTAGTTTGCACCCTAAGTCAGTTGTCTATCGTGCCCTTATCCTATCGGTGAATTACACTCAGTCCCAACCAATACGCAAAGGGACCGATGCGATTGCCCCAACGACATTGGCTCCTGCTTGGCATCTAATCGCAGCTGCCAGTTGGGGCTGAGTGAAGTTCACGATCAAACCAACGGATGATTGTGTGACGTAGGTCGCAGACGATGGAACATATAAAGGGTACAGATGATTTGGATTGTTAGGATTCTAAGATTGACCCAAAGCAACAACAGCAACCCTAATTAAGGTGGGCTTTGCTATCAATCTTTCTTTTTTGGAAATGACATTGTTGCAGTTCAGGGGTTGGGTGCAGTGAGGTGGCCACTTGGGAGTTAGGTCAGCTTGGAGGATTCTCAACCCCTGATTGACCTTGCTGCATTTGTCAACCACAGACATATTCTCTAAACAAATGATGAGGATGTGGGTGATTATCAGATGAGATAGTAATGATGATCATAAATAGAAGTAAAGTACAGAAACAAGGCTGTGGTCAGGTACCTAGGGATGTACAAATCGTCCCACGTCTGGTTTTGTATTAAGGTACATGCTTTCACGATGAGGATGGGTGAGGTACAGTGGAATAGACAAATCTTAGGTTTTGATTGAGAAATGCAATTCAACAAGAAGAGGGTTTTCATTTCCCAGGAAGCATGCAAACATAGGGGTCCTATTATGGAAAGAACATGGAAATGGGTCAATTTCCTGAGAAATTCAATTTTTAAAAGAAAAAAAAAACACAGCCATATATTTTTTACGAGCAAAGGAGTTTGTGCATTATTTTATAACTCAATTGGAGACTACGAAGAGGGGTCATGTAGATTTTACGCAATCTAGCATGTTGAGATACTCTGCGTGCTCCGCTTGAGGGGAGGTGTTGATATAGTCCACCAGTTAGTCGCACATCAAAAAGAGAGGCACCTAACGGCCGCTTCAAATGCCCCTGGTGGACCTCCCCTTATGACTCGGGTTTGATCTCAGGGTAGATCGGAGAAGATGAAAACAATGCTGGCGACATACCTGACGCCATGGATGATCACGTTTGTCGAGGAGAAGGAAGATCCGCTCACGATCGAAGCCTTCCACTCCAAACCCTACCAACCAAAGGAAGGTTGAGCCAACCCAAGTGACATGAGTCACACCTAACCTCGGGTGCGATGCACATTGCATGAGGCATGCATGTGGATGCATGCCATCATGCTATGTAATGTAAGAATTTTCAAAAATGATTAGATCTCTCCCTCTTCTATAAATTGATCCCATATTCTTAATGGGGTACATCAACAAGCTAGTAGCAAGCATGAGTAGAGGTGGGAGCTTTGGAGGTGGCCAGAGCTCGCTTGGCTACCTCTTCGAGTGGGACGAGAAGCCAAGCCTCCCTCGTGGATCCAAGCCGCAAAACCCTTCACAGGACGCTGGAGGCAAGGCGGATCCCATAGCACCGGCCAGCGCGGCTCCTCCACCCGATAAACCGATCATCTCCAACAACTACTACAGAGCTCAGGGCCAGAACTCAGGGAACTACATCGCTGTGAGTTTACATCCCATATCAGGTTACTAGGAATGTGGTAAAAGTGCTCATAAGTCCTGAAAATTTCTCTCAGGGCCGTCCGTCGACCAAGGTCCGATCAGTTCCCGGTGGAGTCTCGTCTCTTGGCTACCTCTTTGAGGGCGAGTAAAGGTTTCCTTGTGTTCTCCGGGTGGAGTGGCTTCTTGGCTATGAGTTTGAATAAGGGCATCTTGATCCCATTTGTGAGTGTAAGTTGGGGTATTTTAGTAAAAGGATTGTCAATATTCTCATGTATACATTGTCATATGTAGTACTGTCCATTTTGAGTTTGTCTCTCGTGTGATGCTTGCTTGTTTTGAGTATGAATTCTTAATTTCCTGTTTGTAACTCCAATACAATTATTATCTTTAAAAAAAAAGGATTGTTAATACATGTGGTGATGTATGATGAGTTTGTGATCTTTGCTTTTTGATCGAGATTGACCTTTTAAGCCTTTTGGAGGTCTTTATCTTGCCAAGCTTGCTTGTTGGGTTTTCAGCACAAATCTCAGAGGGGTCGTTTGGTTCGCAGAAGCGAGGGCAATTACGTGGAAATATAATTGAATTACCCCCTCAGGGTCGTTTGGTTCGCAGATTTGAGGGTGGATCGAAATCCTTGCCGGGAGGAGATCAATTCTACATTTGGCGGTTTAGAGGGGGATGACGAATTCCTTTCGAGGTTGGGGAAAAATGAAAGGATTTTCCTAGAATATGACATGACAAACTTTTTGTATCTCTACTTTTCACAATTTCCTCCCTCATTTTCTGCACAAATAACATTATACGCGGTTCTAAGTTAAATCGGCATCCACTATTCATGTTAAACATCATTCTTTTTAACATTTTGTGTAAAGCCACAATCCCTCCATTTTTTAAAAACTATGGAACCACCCTCCTCTCCTTCCTCTCTCTTGAACAGACAAGGTGGAGGCGGAGCTGACGGGCACAAGCAGCAGAGACAGAAGCGAAGGCGACAACATGCTTGAGCTGTGATGCAGGCGACGACGTTAGCAACAAGCGATGACAACAACACGAGTTGCAGCAGCTCGTCGTTGCCACCCCACAGCAGAGACGAGAGACCACTGGTGGGGGGGGGGGGGGGGTGTAGGGTTTCGGTTTCGGTTTCGATTTAGGATTTCTAGGTCTAGGATTCATCCCATGGCCTATAGATTTTAGGATATAGGGTTCGGTTTAGTTTTAGGTAGAGTGGCATAAAAGCATAAATTTAAATTGAGGTGAGGAGCATTTACACCCACATAGGTTTGAGCTCAAATGAAAAGGTTAATTTGTCGGAACTTCAGCACTAAACCATCTCCTAAAAAGAAAGTTTTATGAAGTCCCCCATTTTTTTATTAGATGTAGTGTTACTATTAGTGCCACCTTGGTAGTGGTATCGTGTGTTCGCTCCTTATATAAGAAGAGGTAGTCTTATCAAATTGAATATCAATACAAAGAGTTTTCTCCCCAAACCCTATTCTCTCTTCCTCTCTCTTCGTAACATGGTATTAAAGTCAACCTAGGGTTTAAAAGACCTAGACTCTCCTCGCGTCTCAGATCGTATTCCTTTCCGTGAGTCGCTAGACCTGAGTCGCGACCCATCTGATCGCAAACCTCCCTGCAATCCAAGATTTTGCCCTTCTCCGCGAGCCACAAACATTGATATCACGATCCTCACTACCCCGAGATCCCTCCTCGCAATCTTCTCTTCCATCTCACTCTTTCCTTCTATCTATCTTTCCTATGCAGCACTCGATCGCAGCCATCCAAGCATCCTTTGTATGCATATCCGAGACATGTGAATCCCCCCCCTATTTTTTCTACGATTCTCTCTCACAAGAATCCCTACCTGATCACATCCCTCTCGATCTAGTTGTACCCCCTCTCTGTCCACAGCCCATGCACTGATGCACGTTGCTCCCCCATCCGACTCTCTCTCTGATTCTCTCGATCCTCTCTTTCTCTTCCCTCTCCGTCCAAGTCTCCCTATCAATCTCTCACAATGTCCTTTTTCTTTCCTTTTTTATCTACAACCCGAGACCGAACTGAGCCTTTTCTCCCCATGAGATCACTCTCAGGATTCTCAAGTCTCCTATGTGAAGTGTTGTGACGGTTTCGATCCAAACGCGAGGGCCGGCCAAAACTAGCCCCAGCTTCTTCTTCTCCGGTTGACCTCACCACCTCTTATCCTCGTGCCAACCTCAGGCAGCCTCCTCCTCTGAGCCGGTGGTGAAGGGGGTCCACTTCAGCCAGCTGGTCATGACCCTCTACTTCCCTACCCTCTAGTTTTACAATTTTATGCTCTCATATTTGGTACTCTTCTCCCCGTGATCAATTGCCCCAAGCTCTGTGCCATAGGCAGTGTCGCTCTGTACCTGTGCTCGCCAAGATTTCCTGCGTCTACAACCATCATGGTCCTCCCTGTGCGTGACCATCGAGGTCACCTCCGCCCTGCCCCGTCAAGATCGCCTACCTTGTGCTTGTCAACCCTCTCTGCGCTTGCACTCATCTTGCTGATCTTGCCGACTGATAAAGCTCTGCACCTGAAGAGATTTGTGTGCCCTCAAAGATTTCGTGCCCTTCAAGTATCAGGCCACACTTGATCAGCTCCATTCGTAGCCTGTGACAACTACAACAAGGCCCTCAACCACCTGCATGTCCTGGTTGTGGTGTCCTCTGCAGTTGTGTCCCTATGTATGGTGTCCCTGCTCATATCTGCCATGTTCTTCTTCTATCATCCTTGTGGCACATCTGGCATTCTCGACGCTGTCGTCTGTGCCCTACGCTCTGTCGATCCTAACCCCTGCACTCAGACGTATCTTCACATTGGTGCGCTTAGTCCAACATCTCTTTTTTTGTTTGGCATTTCCAGTCTATCTTGTGCTCTACTAGCCAGCTCGTTTGCACCCTACGCTCTGCCAACCCATCCACTCCTTGCCGATTGAGATCATCTCCCACCTTCTGATCGGACCTCTCTCCCTCCGACGTCTCTCTCATTGAACATTGTCTTTTACTTGGTCGCACAAGCCCCCAGATCTGCTCTCTTCGGTCATACTTTAGTCAGCTCTCGGATCCTCTCTCCCTAATCGTGCGACCCTATTAGAGCTATGTCTCTATCCTCTTTCTTCCTAGTTCCATAGGACCCTCGGATCTCCTCTTTCCTATCACACTTGTGCCAGCTCTTAGATCCTCTCTCTCCCTGGTATTTCGACCTTATCAAAGCTAAGTCTCTTTTTTCTCTCCATCGTCTATGATGATTGAGATATTCTAGGAGGTGTCAAGTGCTTGTCTTCTATGGGGTCTCATGCATCCATACCTCTCTTTGCCGTTCTTTTAGTCTGTTTCATTGTCAACGTCCATCATCACCGGTTTCCTTCGCTCTGATCCTTATTGATCCTTGCAAGTTTCTCGGTTGACTTGCTTACAAGTTGGTCGGGTTCCTTCGATTGTCCTACTTGCAGGTCAATCGGGTTCTCATGACAACTTACTTGCATGTTGCCCTGGTACTATCCTTACTTTACAAAAAAAAAATTAGAGGATATATTTGATGTATTTTTTTCTTTCTTTTATTAAGTAATATGATATTGGTTTATACCTTAACATCAGTTTGACGTGGGGTATTAGATGTAGTGTTACTATTAGTCCCACCTTGGTAGTGGTATTGTAATGGTGTGCTGTAGACACACAAATTGTGTCTAACTCGGACCCGACTCGCATGCACCTATGCGGACGCAAATCCGACACGCACTCGGACCCGGACCCGACTTGCATGCACCAATGCGGAGGCAAACCCGACACGCACTCGGGCCCGGACCCTACTCGCATGCACCAATGCGAAGGCAAACCCGACACGCACTCGGACCCGGACCCGACTTGCATGCACCAATGCGGAGGCAAACCTGACACGCACTCAGACCCGAACCCGACTCGCATGCACCGACTCGGAGGCAAACCCGACACGCAAATCAGACCCGACCCGTACCAAACAAGGGGCCAGGTGGGCCCATCCCCAAGTGGGACCCACTCGCCCCCCCTATAGAAATCCGAACCCCTTAGGGGGGTGGCCAGCCATGCAAGAAAAGAAAAGAAAAGAAAAGAAGAAAAAGAAAGAAAGAAAGAAAAGAAATAAAAGAAAAGAAAAGGAAAGAAAATATCAAAAAGAAAACAAATACCGCCATGCGCGGGGGGAGGTTGCGCATGATGTCTACATAAGTGTGGATCTGCGCCGATCCCTCGATCCGACGGATAAGAAACGAAGCCGGGTCGCCATCGACTTTATGTGCAAGATTCAAAATAAATTCAAAAAGGATTGAGCCATAACTACTCCGCCAGAAAAGGAAAGCGAATAAAGACTTATTCCCCTCATCAATGGATGAATAAATCTTGGGTAGTTATGGGAGAGATATTAAAGGGATTCAAATAAACTTCCCATATCTCTCTCTTCTCCCCTTCACCTATAAATAGAGGGGAAGGGGGGAAGGCTTAAAGGGCGGATGGCAAGAAGCGAAGAAGCTCTACAAAGGAGGAGACACGCCCTTCATCGACCCAAGGCTTCACGAGAAACGGACAAGCCTATCCGTTCGGGACCGGCTTAGTCCATTGAAAGTCCTCATCAACGTGAAGACCCTTGCACAAGAAGATCATCCCTTAGACTCCGTGCACGAAGAAGAAATCTCGGAGAAGAAGAAACCTTCAACTCCGAAGACGCCAGAAGCAAAGGCCGGAGAAGAAGATCGGAGCGGCATCACCTCGTCGTCTCCAACAAACCTTTGACTCCAATCAAGCCCAAAAGCCCGGAGAAAAAGATCGAAGCGGCGCTACACCCGTCATCTTCAACAAAGCCTTCAACTCCGACCAAGCCCAAAAGCCCAGAGAAGAAGCCGACGCCACAACTGTCGCCAGGTCGGAAGCCGAAGACGAAGCGAGGAAGCTCTGCAGAAGAAGAGACGCGCTCTTCATCGACCCAAGGCTTCACGAGGCACGAGCAAGCCTATCCCTTCGGGACCGGCTTAGGCCATTGAAAGCCCTCATCAACATGAAGACCCTTGCACAAGAGGATCAAGCCTTCGACTCCGTGCATGAAGAAGAAAGCTCGGAGAAGAAGAACCCTTCGACTCCGAGGACGCAAGAAGCAAAGGCCGGAGAAGAAGATCGGAGTGGCACCACCTCGTCGTCTCCAACAAACCTTCGACTCCGATCAAGCCCAAAAGCCCGGAGAAGAAGACCAAAGCGTTATCACCCCGTCGCTTTCGACAAATGCCCGCTCCATCCACGAAGAAGCAAGCTTGGAGAGGAACACCCGAATCGTCGCTACACCCGTCCTCTTCAAAGGAAAGCCGACGCCATAACCATCGTACAGAGATCGGTGCTACCCCTGCCATCTTCAAAGTAACCTTTCGAATCCGATCATACCAAAGAAGCCCGGAGAAGAAGAGAAGTAAAGTCATCGCTATACTCGTCATCTTCAAAGCAAAGCCGACGCTACAACCATCGCACAGAGATCGGCGCTACCCCCGCCATCTACAAAAGAACCTTTCAACTCTGATCATGCCAAAGAAGCCCGAAGAAGAAGAAAAGTCGAGCTGACACCTAAACCATCGAGGAAGCCAGAAGCATTGAAGAAGTAGCCACTGCCATTCGAGAAGAAGATCGAGTCGACACCGAAGCTAAAGCCCACGCAAGAAGCCAAAGCAAAAGCCCCGGTAAAGCCCGCGCCAAAGCAACGCAAGTGCCAAAGCCAAGCGACTACGCCGGTCATGAGCAAAAGCACCGCACATTCTAGCCGATACGACACAAAGTCCGGAAGAACGAAAGCATCACAAGTCTCCCTCGTCTACGTCCAAGCGCAAGCGCCGAAGCAAAGCAAAAGCCAGAGCCACGCCAAAGCCAAGCCAAAGCCAACGCCAAAGCCGACGCCAAAAGCACGATCGACGTCGCGAACCGACGATCAAGGATGCCGAGGTCAAGCAAGGATCAAGGAAGACACGAAGACCAAGGAACAAAGCCAAAAAACCCCTAGCCGAGAAAGTGCGAAGCACGGAAGAGACAAAAGCAACGGCGGATACTCCTTAGCCTCTCAAAAACCCTCACCCTGTAAAGACCTCTGTCCTGGGCAACCCCTTCAGAGCTCTCGCACGAATACCACGTAGAGACGCGGATCAAAAGGACCCTCCAGAGGATCTCTCCTACAATCTCCTGATTGAATATTCGCCGCACCCGGCTCACCACCCCCGAGTCCCCGGGTCCCAGCCTCTTGTAATCTTTGTGTGTTTGCAATAAAGACGACCCTGATCTTTTTATACGCATACAGATTTCTGGCACGTCCGATGGGACATTCTCTCCTTTCTTCCGTACATCTGAAGGAGTTGTTTCAAGTTCGCCATGGCCGGGACAAACAACGATGCATTTGCTCCAAGCCTCTCACCAATCATCGAGTCTCCTCTATTCCGACATGGTGGTCTAGTAAACCCGAAGGGTGATGCTCCCCCGACGGTACGCGTCTACACTCGGCGTACTCGAACCGTTGTGAATGTCTTCATGCCAAAAACTGCTGCCGAAGATGCTTGCCAAAGCACCGACGAGGCCTTGGTGCATGAAGGAAGAAGCCTCGATCCTGGAGTCCATGTCCAGAAATTTGGGGAGGACCAGCCCCAACCCCGAGCCCGTTCGGGTTCTCCAGCGAACGTCGCACCTCCTCTACAGGGGGCAAACATCCGTCATCAACCAGAAGCAAGTCGGCGCAACTACATCTTCGACGATGATGGCGAGGATGCAAGCATGCAACATCAGGATATCCTCCGTCATCATCCCTCGTCCGCTCTTCAGCTCCAAGTCATGCAAATGGGCGAATATATGGCGCAGATTACTCGGCTGATGGAGGAAGAGGATCGTCACATCAATACTCTGCTTCAAAAGCTAAGCGTAAAGGATGCTGCAATAGTCGATCAACCTCTTGCTTCTCCAATAGCCGCTCCAGCTCCGTCTTCAACTCCCGCTCCTGCAGAGGTTGTTCCGATAATTCAAGCGGTTACTCCAGCGCTCTCCTCGGTTCCCGTCCCGGTGGAAGTCATCTCTCCAGCACCAGTCTTGGTGGCCACACAATCTCCAGCAACAGCAACAATGAATGCCCAGCAAATACAAGCGTTGGTAGCCGACATGATGCGCTCCCACAGCAGTGGTCTTCCTCCAATCACGGTGGCATACTCGAAGCCTTACACCGTAAGGATCCAGCAGCTGCGGTTCCCCATCGGGTTCCATCCACCAAAAGTTCCAGCACTTCGATGGGAAAGGAAATCTAAGACAGCATGTTGCTCATTTCATCGAAACTTGCAACAATGCCGGCACGTATGGCGACAAGATGGTGAAGTAGTTCGTTTGCACCCTCAAGGGTAACGCGTTCGACTGGTATGTGGATCTTCCTCCATGATCTATCGACAGCTGGGATCAGATGGAGAGGGAGTTCCTCAATCGCTTCTACAGCACCAGACGCACCATCAGCATGACCGAGCTTACTGCCGTCAAACAAAGGAAGGACGAGCCGGTGATTGACTACATCGACCAATGGAGGAACCTCGCGCTAAATTCACGAGACCGCTTGTCCGAAGACTCGGCCATCGAGATGTGCACCCAAGGCATATACTGGGGCCTGCTCTACATCCTCAAAGGGATCAATCCTCGGTCATTCGAAGAACTCGCAACTCGGGCTCACGACATAGAACTCAGCCTAGCAAACCGCGGAGACTCGAAGAACAAGGACTTCCTGAAGGTAGAGAAGAAGGAGAAACCGTCAGCACCGAAACCGAAGCAAGTCAATATTACCGACGTCACTTCAACCTCCAAGCCGCTCAAGATCGGTGGCAAGCCGGATCAGAAAAAGAGAGCCGCCATACAGCCGCATCCGTCGCAAAGGCAAAGGTTAACTCTCGAGGAGCTCGAAGCAAAGGAGTACCCCTTCCCGGACTCGGAAGTCTCCTCCATGTTTGATCAGTTGCTGCAGGAGAAGATGATATAGCTCCCTCCTTCGAAGAGGCCCGAGCAGATGCATCGCGTCGACGACCCTCTCTTCTGCAAATACCACCGAGTGGTAAGTCATCCCATCGAAAGATGTTTCGTCTTCAAGAAAAGAATCATAGCGCTCGCAAAGTAAGGAAAGATAGAGATCGACTCCGGGGAGGTCGCTACGGCCGACATGACATCCATCACCTTCGGTTCTTTCCCGCCGGTACTCGTTGCCGCACGACAAAGAACACCCAAATTGTGCGTCAACAGTCAAAGGCCAACCGCGAAGTCAGCTTCACAACTGAAGGGCTCAAAACAACGACAACGTGCTCTAGCGCTCGCTGAAGAGGAAACACCATTGCCCCGGGGGCAACCGTCGCTCATGTCAGTATCTTTCCCAAGCAATGCTACATCCTAACGTGCGCTCCAAAAGAGATACGAGCAAGGAGATCCAGGAGTCGGTCTGCTGGGCCAGCCTTCGGGGAAGTTCGACTATTACGTCCTTTACTCAAAGCCTCCGTCTGTTTTGATTGAAGAAATCAAGCCCACCAGCTAGGGATCGGAAGACGAGCCAGTAGAGCTTCCGGAAGAGCAAACCCCTTCCAGTCAAGCTACGTCCCAACGCACTCTCCAAAAGTGATACAAGCAAGGAGATCTAGAAGTCGGTCTGCTGGACCAGCCTTCGGGGAAGTTCGACTATTACGTCCTCTACTCAAAGCCTCCATCCACTTCGATTGAAGAAATCAAGCCCACCGACTGGGGATCGGAAGACGAGCCAGCAAAGCCTCTGAAAGAACAAGCTTCCCCGACAGATAAGGAACTAGCTGCTGCTCCCGATCATTACCTTAGCAAGGGAGAATCCACTGACGAAGAGGCATGGGTCATCTTACCCCGACGGCGAAGGCCACGGCAAACAAGGCAACATAAGCAAGGCCGGGTGATGAGGAGACTTCCCGAGCGAAGGACTTACAAGAACAAAAGCAAGGCTCCAGGAAGAAAGGCGTTCAAAGTGCCGCCAGCAGATCCATACGACCTCCTCCAGCAAAGCCTTCTGGAACCAGCAACGTTGTAAGAATTCTTCCCCGATCACTTCCTCCCAGTCGATCAGCACATCAGGGTCTCATATTGCATGGTTGAAGTTCGTAAAATATTGGAAGGAAAAGGTGAGGTCGAGACTTCTGAAGAAGGCGACCTCACTGCCAAGGTAAACGGCTCTGACAAAGAGGACACTGCCTCTCACGATGAGGCAATCCTACACTTGCCGCTCGTAGAAGCTCTGCACCTTCCGAAGAAGGCTTGTCTGGCAATGGCTGCAGCCTTGGCAGACTCGGACAGCTACAAGAGGAAAAGGAAGGACGGCAAGAAGGGCGAGACTGTGGCCTCGTGCGATGCGACGATAACCTTCTCGGACGAAGATTTACAACTCGGAACACGATTGCACAACCGACCTGTCTACGTTTCAGGATACATCAAAGAGAAGCCGGTGAATCGAATCCTGCTAGACTGTGGCTCCGCTGTCAATATCATGCCCATCCAGACGATGCGGTAAATCGGCATCACCAATGACCAGCTCTCGCACAGCCAGCTGGTCATTCAAGGGTTCAACCAGGGTGGGCAATCCACTATCGGAATTATCCGCCTGAAGCTTTCAATCGGCCCGCTCGACATAACGGTCCTCTTCCACATCATTGATTGCCAGACGTCATATCGCCTCCTATTGGGAAGACCATGGCTACATGAGAATGGCGTTGTAGTGTCCACTTGACATCAGTGCTTCAAGTACTACGAGGAAGGCATGGAGAGGTGCATCGTCGCCGATGATAAGCCGTTCAATTAAACCGAGGCATACCTTGCTAATGCCAAGTTCTATCAGGCAAAAGACCTTGTGGTGGAAGTCCTTCCAGCTAAAGCCCCTCGAACCCTAAAAATTGAAGAAATCAAGCGGACTGGGACTCCTCCACCTGCAAATCCGATGGAACCTTCCGATAAGGCGAGACTCGAGGTCTAAGAAGAGTCAAAATCAAGATAAAGGATGCGCATCAGTTCCGAGCCAAGAGCAATGCAACATACTCCGTTTCTCGTCCAAGCGACGCCAGTCATGCGTCTTGCACCTCAGTGGCTTTATAAATCCGAGCGACCGCCTTTTACTACGATAAGAAAGTTGGTCTCGCTATTATCGCAGGCCAATGTCATCATTCTGCAAGAAATGACGTTGTCGTGACCTAGTCTGACGCAAGCTCCAAACTCGAGCGGACCTGTCGAATCTGTCAACCCCAATCAACTCGAATTCAAGACAAAAGGGAGTTGGGGACAAAACGTTGCCAAGTTGCTGTTCAAAGCCGGCTATAATAAAAAAAGCGCCATGGGCACACTTTCCCTAGCAGCAACGCCACATGGGATAACGAGGACTCAAGCTCGACTGTTTCAAAGTGGCGAATAAATCCTCCTGAACCACCGAGGCATCGGCTCCGGTCAAACTCTGATGGTCGTCAAGATTGCAGCGAAGAAGACCTTCACCTCGAACTACATCGGGGCAAAGATGGTAGACGAAGCAACTGAAGGATCGATAATCTCCAATACACGCTCTACCTACGCCAGCCATCCCGATAGCAAAATAAGACAGCGACGAGCTCAATGCCAAGCCATACTCCAGAAGCAAAACAAAAGCAGTCAAAGCCAGTCGAATCTAAAGCGCACATCCGTGTTCAAAAGGCTCGGGCCAATCAAGCAACCAAAGAAGAGGTTGGTGTTCGACCATTTGGGAATGCCAGTCGAGGACATCGTTTCAACACCCGCCCACCCACCCATGGCGACCGTCAATCATATCTCCGTTATCAAAACTGACAACGGTGATACTTCTACTTCAGATGGCGAGTTGCAAGACGCCCCACCGATCCTCAACGAAGGGGGGCAGTCCATCGTTGATGACTTGAAGGAAATCAACTTGGGCACAAAAATAGAGCCACGGTCTACATTCGTCAGCACACTCTTTGACTCCTGAAGAAGAAGTCGCATACATCAAGCTGCTCCTAGAAAATAGAGATATCTTTGCATGGTCCTACAAGGAGATGACAGGTCTCGATCCTAAAATTACAGTGCACCAGCTCAGCGTCAAACATGGAGCTAGCGCCATCAAGCAAGGGCAAAGATGTTACCAGCCGGAACAAGCACATCGAGTCAATGATCCGCTCTTCTACAAGTACTACCGGATGGTCAACCATCCCATTGAGAAGTGCTTTGTCTTCAAAGATAAGATCATGGCACTCGCCAAGCAAGGGATGATCGAGATCGACTCTGGTGATGTTGTCAAGATAAACATGACGTCAATCACATTTGACTCCTTCTTGCCAGTGCTGATTGCTCCACAACGTACTTCAGTAAGGCTGCGCATTGTCTGTCGAAGATCGATGGCGAAACCAGCACCAAGAAGACGACGACGATATGCTCCTACAGTGCCTTGGGCCAAATACTCACTGTCTTGGGGGCAACCGCCTCTCGTGCAAATGTTCCTTCTTCCAAACAAAGCTACGTCCCAACTGTTGGAAATTAATCCATGGTCGAGGCTCGCAGCGGAAGCGATTTTGCGGTCGAAAGACCGTTCATGGTGCACATTACACGATTTAAACTTTCATCAAAACTAATCTACATATGTGTGCATGCGTATGCACGTGAATCGAACACCCTAACGATAATCTAGCGTAATGATTAACTAGCATGCATGCAAATCATAATACTCGCTAGATCTACATGTTAGATTACACATACCTTTCGTACGGATCTTTTAACCGTGGAGAATTGTCTTCTGTGTCGATGGAGACAAAAGATCGTTCGCAAAGATACCAATGGTACGATTGGAGACGTTGCCTTCTTGTTCATCCGATCTCACACGATGCACGGAACGTCGCTCTCGGATCTCTGAGTGCCTCCGAAGAACGACCCTTCTCCTTCTTCAGAACTCCACGCGAGGAAGACGAAGTTGCAAGCGGGAAACGGGAGATGGATTCGGGAGAGAACTAGAGAGATGAGAGGGGAGGGGGGGTTCGGTTTTTCCAACACTAGGGCCGGCCCCCTATAGCCCTTTATATAGGGCCGACCTTTCCCTTTGGATAAGAATCCAAGGGGATAAAAACCTCCCACAATTATCTCTTCATTATCTCCTTTTTATCTCTCCACGTATTTATCCGTTTTCTCACTTTTTAGGGCTCGATCTTAACCGATTCTTAGCCCTATCCCTATCTATATGGCCGACCCTATAGATGAGGGATTCTCATCCCTACAACATAGGGCCGGCCCTAGCAAGGTCTCCCACTGCTGGGTCGATGAACAGTGAGGTCCGGCGGAGTGAGGTTTTTACCAAAACGCCCTGATGCCTCATTTTGACCATTTCTAGCGTGCGATACCTAGCGGTCATTACTTAAGTGATATCTACTAGTTACCTACTATTAACTAAGGCCACCAGAGGGTGCCTCTAGCAAAGTCAACTAGTCAACTTGTAGCATACCCCGGTGCATCGCACCTATGCAGCGAAGTTCACTTATGGCTAGGGATTACTATATGCGACTCTGTACTAGTCTCGGGCATAACCCTTAGTACTCGTATGTAGTTACGCATCTACCGTGCTCTAGTGCCAAGCACACACGGAGCGTATACTTCTTTCTTCCTCCTAATGCTTATGGTGTTCCGAGGAGATGGTTCAAGAACCGTACATAATGTTGATAAGGTGGAACCATTAGGGACCGGGGTTCATGGCTTCCAACTCAAGCTCGATCGACACACTACCCGAGTGTACCATCGATCCTCTGAGCTCGAGTTAACCTGTGTAGCCACCCAGAGTACAACGCAGGCTGCACTCCAATTCACCCAGACTTACTATGTTCCCCATCATACCCCTGCTCTCCGCTTAGTAGTTGTGGGGGAAAATCTTCGTGCCGATCCGAAGACTCTCGCAGCACCAGTCAATTGGAGTTGAAGTTGACGTCGAAGATCGTTGGTCGATCTGTTGATTGGAGTTGAAGTTACCACTTTCGATATGTAAACAGAGAGGCAATCAGAGAGAGAGTTTGACACAGGAGATGTGATCTCGGAGTTCAGCCGAAGCCTACGTCTCCGTGCTATAGGGAGCAACCCGAATTCACTAACACTTATGTTGAAGTGATCTCGACAGGCCGAGTATCACTGAAAACTCTAATCTCACCGAGAGAAAAAGAAGATCAAAGAGAGGTGGAAGATGGGAAGTTGGAAATCCCAGAGCTCTGGTTTTTTAGAACTGAGAGTTCGATCTCAGATTCGATCCTTTTACATTCGAAGGCTCTGCTATTTATAGGATTCCCGGGGAGGAATTCCGGGGCAAATGGCGGTTTTTGCTGTCGTATCTGGGGATCCTCCAGGTAAAGCTGGTGGGCTCCGCTGCCGTCTTCTGGGGGTTTCTACAGGTTCGTGGGCCTATCGGACAGGGCCGATGGGTCCCGCAGTGGCCCTCGTGGGCCCACCAGGCAGGGCCGGTGGGTCCCGTGGTAGTCTTCGTGGGCCCACCAGGCAGGGCCGGTGGGTCCCGTGGTAGTCTTCGTGGGCCCACCAGGCAGGGCCGGTGGGTCCCGTGGTAGTCTTCGTGGTCCCACCAGGCAGGGCCGGTGGGTCCCGTGGTAGTCTTCGTGGGCCCACCAGGCAGGGCCGGTGGGTCCCGTGGTAGTCTTCGTGGTCCCACCAGGCAGGGCCGGTGGGTCCCGTGGTAGTCTTCGTGGTCCCACCAGGCAGGGCCGGTGGGTCCCGTGGTAGTTGGTATACTTCTGCCAAAATTTGCACCCACAGTTACCCCCTCCAAGTTAGCTAGAGTTCGTTCTGGCTGGCTTGGATTTGGTGCAAAAAATAGCAATCCCCTGTCGCCAAAGGCATGAAGAAGCTTGTCGAGTGTTAGCATAAAAAAGGACTAACCGGTCAATTTTGATTGATCGGTCAATTTTGACCGATCGGTCAATTTTGACCGATCGGTCAAATTTTGACCGATCGGTCAAAATTCAACCGGTCAAGAATCGGGTGATCGGTCAAAGAACAGGGTTTTTTGACCGATCCAGTAGGAAATTTGACCGATCGGTTGAAATTTGACCGATCGGTTAATTTTTGACCGATCGGTCATATTTGACCGATCGGTCAAATTTTGACCGATCGGTCAAAATTCAACCGTTCAAGAATAGGGTGATCGGTCAAAAAACATGGTTTTTTGACCGATCCAGTAGGAATTTTGACCGATCGAATGATTTTTGCCGATCGGACAAATTTGTCCGATCGGTAAAAATTATCCGATCAAGGTTCGAGTGATCGGCAAAAAACCCTGGTTTTTTGCCAGATCCAGTAGAAATTTGACCGATCGAATGATTTTAGCCGATCGGTCAAGTTTGACCGATCGGTTAAAAAAAATCCGGTCAAGGTTCGAGTGATCGGCAAAAAACCTTGGTTTTTTGCCAGATCCAGTAGAAATTTGACCGATCGAATGATTTTAGCCGATCGGTCAAGTTTGACCGATCGGTTAAGAAATATCCGGTCAAGGTTCGAGTGATCGGCAAAAAACCTTGGTTTTTTGCCAGATCCAGTAGAAATTTGACCGATCGAATGATTTTAGCCGATCGGTCAAGTTTGACCGATCGGTTAAAAAATATCCGGTCAAGGTTCGAGTGATCGGCAAAAAGCCTTGGTTTTTTGCCAGATCTAGTAGAAATTTGACCGATCGAATGATTTTAGCCGATCGGTCAAGTTTGACCGATCGGTTAAAAAATATCCGGTCAAGGTTCAAGTGATCGGCAAAAAGCCTTAGTTTTTTGCCAGATCCTGTAGAAATTTGACCGATCGAATGATTTTAGCCGATCGGTCAAGTTTGACCGATCGGTTAAAAAATATCCGGTCAAGGTTCGAGTGATCAGCAAAAAGCCTTGGTTTTTTGCCAGATCTAGTAGAAATTTGACCGATCGAATGATTTTAGCCGATCGGTCAAGTTTGACCGATCGGTTAAAAAATATCCGGTCAAGGTTCGAGTGATCGGCAAAAAGCCTTGGTTTTTTGCCAGATCCTGTAGAAATTTGACCGATCGAATGATTTTAGCCGATCGGTTAAGTTTGACCGATCGGTTAAAAAATATCCGGTCAAGGTTCGAGTGATCGGCAAAAAGCCTTGGTTTTTTGCCAGATCTAGTAGAAATTTGACCGATCGAATGATTTTAGCCGATCGGTCAAGTTTGACTGATCGGTTAAAAAATATCCGGTCAAGGTTCGAGTGATCGGCAAAAAGCCTTGGTTTTTTGCCAGATCCTGTAGAAATTTGACCGATCGAATGATTTTAGCCGATCGGTCGAGTTTGACCGATCGGTTAAGAAATATCCGGTCAAGGTTCGAGTGATCGGAAAAAACCCTTGGTTTTTTGCCAGATCCAGTAGAAATTTGACCGATCGAATGATTTTAGCCGATCGGTCAAGTTTGACCGATCGGTTAAAAAATATCCGGTCAAGGTTCGAGTGATCGGCAAAAAACCTTGGTTTTTTGCCAGATCCAGTAGAAATTTGACAGATTAGTTGAAAGTTTTGAACCTACCCTTAAAAAGGGTTTCGTAACTGTTCCGTTCTTCGATCTTCTGGCAGAGTTTTGAACATTGATGGAGTTTGATCTTTCCTGTGTTGAGTCTTTGGTTGGTTTGAATGAGGCTTTTGACCGGCGGTCCGGTTTACTCAGACCGGTGACTCGCTTGGACCGTTTGGTTCACGTGGACCGGTGGTCCGACGTTTTGTCTGGTCTGACGGTTCGCCTGATTTTGCGCCTGCTACGGATGGATGCCACGTGTTCCTACAAAAACACGCGATTTGATATGGTGAAGACACGTGTCTTCTCGATTTGCGTACCTGTTTTACCCTGGGTATATGAGTTTCACTGGCTGTCATTTTTTCCTCACGCTTCAAAAATTTTCCGAAGTCCAGACTTTTTGCTCCCGATTTTTGCTTTTGCTCGATCGATCAGATGGCGTCTTCTGGAAGCTCGAAGAAGTCAGGCGGGGTCCCTTCGAAGAGGAAAGGAAAAGAGATTGTTGAGGTTCCATCCTCTCCGAAGGGCGGCCGCGGCAAGGGCAAGGCTGTGCTTGCCGAACTGGGGCAGCTGGGAAAAAGACACCAGGGAGTAGGGTTTGCTTCAGCGCCATCGAGGCCAGAGTATATCCCTAAAGTACAGTTCGTTCCGGGCCCGCTCATGTCTCTGTCAGAGGAAACTGAGTATGTATACAATACTGGTGGCGAGTTCACAGACTCAAAGAGAAAGAAGTGGCAGACATTGCTCTCTTTCTTCACCGAAGGAAGGGTGCAACCTTCGCTCCCCAGCATTCAGACTGCATTCGGCATTGACAAGAAGACCGTCTTCACCAGCTTTGCTAGCAATGAGAAGGTCATGGGAACCATCGTAACCATCGGCCAACTCAACTGCGGTCTGCGTCTACCGTTGCCACCCTTTGCGGCAAGATTACTGAACACTTCTGGCCTTTGCCCGGGGCAGGTCACTGGAAACGCCTGGCGAATTATCTACGCATTCTGCCGCGTGGAGTCGGATTTTCAAGAGGACTTGAAGGCGTGCTACTCCAGCATCCCGGAAGGTGAAGACGCTCGGATCGAGCTTGGATACTTCTTCTTCCACTATCGATGGGCTTACAGAAAGGATAGCCCATTCTACAATTTGACTGGTGTGTCTCCACTGCGCCCGCTAACTGATACAGTCCCTTCGGACAAGTTGTATACAGATTGGCCTATCTCTGTTACCGGCGCATGGACACCCATCTCAGTGCCCGATACCCCCCGAGGTGAAGTGCATGACGCAGTGAAGATGTACAGCGAGGGAGGCATCTTTGCCTGGACCTCCGAGAGGGCTGGAGCGATTGATAACTTATTTCTGGAGTTGACCTGTGGAACCAGGTCGTGGAAGCAGTTCTCCAACTGCCCCATGAGATATGGCAAGGCCAATCTCCTCCACCGATCAAAGGATAGATATGAGGACAATGAAGTCCTATACTCTGACTATGAGGAGGACCCCCATTCGGGTAAGATTATTCGGAAGGTTCGGGCCGAGAAGAAAATCTATACTGCAAGGCGCCGATTGCCTACCGTGGATGAGAAGCTGGTGATCCAAAGAGGCCCAGTGAAGAAGAGAAGAAAGACCCTCATCAAGCAAAAGGAAGATGAAGGCCAAGGGAAGAAAATTGAAGATGAAGAAAAGGAGAAAAAGGGGAGTGTCGAGGAAGATGAAGAGACTGAAAATATCAGCCACGACAACAGTGGTAATGACGAGGACGAGGAAGGGAGCGGCGAGGATGATCTGTCTTCCACCCCTTCTGGTGGAGATGGTGAGAATGGGGGTGGTGACGAAGAAATTCCTTCCACCCCCACTGGTGGTGCAACAGGGGAAGACTCGATTCCTATTCCCATTGACGAGGTTAAAGCCCGTCAAATGGAGGAAATTCTCGATATAGAAGGTGATGGCCCAAAGGCGGTTCCCACCTACAAGTTTGATGAATTGAAGAAGCCGCTGCGCTTCAAAATTAAGTTGTCGAGGAGTGGTGGGGTTGGAAGCAACCCCACACCCCTCGATCAAATTCCACCTGAAGTACCCCGCCTCGAAGGAGTAACCACGAGCGGGGGTATCGAAGTTGAACAACCCCCACCCCCCTCTCGGTCTCTGGCTGAGGAGGTGGCTGCTATGGTGGCGGGACTCGTCCAGCCAGGCGGGCCCCAGGAGGAAAGAGTCTCACCTCCCCGGGATGCTCCCTCCCCTATCTATTTGGAGAGGGAAAGTCGCGTGGGCGATGGAGCTACTCAACCTCAGCCAACGCCGGCTCCTACTCAGGAGAAAACGACCCCTCAGGGTGGTTCCGATCGCCGAAAGGGTAAGGAGCCAAGGGTTGAAGCCTCAGGTAATTGTACTAACTTGCCTTGATTTTCTTGCCTCTAAAGATTGGAAATAATCTAACACTTTGACCTTTCGTGTTGATTGCAGGTGCGCCTGTTGGCTCGACCCCGAAGATGAAGAGTTTGGGTGATGTTGACATCAACCACCCCACCTCCGTGATCCGGAAACTCTGCAATCTTCCAGGGGCTACTCTGGATGAAGCTTTCGACAGGCTAGAACTGGTGGTAAGTGCATCTGCTCGACCGATTATCTGAATTGCATCTTCAGAATAATTCTAACTCTTTTGTTCTTTTTGCAGAATTCAGCAGTTTTGAATGTCGCGACCAAGCTTTCCATGAAGGCGGGAGCAAAAGAAGCTTCAGCTGAAGTCTCCCGCTTAGCTGCCGCACTGGAGGTCGTAAGCGAGGAGAGGGATAAGCTGAGGGAGGCTCTATCCTCAAAGAAGGAGGCATTGAAGGCCAAGACCGAGGCCCTTCGCAAGGAAAAGTTGGAGAGCAAGGGCTGGCAGAATGGATACGAGGCCCGGGGTCACGAGCTTGAAGATCTGAAGAAACGATTCTTCAGGATCGAGAACTTGGGCTTCGATCGTGCTGCTCGAATAAAGGAGCTGGAGGCTCAACTTGCTGCTTCAGCAGAGACTCATAAGAAGGAGCTGGAGCATATGCGGAGTGAGTGCCAGAGCTACAGGGAAACAGCTGAAAAGGCGGCAGAAGCACTCAGGGCCCATGTTGCCAGTGTCCGATCCTCCAAGGCATCAGCGGCGAGCAAAGCTCGTGCTGGATCTGAGGGGGAGAAGTCGCGTGCGCAGAGTGTGGCCAAGCCTTGAGACTTTTTCTTCCTTTCAGTTGTTGTGCTTGTAAACTCTTGATATGTAATAGCTCGCTCCTGTACTTGTCACATTTTTGATAATAATAGAAATCTCTTTGGTGTTTAAAAATTGGATGTCTCTTGAGTTGAATGTCTTTGAATCTTATGTTCTGGATAGCATTAGCATAGATACAATCTTTTGAATGTAAGGGATCGAGTCGCAACTTGATTACCCAAACTTGTTTACCTTGAAATTTGAATTTGAATCTATGCAACACTTGTATGTAAGGGGTTGAGTCGCAACTCAAGCACCCAAACTTATTGCAACTTGAAAATTGAAACTTGAATTCGTGTAACACTTGAATGTGAGGGGTTGAGTCGCAACTCAAGCACCCAAACTTGTTAGACGATATCGAAATTGATTGAATTTGAACATTGAAACTTGAAGGTCAGTTTAACATTTGCTAGTAAGGGGTTGAGTCGCAACTCTAACACCCAAACTTGTTAAAAGACTTGGTAACTTGAATATGGTCAGTTTTTAACATTTGCTAGTAAGGGGTTGAGTCACAACTCTAACACCCAAACTTGTTAAAAGACCTGGTAACTTGAATTTGAAGCTGCTTTAGAACTTGAATTGAAAAGCTGAACACTTGCACATTTGAACATCTGAAAGAGAATTTTATTCATCACAGAATTTACATCATGGGTAGAACATCTTGAGGTGTCTGGAATTCCAAGCTCGAGGCAATCTATCTCCTTCTGGTGTGACCAGTCTGTAAGAACCTTTGCCTCCTACTGATTCAACGATATATGGACCTTCCCAGTTGGGAGCAAGCTTCCTACTGCTGTGCTCTTTGGTGTTGTAGAAAACTGCTCTGAGAACTAGGCTGCCCACTGGGAACTGTCTCTTGTAGATTTTCTTGTCGTAGGCTCTTTTGATCTTCTGTTGGTACTTGGCCACACGAAGTGATGCTTGATCTCGTAATTCTTCGGAGAAGTCTAGATCATTGATCCGAAGTTCTTCATTGATTCCTTCTTCAACTGCTTTGGTCTTCAAAGTACTTGATATATTTTCTGTTGGGAGTACTGCTTCCGATCCATATGTTAGACGAAAGGGTGAGAACCCTGTTGATCTTCTCGGAGTTGTGCGATACCCCCAAAGAACTTCAGGTAGGACTTGCTCCCACAATCCTTTCTTGTCGTTGAGTTTCTTCTTGAGTATACCAAGTATGGCTCTATTT
This sequence comes from Chamaelirium japonicum, assembly GCA_947650365.1. Classification (NCBI taxonomy): domain Eukaryota; kingdom Viridiplantae; phylum Streptophyta; class Magnoliopsida; order Liliales; family Melanthiaceae; genus Chamaelirium; species Chamaelirium japonicum. The sequence goes on along the minus strand of OX393549.1, from coordinate 47,553,233 downwards.
GAGGCTTCAGCTTGGCCATTGCATTGAGGATATCTTGGAGTTGAATAGAATAGCTTGATACCGTTGTTGAGACAGAACTCTCGAAACTTGTCGGAGTCAAACTGAGCTCCATTGTCAGCAACAAGAATTTGAGGTGTACCAAACCTTGAGAAGATGTTGCGCCGAATGAATTTGATCACTTCGTCGTCAGTCTCTCGGAAGAGGGGCACAGCTTCAACCCATTTGGTGAAATAATCCGTGGCCAGCAGTAGATACTTCTTCTTGCTTGGAGTTGGAGGGAAAGGACCCAAGAAATCTAACCCCCATTGATGGAATGGCCAGGGACTTGATAGTTGATGAAGCTCATCTGCAGGGAGATGAATAGCTCGAGCGTGTCTTTGGCATGGCTCACATCTTTGAACAACTTGTTGAGCATTCCTTGCCATTGTTGGCCAGTAGTACCCTTGTAGTTTCGTCTTGGCTTCAAGAGATCTTCCTCCCGAATGATTCCCACAAGTTCCAGAGTGGATATCAATTAGGATTGTCAGTGCTTGCTCGGGACCAAGGCACTTGAGCAACATCCCGTTGTGAGATTTGAAATATAAATCTTCACCTTGCAGAATGTAGCATGGGAGCTTCCTTTGAAGTTTTCGGGCTTGATTTGGATCTTCCGGCATTTTATCATGCTTGAAGAAATCAAAGATTGATCGTCTCCAGTCTTCAAGCTGATCTCCACCCCCAGATTCTTTTGTAGTAGTAAGGACCTGTTGATCTGGGGTGGTCTTGGGCATTTCTTGATAATCGATCTGTATTTGCCTTCCTCCGAGTGAGTCTCCAAGAACTGAGGCAGCATTGGCTAAGGCATCTGCTTCCCGGTTCTCTGCTCTGGGGATTTGAATGAATTCAGCGGCAATAAAACGTTGTTGAAGATGTCGTACTAAGGCCAAGTAGAGTTGCATTCTTTCTTCGCGAGCTGTGTACTCTCCATTGATTTGCCTTATGATCAATTGGGAGTCACTGTAGACGATAATTCGATCTACCCCCAGGGATTTTGCCATCTCGAGTCCAGAAATGAATGCTTCGTATTCGGCTTCGTTGTTGGTGGCAGTGAATCCGAGGAGAGTGGCTTTCTGGAGATGATCAAGTTCGGGGGATACCAAGACTATCCCAGTTCCCGAACCGATCGAACTTGAAGCTCCATCAGTATAAAGTTTCCATGGAGGAGTTGCAGCTGTAGCTTCGAGATTTGGATCAATTTTTGTTGCAAGGTTGATCGGAGTATTGTCCTCATCTTCCAAGCGCATATCGACATCTTCTTCCCAAGTGATGGGGTCTTCAACTGGAAAATCAGCTAGAAAATCAGCAATAGCTTGACCTTTGATAGAAGTGCGAGATTTGAACTGAATCCCCAGGGAACTCATTTCGATCACCCATTTGGTCATTCGACCAGCTCGACCAGCTTTGTCAATGATATCTTTGAGCGAATGTTCTGAAATGACAGTGATCTGGTGAGAGACGAAGTATGGTTGAAGGCGACGCGATGCAGTGAGTAAGGCTAGGATGACTTTCTCAGTTTTTGAATAGCGAGTTTCAGTCGGGAGAAGAGTGTGACTGATATAATAGACTGGATGCTCGAAACCTTCTCTTCTACTGACTAAGACTGCACTGATTGCTTGATTGGTTACGGCGAGATAGAGCCATAAGTCTTCTTGTGGAAGTGGAGCCGTCAAGATAGGAGCTTGCACCAGATATTTCTTGATGCTTTGAAATGCTTCTTCTCAAATTGGACTCCACCCTGAAGTATCCGCCTTTCGTAGTTTGTCGAAGAGAGGTTTACATTTGTCAGAAGACTTTGAGATGAACCGATTGAGGGCAGCAAGTCTTCCAGTGAGGCGTTGCACTTCCTTTCGATTGGTAGGCGATGGCATGTCGAGGATAGCTCGAATTTGATCAGGATTGGCTTCAATACCCCTCCTGGTCACAAGATGACCCAGGAATTTGCCAGATTGAACTCCGAAAGCGCACTTGGCTGGATTGAGCTTCATACGATATTTTCGAAGAACTTGAAAGGTTTCTGCCAGATCAGAAAGATGCTTGCTCCGAATGGAACTCTTGGTGAGGAGATGATCGACATAGACTTCGACGTTGCGGCCGATCTGATCTTCGAACATTTTTGTGACTAACCGTTGATAGGTGGAACCAGCATTTTTGAGGCCGAATGGCATTACGTTGTAGCAGTAGAGACCTCGGCTAGTCACGAAGCAAGTCTTCTCTTGATCATTTGTATGAAGTGGAATTTGATTGTATCCAGAATACCCATCCATGAAAGACAATAGCTCGTGGCCAGCGGTGGCATCGACGAGTCTATCGATTCTTGGCATGGGGAATGGGTCTTTGGGGAAAGCCTTGTTGAGGTTGGTGAAGTCGATGCAGACTCTGACTTTCTCATTCTTCTTTGGAACAGCAACTATGTTAGAGATCCAGGTAGGATACTCTACTTCTCGGATGAAGCCTGCTGCGAGTAGCTTGGTGATTTCTTCTTGAACAGCAACTTGCAGATCTGGCCGGATGGTGCGTGGCTTTTGCTTGACAGGTTTTACTTCTTCTTTGATTGCAAGTCGGTGACAAGCGTCATCCGGATTGATACCAGGCATGTCTTCGAAACACCAGGCGAAGACGTCGATATTGGACTGGAGGAAGGATACCATGTCTTGCGCTTCTGCGTCGCTAAGACCGGTACCAATAAATGTTTGTCGAGGGAGATCTCCACTGCCAATGTTGATAGGGATGATTTCTTCAATTGAAGGTGATGTTTTCCATTCGATTGGTGGAGGTTCGGTCAGCGGAATCTCCTTTGATTGCTATTTGGAAGAGGGACCAGCTTCATCTCGTGGCCGCTTTGGAGGAGTAATGTTGATCTTTCGATCTGTTTTAGCCGCAGCAGCCTCACAAGACCTTCCAGCTTGTTGATCACCTCGAATGCAGACGATGCCTTCTCCTGTTGCAAACTTGAGAAGTTGGTGATAAGAAGAGGAGATGGCATTGATCTGGTGGAGGAATGGCCGCCCAAGAATGGTGTTATAGCTAGACATTCCTTCGACGATTGCAAACCTCACCGAGACTCGAGTCTCTCGGCTGAGGTCGATGGTAAATCTGGACTCGCCCACTGTGATGCTTTGTTCGCCGTTGAAGCCGGTGATCACGGTCGGGACGACGTCGAGGCTTTGATACTTATGTCCTAGACGTTTGAAGCAGTCTGAGAACATAATGTCGATGGAGCTTCCGGTGTCAATGAGGATCCGGTTGACAGTGCTTCCGTCGATGAGGAGTTTCAAGACAAGAGGGTCTCGATGGGGAGTGTGAACTCCTTGAAGATCTGCGTCATTGAAGACGATAGAGGGCCAAGCCAAACCTTCAATGGGCTTCTCGATCCAAGTGTCTTCCTTGTTTGCTGCAGCACGAACATGGAAGATGCGTCAAATATGTCGATCCACTTCTTTCCCGGTTATTGATTGATTGTGCAATGATCCGTGAATGCCAAAGATATTGGCTTTCACAGAGATTGGTTGCCGGTTGGAGGAGATTTGGTGTACCCAACACACTTCTTTCCCCTTTGCAGAGGCTCGGCGTTGATCATGTCCGCCTTTGACGAATTCTTGAAGATGGCCTTCTCGCAATAGGTCTTCAAGATGAAACTTCAGCCGAAAACACCGATCGGTGGAGTGGCCGTGACTTCGGTGGAAGTCGCAATATACTGTTTTATCAGCTGTAAATTTCGAGTTCGGCTGAAGAGGGTTGGGCCTCCGAACGAACTCTTCATGTTGAATGCGGTCGAGTATCTGTTCGACCGGCATATTCCACTCGGTGAAAGTGGTCTTCGTTGGAGATCGACGCCCATCATTCTTTGATCGTTTGTTGGCTGGAGGGGCTGCTGCCTCAGCGTTGTGAGCCTTGGCGGCATACTTAGGAGCTTCTCTTTCCGTAGGCCTTCGTTTTGTTTCTCGCCCTTTACGAGCGACTTGATCGTCTTCGACCTCGATCTCTCTCTGGATTCGATCGAACATAGCACCCAGAGAAGGAGGGGGATTACGGATGAAGTCGTTGTAGATGTGTAGATCGAAGCGGAGAGTGTTCTGGAAAGCCAACATAATGGCTTCATCATCCAGATGTCTTCCAGAGAGGGTAGCATGCTCGTTGCGAAACCTCCTAGTGAAACTTCGGAGAGTCTCGTCAGCACCCATCCTTAGCCGATATAGAAAGTCGAGCTTCTTCTCGGGCTTTAGATTGAGCTGATAATGCTGCACGAAGAGTTTAGCTAAAACATCGAACTGGGTAATAGACCCAGCTCGGAGATTGTGATACCAGTCGAGCGACGGCTCATCGAGACTTCCTGCGAAGGTGCGGCAGAGCACATTGTTTTCTTCTTCGTGTGGTGTTAAAGCTTGCTTGAATGCGAGAATGTGGAGAGTAGGATCTCCTCGAACGCAGTTGAATTTGGGGAGGACAGGAGTTCTCCATCCCCTTGGAAATGTTGTCTCAAAGAGACTTCGATGTAGAGGTCCAGCAGAAGAATAGCCATCCCTGCGACCATGTCCTCGACCTAGAGGTGGGTCAAGAGGCAAGATCGCAAGGTCTTGCTCAGGCATAGAAGTATTTGCCGGTTGAAGTCGATGTCGGAGGTCCGATCCAAACCCACGCTGAAGTGGGATGGAAGGGGAAACTCGACTCTTTGAAGGAGCGCCTTTCATCAGTGGGATGGAAGGGGAAACTCGACTCTTTGAAGGAGCGCCTTTCATCTGATGCCTCCTTGGTATGTTGAGCTTCGAAGGTATTCTTTTGTCGCAGTTGCGGCCAGAAGAAGATTGGGATGACTCATCTTCGAGGCGATCCCAAACACTCTGCTTCCAGGGGGCAGCAGAGGGGGTTGGATCACGTCGAATCCTCTCAAGGGCAGTAGTACCCATTGACCTCCGTTGTTCGGAGTGGAGTGAATGTCGTGGAAGATCGACCCTCTCGCTTGCAGGAGGAATAGGTAGAGCGATCCCAGCCTCAGAAGCTGCTTTCTTCAGAGCATCCCTCTCAGCAGTGAGGGTGGTGTTCTGCTTCGCCAATTGGAGCAATTGGAAGTCGACTGCAGAAATTTGGTAGGTCGACGGAGGGTCTTCAGCAGGAGTGGGTGTTGTTTGCCTAATCGACTGTCGCGCGGGGTGGGCGATAGGTCGATCTACAGACTTGTCACTCCCTGAACGAACCCCCATCTCAGGAACAGCAAGGGGCTGTCCGAAGTTGAGCCTTTGACTCATTGAACGAGTCTCAGGATGAGCTTGTTGTTGAGTGTTACTTCCTTCTGGTTGACCTTGATGTTTCGTCCTCGCCATTCAGAGAGCGAAAGGTGCAACGAGAGTGCCGTTCAGTTGTCTGATCAACCGAGAGGGCGAGGAAGTTTGACTATCAAGATCAGTTGTAGGTTCAACCGATCAAGTAGTAACGGAGAGTTGGACTTTTTGATCGGATCCCACAGACGGCGCCAAACTGTGGGGGAAAATCTTCGTGCCGACCCGAAGACTCTCGCAGCACCAGTCAATTGGAGTTGAAGTTGACGTCGAAGATCGTTGGTCGATCTGTTGATTGGAGTTGAAGTTACCACTTTCGATATGTAAACAGAGAGGCAATCAGAGAGAGAGTTTGACACAGGAGATGTGATCTCGGAGTTCAGCCGAAGCCTACGTCTCAGTGCTATAGGGAGCAACCCGAATTCACTAACACTTATGTTGAAGTGATCTCGACAGGCCGAGTATCACTGAAAACTCTAATCTCACCGAGAGAAAAAGAAGATCAAAGAGAGGTGGAAGATGGGAAGTTGGAAATCCCAGAGCTCTGGTTTTTTAGAACTGAGAGTTCGATCTCAGATTCGATCCTTTTACATTCGAAGGCTCTGCTATTTATAGGATTCCCGGGGAGGAATTCCGGGGCAAATGGCGGTTTTTGCTGTCGTATCTGGGGATCCTCCAGGTAAAGCTGGTGGGCTCCGCTGCCGTCTTCTGGGGGTTTCTACAGGTTCATGGGCCTATCGGACAGGGCCGATGGGTCCCGCAGTGGCCCTCGTGGGCCCACCAGGCAGGGCCGGTGGGTCCCGTGGTAGTCTTCGTGGGCCCACCAGGCAGGGCCGTGGGTCCCGTGGTAGTCTTCGTGGGCCCACCAGGCAGGGCCGGTGGGTCCCGTGGTAGTCTTCGTGGTCCCACCAGGCAGGGCCGGTGGGTCCCGTGGTAGTCTTCGTGGGCCCACCAGGCAGGGCCGGTGGGTCCCGTGGTAGTCTTCGTGGTCCCACCAGGCAGGGCCGGTGGGTCCCGTGGTAGTCTTCGTGGTCCCACCAGGCAGGGCCGGTGGGTCCCGTGGTAGTTGGTATACTTCTGCCAAAATTTGCACCCACAGTAGTGGTAAACCCGCTGTCCCTCCACTTGATGTCATGATTCACTTCGAGCGGTAGAGACTACCGTCAGACTCGAATGATCATGTGACTTGGTTCCTTCCAGGTTGACCTATACATCTTACCTCTGATTACCCCGTCGAGTAATCGAACCCGGTCAACAGTCAAACTGGTGACCACCAGACCTGGGTTTGGTATAGTGTAAGTCATACCAAGGAACGTACCTCCCTTCAGGGGTGTGGATGGCCTGCAGGAGTGACACGCTAATGCAACGCCAGCCGGGTAACCCAGTACACCGTGGTTTTGGATCACTATATATGGAGCCTCACACATTGGTGCGCAAAAGCACCACGCAACTGGTTAGTCCATCAGACGTGGTTCCTCAGGGTTTAGGACCGTTTTACCCTAAGCAGAAACACGGCTTAGTGTACCAGTGTCTGCTTACTGATCTGTACACCATATTAGTTCCGTTCAGCCACAGACACTGTGCCTGGTGATGACCATGGTGAAGACTTCCCATGAACTGTCATCGCCAACAGCTTATCATGATGAGGCGACCAACCTGATCATAGCTGCGAACTGATTTAGATTATATGGGACCAATCCACTCAGTCTTCAACTCAGTGGACTACCATATAACCATGGCTCTCTGTTCATTAAAAGAACACATAACTATGTTATGTACCATTATGCATCTCATATAATAATAACTATCAATCTTTATTAGACCAAAACTTAACGTTTTACAAGCTTAGAACATATCAATCCCAACAATCTCCCACTTGGTCTAGCGTAGCAAAACGGTTTTGACTCCCATCGCGTCCACATGTCGCTCGAATGCCTTGGTAGGTATTGCCTTTGTGAAAGGATCAGCAACATTATCTGTAGATGCAATCTGTGTCACCGCTACTCGTCCTTGCTTTTGAAACTGCCGAATCAAGTGGAACTTGCGCTCGATGTGCTTCCCCTTTTGGTGATGTCTTGGCTCCTTTGCTTGTGCTACCGCCCCACTATTGTCGCAGTAAAGCACAATAGGTAACTGGGCCTCTGGTACGCACCCCAAATCCGTAGGGAATTTCTTGAGCCATACCGCCTCTTTGGCTGCCTCGCACGCTGCAACGTACTCAGCCTCTGTGGTAGAGTATGCGATGCATTTCTGCTTCACACTCTGCCAACTAACCGCTGCTCCTCCTAACATAAACACAAAACCTGATGTCGACTTTCTGGATTCCAAATCTGACATAAAGTCAGAATCTGTGTATCCAATCGGCGTCAGTTCTTGTGCAGTGTAAACCAACTCATAGTCCCTTGTTCTATGAAGGTACTTGAGTATACACTTTATAGCTGTCCAGTGATCTGGACCCGGATTCGACTGAAACCAACCCATCATGCCTACTGCGAAACAGATATCTGGCCTTGTACAATGCATAGCATACATTAGACTACCTAATGCCGAAGTATAAGGTATCTTCTGCATTTCTGCTCTCTCCTCAGGTGTCTTAGGACATTGATCCTTAGACAGTTTTACGTCATGTCTAAATGGCACAAAACCCTTCTTGGAGTCTTGCATGTCAAACCTAGCCATAATCTTATCTATATATGCAGCCTGTGATAGCGAGAGAATCCTGTTCTAGCGATCACGTGTTACCTTGATCCCCAAAACATAACTCGCTTCACCTAGGTCTTTCATATCGAACTGTGTTGACAACCAGACTTTTGTCGTTGACAATGTTCCAACATCATTTCCAATGAGTAGAATATCGTCTACGTAAAGTATCAAATATACCATTGTAGTCTTATCACTTCTCTTGTATACACATGGTTCATCCTCGTTTTGAGTAAATCCATATGACTGGATTGCCTGATCAAAACGGATGTTTCAACTTCTAGATGCTTGCTTTAGTCCATAAATGGACTTCTGCAACTTGCAAACTAGATGTTCCTGACCTTCTGACTCAAAACCTGGTGGCTGCATCATATAAATATCTTCTTCCAAATTTCCATTGAGGAATGCTGTCTTGACATCCATTTGCCAGATCTCCCAGTTGTAATGGGCTGCAATGGATAGAAGGATCCGAATAGACTTTATCATAGCTACCGGCGAGAGGGTTTCGTCAAAGTCGATTCCTTCTCTCTGGGTATAACCCTTGGCAACTAATCTAGCTTTATAAGTCTCGATTATACCATCAGATCCTCTCTTCTTCTTATACACCCACTTACACCCAATAGGTTTAATATTGGATAATGGTGTAACAAGAGTCCAGACTGCGTTATGGGACATTGATGCAATTTCTGCCTCCATAGCTTTTTGCCAGTCAGAGCTGTCAGAAGCTCCCACTGCCTCATCGTAGCTCAGTGGGTCATCCTCCTGACCCTCTGGATCAACCAATAAGGTTTCTCTATAGTATCTGTCAGGAGCTCTGATGCTTCTCCCACTGCGACGAGGTGGTGGTTGTGTTACAGGATGAATAGGTTCTACAGTTTCTGGTATATTAGTGTCTGTAATGTCAGCTCCCACTATGCTTTTGGATGCGCTTTCTAATCTAGTACCCAGTAGCTCATCCAGAACTACCTTACTAGCAGGCTTGTGGTCCATAATATAATCATGTTCTAGAAAAATGGCATTCGTTGAAATGATTACCTTCTTTTTCTCAGGATCATAAAATAGTCCACCTTTAGTCTCTTTGGGATATCCTACAAACAGACATGCTTTGGATTTTGGCTCCATCTTTTCCCTCTTGTCTACCCGCACATGTGCAGGACATTCCCATATTCTGAAATGCTGTAGTGTTGGCTTTTGCCTTGACCATAGTTCTCTAGGGGTCTGAGACACTGATTTAGACGGAACGTGGTTCAGAACATATGCTGCTGTCTGAAGGGCATATCCCCAAAAGGTTGTTGGTAAACAGACATAACTCATCATGCTTCGAACCATGTCCAACAAGGTTCGATTCCTTCTCTCAGAGACTCCATTATGTTGTGGGGTACCTGGAGCAGTTAACTGGGATGTTATCCCATGCTCCACCAAATACCCAAGGAACTCGTCAGATAGGTATTCACCTCCTCGATCAGATCGAAGGGTTTTTATACATTTACCTGTCTGCTTTTCTACTTGAGCCCTGAACTCTTTGAACATATCAAAGGATTCCGACTTCCGATGCATAAGGTAAATGTAACCATATCTTGAGTAATCATCAGTAAAAGTGATGAAGTACTCATGACCTCCTATCGCCTTGACGCTCATGGGTCCACATACATCTGAATGGATTAACTCCAATACATCAGTAGCTCTCACTCCTTTGCCTTTGAATGCCCTCTTAGTCATCTTGCCTTCCAGAGAGGATTCACAGGTGGGAAGGATCTCCGTAGGATCTGTTTCCAGAAGCCCGGCCTTTACCAACCTATGGATCCTGTCTAAGGCAATATGCCCAAGCCGTAAGTGCCACAATTGGGTTAAATTTTCTGAAGGTTTCTTACGCTTAGATGAATTAACATTAAATGCTGAAGTTATTATGTTATCTTTCTCAAATTTAGGATTGACAATATAGAGATGATTCTGAACCATTCCTCTTATTATAAAAGTTCTATTCAGTTTAAACGACACACCAGAAGCATCAAAATAAACTGAATAACCTTCATTAACTAAAGAAGAAATAGAAATTAAGTTACGTCTCAAGGACGGTACATAAAAGACATCTCTAAGAGTCAAAGTCTTATTATTTGAAAAACTAAGAGTAACATCTCCAATAGCTTCAGCAGCAGCCACGGCCTCAGTTCCCATGCTCAATGTCACCTCTCCATCAAGCAACCTTCTGCTTTCCCAAAACCCCTGAAGAGAGTTACAGGCATGGTTAGTGGATCCTGAATCCACAATCCAACTAGCAAAAGAACTATTACTTGAAAGAAATAATTCAACAACTAAGAGTTGTAGATTACCTTCGCCAGCATTCTGAGGTTTCTTGCAGTCCTTCTTCCAATGACCCTTCTGGCCACACCGGAAACACTTCGTGCCCGGTTTCTTTGATTCTCCAGACCCAGAGGCCCCAGCAGAGTCCTGCACAGGCGCTGACTTAGGTTTCTTCTTATGTTTCTTGCCTTGAGGTTTACCAGGCTTCTTGAAGGATCTGCGTTGCACGTGAAGTGCTTCGCCCTTCTGCTTGAAGCCATCCTCAACTGCTTGGAGAGCTCTCAGAAGCTCTGCATTTGTCATAGCCAACTTGTTTAAATTAAAGTTGGTGACAAAGCCTTCAAAGGCTCCAGACAATGACGAGAGGAAGATGTTTGTCATCACCTCGCCTTCTAGCACAATGTCCATGGTAGCTAGTTCGTTCTGGAACCCAAACATTTTCATCATGTGTTTCCGAACCAGCGTCCCATTGGACATCTTAGTGCCGACGAGTTTCTTGATGGTAAGGTATCGCGTAACGCGATTGTGACCTTCAAACATCTCCTTCAGATACAACATCATGTCAGAAGCTTCGGGCATCTCCTCGACTTGCTTCTGCAGAGTTGTTTGTAAGGATACTATAATATAGCATTTACATATTTCATTAGATTCCTTCCAGTCAGTAAAAGCCTTTAACTATGCCTCTGTGGCATCGGGTCCTGACAAATCCGGCTCAGGGTCATTCAGGGCTGTCATGTGTTTACCTATCCTTAAGACCAAGTACAGGTTGCGCTTCCAGTCCTCATAGTTGGGGCCGGTAAGTTTGTGGTCATTTAGGATAGCGGACAGGGGGTCTAACTTGGTCATCTGAAAATAAAAGACTGAATAATGAGAATGCATGAAACCTTATTTTTATGGATTTTTAAAACAAGCTAATTATATCCATATGACAACGCTACCCACAAGCGAAGCCATCTCTATGGATTAATTAACCATGTATATAAGATCTCGGAGTAGGCTACACCTGTCCGAGGGGGCAGTGTGCAGGTCTTTCGCCTATATGGGTCTTTCCCTTGACCCTATCCAAATCTGCCAACTACGGGCTTTGATGGACCATGGTTATCTTTTGGCCAGTACCACGTGATCACCGTTGTCTTCGCAACGAATACCTCACGCGTACTTAGGATGCTTACCCACGAGCTTAGGCAATTACGGCACGGGAATTCTAACGGCCCCCACGAGGGTGAGTAAAGCCTGAACACTTGGCACCGTAACTGTCATATCCCGAAGGAGATCACTAAGTAGCTTGGCATAGAAAAACACAGCTCTCACCCGAGGGGGTTGTTGAGTTATGCCCTTCCACCCGAGTACAAAGTGATTAGTCGTGGATGCCAGAGGATCTCTAAGAGTCCTCTATTACATCCCTTATAAATATATGAGGGTTATTTTGCGAGTATGAATTTATGCAAATGCAAAGGTAGCGACCTCCTATATACTAGACCCTGGTCACACCATGCTCCCACTAGCGTTCAAGCCCTTCGCCTAGCATTAATCATTCTCGGATTATCATAGTCCCTGCCTCAAGCGGATTTCTCCATTCAAGGGTCACATTACATATTCCGAGAATATCGATGCTTTGCAAAATTAGTTATCACGCTAATGCTCTGGAGCTAATCCTAGAGTCAGACTCACTGGAAAGGACTCCCACTAGTCATGGCGCCTCACTTATAAATTTAACAATTGATGTTCAATGGATCTCCATCTCATCTTTGATTTCGATGCTGGCCAAATAGGCACACCCGACTAGTCGGGTGCTGACCTAATGGTGGCATAACCATATGTGATGGGATCCCACTAATATCAAAAGTCAACTAAATAATAGGCGTCATCTAGAGGGATCCTATCCTCAAACAGTCGCTTGGACCGGAGGGGAAAGGCATCCCTCTGAAAACTGATAATCACATTATCTCATCGGGGTTCTATATGAAACATAAAGAACTAATAAAGAAAGCAACCATTAAAACTGAATTAAGTTCAGGGTCCGACCCCTGAACCTAATTAGCACAGCGCAGGCCTCTAGCTTTCTTCGCAAGGTTCCTTGGTCCGGCTCCTCCGTCGCGCTCGCGAACACTTTGCCGGATCGCCTTCATCCTCCAGGGTTCCGCTTCTGCTCTCGATGGTGGATTTCTTTGGCACATCTTTCTTCTCGATCTGTAACCGAAAAAGTCTAGTACGCTTCGAGCAAGTGCTCGCTCGTACACAATTTTCTAGAAAGAAAAGAAAACACACCTAGAAAAAAAAAAGGGCCATGGGAACCGAGGATGGTCAACCCCCATCACTCGCCCAATCTACGACTCAATTACATATCCACAAACAAAGAGAGCAAATCCAGACAATGGCTAACTCGGGGTCCGACCCCCGGTAGCAACCACAAAACATAGATCTAGATTTTTTATAGCGGCGCCCTGCAAGAATGATTAATAGAACAAGCACAATCTATACATATGCATGATCTAAGCGTAAGAACCCCGATGATTTCACGCATTCATCATGCGTACACATGTTGGTTTCATGAAAAAACGTGAAACACACACCACTAATGCGGCTCTGATACCAATTGTTGGAAATTAATCCATGGTCGAGGCTCGCAGCGGAAGCGATTTTGCGGTCGAAAGACCGTTTATGGTGCACGTTACACGATTTAAACTTTCATCAAAACTAATCTACATATGTGTGCATGCGTATGCACGTGAATCGAACACCCTAACGATAATCTAGCGTAATGATTAACTAGCATGCATGCAAATCATAATACTCGCTAGATCTACATGTTAGATTACACATACCTTTCGTACGGAACTTTTAACCGCGGAGAATTATCTTCTTTGTCGATGGAGACGGAAGATCATTCGCGAAGATGCCGATGGTACGATTGGAGACGTTGCCTTCTTGTTCACTCGATCTCACACGATGCACGGAACGTCGCTCTCGGATATCTGAGTGCCTCCGAAGAACGACCCTTCTCCTTCTTCAGAACTCCACGCGAGGAAGACGAAGTTGCAAGCGGAAAACGGGAGATGGATTCGGGAGAGAACTAGAGAGATGAGAGGGGAGGGGGGGTTCGGTTTTTCCAATACTAGGGCCGGCCCCCTATAGCCCTTTATATAGGGCCGGCCTTCCCCTTTGGATAAGAATCCAAGGGGATAAAAACCTCCCACAATTATCTCTCCATTATCTCCTTTTTATCTCTCCACGTATTTATCCGTTTTCCCACTTTTTAGGGCTTGATCTTAACTGATTATTAGCCCTATCCCTATCTATATGGCCGGCCCTATAGATGAGGGATTCTCATCCCTACAATATAGGGCCGGCCCTAGCAAGGTCTCTCATTGCTAGGGTCGGCCAACAGTGAGGTCCGGCGGAGTGAGGTTTTTACCAAAACACCCTGATGCCTCATTTTGACAATTTCTAGCGTGCGATACCTAGCGACCATTACTTAAGTGATATCTACTAGTTACCTACTATTAACTGAGGCCACCAGAGGGTGCCTCTAGCAAAGTCAACTAGTCAACTTGCAGCATACCCCGGTGCATCGCACCTATGCAGCAAAGTTCACTTATGGCTAGGGATTACTACATGCGACTATGTACTAGTCTCGGGCATAACCCTTAGTACTCGTATGTAGTTACGCATCTACCGTGCTCTAGTGCTAAGCACACACGGAGCGTATACTTCTTTCTTCCTCCTAATGCTTATGGTGTTCCGAGGAGATGGTTCAAGAACCGTACATAATGTTGATAAGGTGGAACCATCAGGGACCGGGGTTCATGGCTTCCAACTCAAGCTCGATCGACACACTACCCGAGTGTACCATCGATCCTCTAAGCTTGAGTTAACCTGTGTAGCCACGCAGAGTGTGACGCAGGCTGCACTCCAATTCACCCAGACTTACTATGTTCTCCATCATACCCCTGCTCTCCGCTTAGTAGTGGTAAACCCGCTGTCCCTCCACTTGATGCCATGATTCACTTCGAGCGGTGGAGACTACCATCAGACTCGAATGATCATGTGACTTGGTTCCTTCCAGGTTGACCTATACATCATACCTCTGATTACCCCGTCGAGTAATCGAACCCGGTCAACAGTCAAACTGGTAACCACCAGGCCTGGGTTTGGTACAGTGTAAGTCATACCAAGGAACACACCTCCCTTCAGGGGTGTGGATGGCCTGCAGGAGTGACACACTAATACAACGCCAGCCGGGTAACCCAGTACACCGTGATTTTGGATCACTGTATATGGATCCTCACACATTGGTGCGCCAAAGCACCACGCAACTGGTTAGTCCATCAGACGTGGTTCCTCAGGGTTTAGGACTGTTTTACCCTAAGCAGAAACACGGCTTAGTGTACCAGTGTCTGCTCACTGATCTGTACACCGTGTTAGTTCCGTTCAGCCACAGACACTGTGCCTGGTGATGACCATGGTGAAGATTTCCCATAAACTGTCATCGCCAACAGCTTATCATAATGAGGCGACCAACCTGATCATAGCTGCGAACTGATTTAGATTATATGGGACCAATCCACTCAGTCTTCAACTCAGTGGACTACCATATAACCATGGCTCTCTGTTCATTAAAAGAACACATAACTATGTTATGTACCATTATGCATCTCATATAATAATAACTATCAATCTTTATTAGACCAAAACTTAAAGTTTTACAAGCTTAGAACACATCAATCCTAACACTAACACATGCTCAAAACGAGAGACAAGCAAAGAGGCCCCGAAATCAACCTGCTAGGTCAACCATCAGGTAAGTTTGACTTCTATGTCCTCTACTCTAGGCCTCCTTCGATTCCAAATAAAGAAGTTAAGCTAACCGGCTGGGGAACAAAAGATGAATCGGTACAGTCTCCAGAAGAGCAAGTTCTTCCAATCAAAGAAGAGCCTTCATCTGCAGCACCAATTCTTCACTTTGGCGAGGAAGATCTTACTGATGAACACACACGGGCTATGGTGCCTCGAAGGAGAAGGCCACGATGATCAAGCTACAGGATAGCACGTCTGGCTAACCACGATAAGGATCAGGCGACAAGAAAACTCTCCGGAAAAATGATCTTCAAGGAAAAGAATGAAGCTCCGGAAAGAAAGGCATCCAAAGTACCTCCAACATGTCCGAAAAATCTTCTTCAGCAAATATGCCCAGAGCCGACGACACCCCAGGAGTTCTTTCCCAATCACTTCCTTGAAGCTGATCAAAACCTCAAGGTCTACTGCTGCATGATGGAAGTTCACCAAGTGCTCCGGAAAGACGATGAAGAAAGCGACACCAATATCGAAAGCATGGGGAGAAGCATCACCGCCAACGACAAACTGTTCAACAAGGCTGAAGCACACCTTGCTGACATCCAGGTCCACCAGGCC
Source organism: Chamaelirium japonicum (assembly GCA_947650365.1). Taxonomy (NCBI): domain Eukaryota; kingdom Viridiplantae; phylum Streptophyta; class Magnoliopsida; order Liliales; family Melanthiaceae; genus Chamaelirium; species Chamaelirium japonicum. The sequence continues at coordinate 47,537,508 of OX393549.1, read as the reverse complement.
AAAGGCCTCATTGTAGAAGCTCCTCCAGCAAAGGCTCCACGAGCCCAGGAAGTCAAAGCAGCTGCGAGTGATAAAACCTCTCTACTTGCAAAACCAGTGACATCTTCCAGCCAGACGGTGCACAAAGACAAAGAAGCACCGACATTAAGACGAAAAACTTACATCAACTTTAAGTTAAGCCCAAGACCGCGTGTTCCGTTGCCTGCTTAAGCTGCTTCAGTCCTGTGGTTCGCACCTCAGTGGCTTCGCGAGCCAGGACGATCGCCTTCCACTCTAGCAAAGGAACCACCGTCATCATTCTCTAAGGCCAACTTCATTACTTTACAAGAGACGACACTACCGTTACATGGTCTGTTGCACGTCTCGAGCTCAACCGAGTCTTCCGAGTACACCAACTCCAAGCGACTTGCAAATGAGCCAGAAAACACTCGGGGGCAAAACTCTACCGAGTTGGTGTTCAAATCCAGTCACAAAAAAGAAAGCACGGTGCATATGGGTTCACTACCCTCAGCTGCAATGCCACATCGCCTGACAAAGACTCAAGCTCGCATCTTCAAAAGCAGCGAACAAATTCTTCCAAATCGCCGAGGCATCAACTCTAGTCAAACTCCAGTTATCATCAGAACTCCAGTCAAGAAGATCTTCACTTCTAACTACATTGAAGCGAAGAAGGCGGGCGACAACTGCAAACCAGCGGTGACTCTGTCTACCAGCGGCAAATCCCTCAAAAGGTACTTTGTCTAGCGCAAGGTTACCCCCCTTACCTAAAAAAAAAAAAAAACAAACTACGTGCGACTTGATCCCTCTCAGTAGAGTACGTAGGCAGCCTACAAAGGTTCAGTCCAGATAAAAAGAAACACACTAACGTCGGCCAAGAAGGTCAGCCCAGAGAAGAACAAGTGCAGATCCACAAGTCCAGTCAGCAAACCAAAAGATGACAAGAAAGCCAAAGTCTTGGAGGCGCTGAAGTAGCTCGCCTCCCGCGGCCTATACGCGCTGCAACTCCAGGGGTAGAGAAGTCGTCAACTTCCGACGCATCACCAGCTATGCACGCCGCTTTACAAGGTTCGCTTCGGGAGCCTTCTTGATTGCTCCATCAGCTTCCGGCACTTCGTCAGCTCTACACGCTGCTTCACAAGCTCTACTCCAAACGTCTTCTCGATTGCTCGAGCTTTCCCCAAACGGAACTCCAGCTTCTAAAGCGACGCACGAGTAGCAAGTCGAAGTTCTTAAGGCGCCGAAGTGGCTCGCCTTCTGCAGCTTACATGCGCTGCAACTCCAGAGGTAGAAATGTCATCAACTTCCGACGCATCACCAGCTATGCACGCTGCTTTGCAAGGTTCGCTTTGGGAGCCTTCTTGATCATCCCACCAGCTTCCGGCACTTCGTCAGCTCTACACGCTGCTTCGTAAGCTCTACTCCAAACGTCTTCGCGGTTGCTCGAGCTTTCCCCAAACGGAACTCCAGCTTCTAAAGCGACGCATGAGTAGCAAGTCGAAGTCCTTAAGGCGCCGAAGTGGCTCGCCTTCCGCAGCTTACACGCGCTGCAACTCCAGAGGTAGAAAAGCCGTCAACTTTCGACGCATCACCAGCTATGCATGCTGCTTTGCAAGGTTCGCTACGGGAGCCTTGTTGATCACTCCACCAGCTTCCGGCACTTCGTCAGCTCTACACGCTGCTTCGCAAGCTCTACTCCAAACGTCTTCTCGGTTGCTCGAGCTTTCCCCAAATGGAACTCCAGCTTCTAAAGCGACGCATGAGTAGCAAGTCGAAGTCCTTAAGGCGCCGAAGTGGCTCGCCTTCCGCAGCTTACACGCACTGCAACTCCAGAGGTAGAAAAGCCGTTAACTTGCGACGCATCGCCAGCTATGCACGCTGCTTCACAAGGTTCACTCCGAAAGCCTTCTCGATCGCTCCGCCAGCTCCCGATAATTCGTCAGCCCTTCTCGCTGTTTTGCAAACCCTGCTCCAGAAGTCTTCTTAGTTGCTCGAGCATCCTCCAGATGGGACTCTGACTTCTGAAGCAATGCGCGAGTAATCTCCATCTTCTCCTGCATTTGAACCAAGTCTGCCGTAGCGAGTCAGTGAAGTCCCTCCAGTCGACTTCCCTCTTCCTTGACCGTAGCTAAAAACAAGGAAGCATCCTCCTCTAGCGAAGCCAGTCACAAGAAATAAACATTGCTATCCCCCAAGAAGGTGTGCTTCTGCTTCGCAAACAAGGAGTCATCTGCTCCGCAAACAAGGAGTCGTCTGCCTTGAAAGCCGTCAGGCTTATGCAAAAGCTCGGGCCATCCGAAGAACTGGAACTCGAAGAAGAGCGTATGCATCAGTGACGATCGCATCCTCTGCGACCTCCATGAAGCCAAAAAAAACGTTGGAGTAGTCACCGAGGTCAAGATCGACAAGCAGAAGATAACCAAAGTAGTTTGCTCATTGTTGATGCTCGTGGCTTCGTCTTCCTCCTCACCAAACTCCAAATGGCCTATTTCGATGTCCTTCAAGCCGGCATCGTTATTGGAAAATTTCTCTCCAAAGCTCGATGACAGGTCTTCGGAAGCCGCTCAAATAGATGCATCCTGCAAGGAGACAAAAGTCAAGTCAAATCCAGCAAAAGCAAGCTAAGCTCGAAGTGAAGAAGCCGGTCAAGACCAAGAAAGAAGAGTAAAAAAAAAAAGACCGTTGGAGTAGTCATTGAGGTCAAGATCAATAAGCAAAAGACGACTAAAGTAGTCTGCTCCTCGTCAACGCTCACGGCTTCGTCTTCTCCTCGTCGAACTCCAAGACCGTCCATCTTGATGTTCTTCAAGCCAGTATCGCCACCGGAAAAGTTTTCCATAGACCTCCTCAACGATCTCGTCGGCCTTCGGAAGGCACTTGGAAAGATAGTACAAAAAGATGGAAGATATAAGTCAATCCTAGAAGAAAAGGGAGAAACAAGTTTAGGAGACGAGAATGAAGTGCAAGCCCAGAGAAGAAAGTCCCAAAAAAAATCAAGTCCAGGGGAAAAGCTGATCAAGCCCAAAAAAAAAAACTAAAGAAGGGGGCCGCAGCCCCTTGAAAGCACACAGTCTCATAAGGAGCTGACGCATGAACCCCGTGCCTGAGTGGAGCCCACAGCTCCTAGTGCAGCTCCAAAAAGAAAAAGCCCACAACCCTTGGTGCAAAAAAAAAAAGGAACCACAGAGAGAGACGTAGCCCCCTCTCTCCTGTGCATAGCCGCAGCCCCCTCTCTCCATCCGATACACGCAGGCGTCGTCCGTACGATAAAAAGCCCGTAGGGGGAGGAAGGTGCCCGGAATTTGGCCACGGTAGGAGCCCGACCCCGCGCCAGCCCGCCTCAGCTGGACTCCATGCCCAGCCGACACCACCCTCGCCGCTTGAAGCCCACAGCCACCTGCCATCTTCCACTCGAACCAAGCCTGGCCACCACCCACCTATGCCGCACCGGCACCGCTCCGCAAGTCCTTCTCCTGCCCGACTCAGCCTCACGCCCGAGCCCAGCCTCCGCGCGCCGCTCCTGCGCCCGGCCTCCGTGCGCCTCACCCGCTGCTTGCGCTGCACCCACAGCCGTCGCCTGCCTCCAGCCTCGCACCCGTCGCTCCGCCTGTGTGGGACCTCGCGCCACCTGCGCCATGCAATCGGCCATCGCTTGGAACTTGCGCTCGTCACCTCGTCGGGAACTCGTAGCCGTCACCACAACCGCTCCAAGCACCCGGCCTCCACCGACGCCGCAATCGCCACTACTGCTGTTGTGGGCCGCACGAAAAAAAAAAGAAAGAAAGAAAGAAAGAAAAAAAAAAAACCCCCGAAACGAAAGAGAGGAGGAAACAGGAAAAAAAAAAAAAGGGGCCCAGCCCCCCTTCTCCGACCCGATCGGGACCAGCACCCGGCCGTGCCTGTGACCGAAGCCGCCACTCGCAGCTCGACGCACCGCGGTCTCCGACATGCGCCCTATGCCACCTGTACGCACCCCCACGTGCCCGCCATCGATGCGCCCCGCCTGCGCTGCGCGCCGCGCGCCGCCGCTGCCGCTGCGCCACCGCGAACCAGAGGAGGGAGAAAAACCAGAGGAAGAAGAAGAAGAAAGAAAGAAAGAAAAGAAAATGAAAAAAAAAGAAAAAGAAAAAGAAGAAGAAGAAGAAGGCAGCGAAGGCGGTTAACACCTCAGTCGCGCTCCTCCGTCCTCCTCACCGCGGTTGTCATCGCTCCGTCGCTTCGAGCCCGCCTTCGCAACAATCTTCAAGTCGCGCACCATCGCCGCCGCTGCCGACGAAAGAGGCGACACCGGGAAGACAGAGCAAGTCTCGTGCAACTCCTGGCAGCACGCTTCCGACGGCGGTCTCCAAAAGCCAGCAGAGCCTTCGCAAGAGCAAGGTGTTGAAGGAAGAGGGTAGAGGCCCTTAAATAAGCCCCCAATCCCATCCAAGAAAGGAATCAAGGACAAGTGCTGTGCATTTCCAACGTACACAAGTACTCCGCGTTTCCGTCGGCACACTCATCCTTGAGGGGGCATTTATAGACACACAAATTGTGTCTAACCCGGACCCGACTCGCATGTACCTATGCGAAGGCAAACCCGACACGTACTCGGACCCGGACCCGACTTGCATGCACCAATGCGGAGGCAAACCCGACACGCACTCGGGCTCGGACCCGACTCGCATGCACCAATGCGGAGGCAAACCCAACACGCACTCGGACCCGAACCTGACTTGCATGCACCAATACGGAGGCAAACCCGACACGCACTCGGACCCGGACCCGACTCGCATGCACCGACTCAGAGGCAGACCCGACACGCAAACCGGACCCGACCCGCACCAAACAAGGGGCCGGGTGGGCCCATCCCCAAGTGGGACCCACTCGGCCCCCCTATAGAAATCCGAACCCCTTAGGGGGGTGGCAGGCCATGCAAGAAAAGAAAAGAAAAGAAAAGAAGGAAAAGAAAGAAAGAAAGAAAAGAATGGAAAGAAAAGACCAAAAAGAAAATAAATACCGTCATGCGCGGGGGGAGGTTGCGCATGACGTTAACGTAAGTGTGGATCTGCGCCGATCCCTCGATCCGATGGACAAGAAATGAAGCCGGGTCGCCATCGACTTTATGTGCAAGATTCAAAATAAATTCAAAAAGGATTGAGGCATAACTACTCCGCCAGAAAAGGAAAGCGAATAAACATTTATTCCCCTCATCAATGGATGAATAAATCTTGGGTAGTTATGGGAGATATATTAAAGGGATTCAAATAAACTTCCCATATCTCTCCCTTCCCCCCTTCACCTATAAATAGAGGGGGAGGGGGGAAGGCTCAAAGGGCGGATGGCAAGAAGCGAAGAAGCTCTGCAAAGGAGAAGACGCGCCCTTCATCGACTCAAGGTTTCACGAGGCACGGGCAAGCCTATCCCTTTGGGATCGGCTTAGTCCATTGAAAGTCCTCATCAACGTGAAGACCCTTGCACAAGAAGATCATCCCTTCGACTCCGTGCACGAAGAAGAAAGCTAGGAGAAGAAGAAACCTTCAACTTCGAAGACGCCAGAAGCAAAGGCCGAAGAAGAAGATCGGAGTAGCATCACCTCGTTGTCTCCAACAAACCTTCGACACCGATCAAGCCCAAAAGCCCGGAGGAGAAGATCGAAGCGGCGCTACACCCGTCATCTTCAACAAAGCCTTTAACTTCGACCAAGCCCAAAAGCCCGGAGAAGAAGCCGACGCCACAACCGTCGCCAGGTCGGAAGCTGAAGACGAAGCGAGGAGACTCTGCAGAAGAGGAGATGTGCTCTTCATCGACCCAAGGCTTCACGAGGCACGGGAAAGCCTATCCCTTCGGGACCGGCTTAGTCCATTGAAAGCCCTCATCAACTTGAAGACCCTTGCACAAGAAGATCAAGCATTCGACTCCGTGCACGAAGAAGAAAGCTCGGAGAAGAAGAACCCTTCGACTCTGAAGACGCAAGAAGCAAAGGCCAGAGGCACCACCTCGTCGTCTCCAACAAGCCTTCGACTCCGATCAAGCCCAAAAGCCCGGAGAAGAAGACCGAAGCGTCATCACCCCGTCGCCTTCGACAAATGCCCGCTCCATCCACGAAGAAGAAAGCTTGGAGAGGAACACCCGAAGCGTCGCTACACCCATCGTCTTCAAAGCAAAGTCGACGCCACAACCGTCGCACGAAGATCGGTGCTACCCCCGCCATCTTCAAAGTAACCCTTCGAATCCGGTCATACCACAGAAGCCCGGAGAAGAAGAGAAGCAAAGTCGTCGCTACACTCGTCGTCTTCAAAGCAAAGCCGACGCTACAACCGTCACACGGAGATCGGTGCTACCCCCGCCATCTACAAAAGAACCTTTCGACTCCGATCACACCAAAGAAGCCCGGAGAAGAAGAAAAGTCGAGCCGACACCTAAACCATCGAGGAAGCCGGAAGCATTGAAGAAGTAGACACCGCCGTTTGAGAAGAAGATCGAATCGACACCGAAGCCAAAGCCCACGCAAGAAGCCAAAGCAAAAGCCCCGGTAAAGCCCGCGCCAAAGCAACGCAAGTGCCAAAGTCAAGCGACTACGTCGGTCACGAGCAAAAGCACCACACGTTCTAGCTGATACGACATGAAGTCCGGAAGAACGAAAGCATCACAAGTCTCCCCCGTCTACGTCCAAGCGCAAGCGCCAAAGCAAAGCAAAAGCCAGAGCCACGCCAAAGCCAAAGCCGACGCCAAAAGCACGATCGACGTCGTGAACCGACGATCAACGACGCCGAGGTCAAGCAAGGATCGAGGAAGACATGAAGACCAAGGAACGAAGCCAAAAACCCCCTAGCCGAGAAAGCGCGAAGCACGGAAGGGACAAAAGCAACGGCGGATACTCCTTAGCCTCTCAAAAACCCTCACCCTGTAAAGACCTCTGTCCTGGGCAACCCCTTCAGAGCTCTCGCACGAATACCACGTCGAGACGCGAATCAAAGGGACCCTCCAGAGGATCTCTCCTACAATCTCCTGATCGAATATTCGCCGCACCCGGCTCACCACCCCCGAGTCTCCGAGTCCCGGCCTCTTGTAATCTTCGTGTGTTTGCAATAAAGACGACCCGGATCTTTTTCTACGCATACATGTGCGTTCTCTCCTTATATAAGAAGAGATAGTCTTATGTAATTGAATATCAATATAAGAAGTTTTCTCCCCAAACCCTATTATGTATTCCTCTCTATTCGTAACATTTTTCAAAGAGGAATGAAGAGCCCTTTGCTTTCTTTGTTCATTAGTCCCATATAGAATAAACCGAATGACTTAAAATAGTCGCCCAGAACCACAAAATCATTGTGTTTCGGGGTCCAGCCATCGACACATGTCACCACCCGTTTGATCACCCGGCCCTTATGATGGTAGCCCCTGGGGGTTCTCCCGATGGCCTATAGATCTCAAGAATCTGAAGCTGTCCAAACATATGAACATAAACAGATGTCGATGGTCGGACCCCAAACCAAGGTGATACCATGGTTCGAGGCGGCTAAGTTAAGGGCTTTAGGAATAAACGAAGAGTTGCAGGTGCCCTATCAGAAGTCGAGTTTCCAGAGAGGTGGGCTCTCCAAGGCATTCCATTTTGGGTTGGGCCTTTTAAGAATGATTGACTTATTTTGTTTTTGAAGAGGTGGACTCTCAAGGGCATTGCGTTTTGGGTTGGGCCTTTTAAGACTGATTAACTCGGCTCTTCTTACTTGGGCTGCTAACCATTAGGCCTTTTCAACTCGCCTGTTAATTGCCATTAGGCATTAGAGAATTAACAGGCCACCGATTGAACGTCTACCGAAACTAGCCGTTTGAGGCTCAGCACATTGTTTCTAGCTGTTTGGGCATCTAGCTCATGGCTCTTGCCACTTGGGTAGGGCTGGCAATTTCGACCCGACACGGCAGACCCACACGAAGTTAGCGGGTCTGGATCAGGACTAAACGGATTTGGGTCGTAAACGGGCCGACACGATAGACCCGTTTAATGAACGGGTCGGGTCCTGGTTTAGGGTCTGGACACAGTATACCTGGCAAGACCCGTTTAAAATTCACCGGGTAGGGTCGGGTCTACCCGCAATCCGATACTATAATATATAGTATCAGCGGGTCTATCGGGTAATGTCGGGTTGGGTAGGATCGGATCGGATCGGGTCAACTGAATAAACCCGTGTGGTAAACGGGTCTAACAGGTCATATCGAGTCATTCTGTTTATAAACGGTTTGGATACGGGTTTAGAATCTAAACATGATTAGTTAAACGGGTCGGGTCTGGATCTAGAGGTTTTGGACACGATCTGAACCCGACCCGACCAGACCCATTGCCACCTCTACTCATGGGCTTCATCAGTTAGAGGTGGAGTAGTCTCTCTCTCTCTCTCATCAATATGGTGCCATTAATCGTTACCAATCATTAGGGGTGGCAATGGGTCGTGTCGTGTCCAAAACCCCCAGACCCGAACCCGACCCCTTTAACTAATCGTGTCTAGATCCTAAACCCGTACCCGACCTGCTAATAAACGGGTAGACCCGATAAGACGCGGTAAGACCCGTTTACCATCCGGGTCTATTCAGTTGACCCGATCTGACCCAATCCGACTCGACCCGACCTGACCCGAAAGACCCCGCTGGTATTATATATTATAGTATCAGATTGCGGGTAGACCCGATCCAACCCGACCCGACACGACCCGTTGAATACTAAACGGGTCTTCCTGGGTCTACCGTGTCTAGACCCTAAACCCGGATCCGACCCGTTTATTAAACGGGTCTGTCGAGTCGACCCGTTTACGACCCGAACCCGTTTAGCCCTGACCCAGACCCGCTAACTTCGTGTCGGGTCGTGCCGGGTCCGAAATTGCCAGCCCTACCAATCATCCAACATCGGTACAAATGGATAAATATCCATCTAACGGTTGCAGTTAGAAGCACGGGTTGCAGGTTACGTATTCGGTCGGGTCGGATTGGAGGATGAGTCGGACCACGTGGGGCCGCGTTGTGGGTTGGGTTAGATGATGTTGGGTCAGGTTGAAGATTTTCAGCCTAGTTGTTCGGTCTCTGGTTGAGACAGGTGGCAAGAAGATGGGGTTTTGGCGGAAGTGGAGGACGCACAGCCTGTTTGGTGGGAGATGGTGGGGAGGGGATGACGTGTGGCATTCCCTCACGGCGTAGAAAAAGGGTTTCGGCGAAGAAGATGCGTCCACGCCTACACCCCCCCCCCCACTGATCTGAATTCCGATCTCCTCCAGTCGGTCGGCCCTGTCGTGTAGCCGTCGCACATCACAGCCGCACGCAGTTGACCAGAGTAGGATTGATTTCGAGTCACCTTCCATCGTACGGTTGTGATGGGTGTGGGCTCACTGAGCGAGGCCGACCGACTGGAGGAGATCTGAACTCGACGGATCTCCGTGTCTGCTCCTCCGCAACTTCAATCCTCCACCTCCCTCCCACACGCTACCGGCCTCGAGTTCGGATCTCCTCCAGTCGATCGCCCCGGTCCGTGGGTTTGCACGCGTCATAGCCGCACGATGGTCGGCCACACCAAGAGAATCGTACCCCAGCCCGGCTGCATGAGGCTGTGATGCGCGCCCGGTCCCCCGACCGGGGCTAATCGACTGGAGAAGATCCTAACGCTCTGAGCTCCTGACACGTGGCTCCACGCATCCAGGACGTGAGTCATGCCCCACTCTCAACTCCGACCCTCAGGTTCCTCAAAATTACCAAGAATCCCCCACCCAGGGCCACCACATTAGAAATCAGCTGACTCAGCTGTGAACCACATTAGAGGATGATTCACTCATTGGGGATTCAAAATCTCTTGGAAAGAGATTCTTCTATAGATTAGACTTTTAGGGTCTCTTCAAGACGTTAGGAAATATATTTTAAGGAAAAAAAAATTCCACTATTTTTTTTTAAAGAAATTTATTTAATAAAAAACCAAACTATCCTGTTTTATAGGGAAAAAAAAATTCCAACCAAAAAAATGTTAATTTAAAGTGACGGATCGCTCGGAAAAACAAAATAAAAAAATCGCGAAGTCTGTTAGTTCGTCTCGCGGAGTCCTGGTTCTCTCCTTCCCTTACTTCTCCCACGCAGATGCTAGGGTTCACATCAACCATCTGATAACCCTCTCTCTCTCTCTCTCTCTCTCTCTCTCTCTCTCTCTTTCTCTCTCTCTCTCTCTCTCTCTCTCCCGCGGATTGGGCCTCGGTTTCGGCCTGGCCTTCGTGACCGGCGCCGCCCGTCCAGTGCGACTGGTGCCGTCCGTCCCTGCGTCTCTCTCTGTCCCTTGTGCGATCGGCGCCGCCCACTGATCTTTCCTGTGCGACCGATGCTGCCCGCCGGCGACCACCAGCCAGGTCGGGTCGCTGTCGCCCGCCTCCCACACGTTGGGTTGGGTCACCGTCAGTGTGCCTCGCGTCCCATTTGCTGGGTCGTCGTCGGGCCGCGCCTCCTGCTTGCTGAGTCGCCGTCGGCCGCCGGAGACCACCGGCCGGATCGGGCCGCCGGTGCACCGCGCCTCCCACTCACTGGGTCGCCGTCGGGCCCCCTATGTGTAACATCCGCCCCAAACACACAAGATTTTGTCCGCTTTGCCCATGCCCGCACGAGAACTTCCCAGGGGGTCACCCATCCTAGTACTACTCTCGCCCGAGCACGCTTAACCACGGAGTTCTTACGAATTCCGTAGCGGCGCACGGTTTTAAAACGCGTCTTCTATGTTTGGGAGGGAAAATTATATAAGCAGCTCAGGATCTCCTTCTCTCCAGGCGATGTGGGGCTAACTCATGGCCTTGTACACCTCACCTCACCTCACCTCACCTCATCCATCTTGGCATTCCCGCCTCAGGAGTCTTGGCTCTTGGCTATTGGCCTATTGGATCTTGGTCGTCACAATCCACCCCCCTCAGGGCTACACGTCCTCGTGTAGGGTTAGACCCCCCCATCCCGAGGAGAATCGGCTCTGATACCATTTTGTAACATCCACCCCAAACACACAAGATTTTGTCCGCTTTGCCCATGCCCGCACGAGAACTTCCCAGGGGGTCACCCATCCTGGTACTACTCTCGCCCGAGCACGCTTAACCACGGAGTTCTTACGAATTCCGTAGCGGCGCACGGTTTTAAAACGCGTCTTCTATGTTTGGGAGGGGAAATTATATAAGCAGCTCAGGATCTCCTTCTCTCCAGGCGATGTGGGGCTAACTCATGGCCTTGTACACCTCACCTCACCTCATCCATCTTGGCATTCCCGCCTCAGGAGTCTTGGCTCTTGGCTATTGGCCTATTGGATCTTGGTCGTCACACTATGCACCGTGCCTCCCCCTCGCCTCATTTCCGATCCCTCTCCCTACTCCTTTGTAATCCTGTTGAATTTTCAATGAAGTGGGGGTCTTCAATGAAGATTGTTCAAAGGGTTTTAAACAGAAGGGGGGGGGGGTCACGGGTTCTGAAAGATGGTTGGGAATTTTTTTGAAGTAAAAAGTTTTGATTATTTTATTATGTTTGGGGTCATGAAAATAATAATATAACGAGGATATCCTAACAATGGTCTATGAAATTTCTCGTATTTTCTGAGGGAAATGATTCACTTTACATGGCGGATTTATTTTCCTCCCAAAAACTGATTTGGCAATTCGAAACAAAAGTAATCCAAACACGTGATTTTGAGTCAACGTGGATTCCTGCTTATGAAAATATCCTCCATTTCAGTGGACTTACATTTCTACCGAATTACGTTAAATGTGTCACCTATCAATTTTGAGGGATGCAATGGAAATTGAATGACTTAAAATAGTCGTCTCAAACCACACAACCACGACAACTACATCTCACCCATATCCTTTTTATATCAAATCTTATAGTAGTGAGACATCTTGTTGGAAAGAATTCAACAATTACCATTGGTTCGGTTGAACGGTAAAGGAAGGACTGTTGTCATTTGAACAGGAGAAAAAGTAAAAAATGACGGTCGAAAATAAAATGTATTTTGAGGGATATGATATAAAACCATCTTTTTATCTGTCATTTCCACCAACATGATCTGTTGTTAGGGACCTACCACTAAGCCCCCCTCCTATTATTATTATTTTTTAAAGAAGACATACATATCCTGGTTAGAGCGACACCTATAAGTGTCAATGCAGAAGAGAGAGCACGGTTCGATGCTTGCCAACTGTAGGAGCACAAAGATGTTTTTTCTCTCTAATGACTGAGCATGCTTGTTTCTGCCCATAGGTGCACCACTTTATTTATACGCGACACGAAGTAAGACAAACTCATTGCTCAAACCGTGTTTGTAAGGCATGTGATCCTTTGGGCGAAAATGACAATCGACAACTACAATTATATTCCAGTGGTTAACCCCACTGGCGAATGTGGTCAATGAATGCATTGCATATCACAACCCATTGCCTCAATCGGGATTGGATCCAACTCCTCTCCCTTGTTAACCAACCAACTCATTTAAAAGGTAATAAAGTTTTTAGAGAGGGGGTCAACAATGTATATCAAACGGTTAACCCATCCGCCATCCAACACCCCGCGCACGTTCGTTTTCATGCATAGAAATGAACACCACAGAAATGCACAAGAACAAACGATGTGACGTTAATGAATATCTCAAAGAAAAGAAAAAACTTAAAACATGCGTCCTCATAAAGGCTCAATAGGATAGTCAATTTAGTCCATGGAATGCCCCAATTAGATATTAAATTGAAGAAGTAATGCCTATCAATTAAGAGTTGGAGATACCAAACGTCGAACTAAACACTAAAACCTTATTTGTCATAATCACTCACCTAAACAATAATTCAACCAAAGTAAAACTATTATATTCTTAGTATCTCCATTATGTTCTAGTCTTATGAACGTGGATTACATCATTCAGCCAAGACGGGCTTGAAACAAGTTGTGGCCTAAGATGAAAATTCTAAATAAATATAAATAATATTAATTAAGTTACAAAATGATTTTCTTATCTTCTTTGCGAGAACAGGTGTTTCAGTGTCTTCAAACATTGGATTTATCTGAGCAAGGAAGAAAAATTTAAACTTAAAACTCTTTTTTCTTTTTGTTTAAAAGAAATGGCAGTAAAATCTCACACCCGAGGTCTCGCGCTACAGTGCGGAATCCGGGGCGAACACAACCAGTACTACGCCTACTAATTGCACTCAGTAGCCTCGATAGGTAAGGCAAAGGGCTACATCAATATGGCCAAAAAAAGAGGGTTGTTAGCCTAAGACCCTTTAACTACCCATGTATTACAATAAACCCTAGGCTTAAGATCATTTAGCCTTAAGCCCATGCAAACCTTTTTTCAAAATATCTTTTATCTTCCTACACTATTTTTTCATGTATTTTGTCTCTTGTGATATCATAAAAAGAAGACATTATTGCTTGTAACACCTCTGCTTTTCGGACTAAGGCGCTATGAGTAGAACCCCCTCAGTTCCTACAAAAAACAAACTTTTTTTTAATATCCATTTTAGCCCTTAGTAATAGTGGCTATACAGTACTTACTACATGATTTTTAGTTATAGTGCCAATATAGTGCTCACTACATGATTATACTATAGCAGTGATTTCAATTTGGTTAAGACAGTGATTTCACTTTAGAAACCGAATTGATACTCTACTAGCCAAATTGATTTGCTACAGTGAAAACATTGTAGCAACCAAATTGTTACTCTACAGTATGAATTGATACTCCATAATCATTGTAGCAGATTAATAATTCTCCAGTATCAATTCAATTGCTACATTGGTTTTACTATAGCTGCTTCAGTCAAAAAATTGATATACTGCTATAATAAAATCACTGTAGAAATCATGCGATCAAGCACTACTGATTTTTGTTGCCCACGGGGTAATAGATGAGCATTTTTGTCATTTCATAGAGGTTAGAAAAGTCAACAAAGGTTTCATATGAACGTTTCTTTTCAGGAAAGGTTTGGGCTCAAAGAAACACATTGTTCGAACTGGAGTTTAAAAGCATCTCCTAACAGGAGGTTTTCACTTTTCACTAAGACCCCCTCCCCCCTCCCAAATATATATATATATATATATATATATATATATATATATATATATATAGAGAGAGAGAGAGAGAAAGAGAGAGAGAGAGAGAGAATACGGGGTATGAGCTGACAGCCCATTTGCTGAAATGGGCTGTCAGCAGGAGCCGTCCGATTGGATGATCACCACCGTCGAAAAAAAAAAACAACAACTGCTGTTACAGCTGTCCCTTTTTCTCTCTCTATCTCTCTCTCACGAGCTCGAGCAGCAGCCGTCTGTTAAAACCACCGTCCCCCTCCAGCCCCCTCACCGACCCGGCAGCCCTCCGGCGACCCCCGACCCCTCCGGCGACCTCCGTCCCCACCCGGCAGCATCCCGGCGGACACCCGACCCCCGGCGACATCCCGGCAAACACCCCGGCGGACCACCGGCGAGCCCCGACCCCCTCCGGCGACCCTGTCCCCCTCCGGCAGCCCTCCGACGCCCTCCGACAGCCACCCCGGCGGTGGTCCGTCGGGGGGTCGGGTATCCGCCGGGTGTCTGTCGGATGTCCGCCGGGGGCTCGTCGGATGTCCGCCGGGTGGGGACGGAGGCCGCCGGAGGGGTCAGGGCTCATCGGTGGTCCTGGTCTAGGGGTTTTAACTGCCGGCTGCTGCTCGAGCTCGTGAGAGAGAGAGAGAGAGAGAGAGAGAGAGAGAGAGAGAGAAAGGGACGGCTGTGTTAACAGCTGTAACAGCAGTTGGTTTTTTTTTTTTTTTGAACGGTGGTGATCATCCAATCGGACGGCTCCTGCTGACAGCCCATTTCAGCAAATGGGCTGTCAGCTCATACCCCGTATTCTCTCTCTCTCTCTCTCTCTCTCTATATATATATATATATATATATATATATATATATATATATATATATATATATATATATATATATATATATATATATATATATATATATATATATATATATATATATAGTGCAGGGATACTCTTACTAATGGAATCTTACTAATGAAAGTTACAAATCGTCTTTTACCTAACATAGAGGTTTCAGAATTTGATGAAACTTGGTAGGGATGCTCTCTATGGCAAGTTGATCATCCTCACCAAAAATCATCAAATTCTATAACCTCTAGGGGCATCAAATGTTAGAAGCTTTATCGATCGTTCATTTTAACCGTTAATTTGAATGACATTTTTGATGCCCCTAGAGGTTATAGAATTTGATGATTTTTGGTGAGGATGATCAACTTGCCATAGAGAGCATCCCCACCGAGTTTCATCAAATTCTGAAACCTCTAGATAGGTAAAAGGCGATTTGTAACTTTCATTAGTAAGATTCAATTAGTAAGAGTATCCCTCCCCATATATATATATATATATATATATATATATATATATATATATATATATATATATATATATATATATATATATATATATATATATATATATATATATATATATATATATATATATATATATATATATATATATATATATATATATAGAGAGAGAGAGAGAGAGAGAGAGAGGGAGAGAGAGAGGCATGTTAGGATGCGGTGTGCAGTGTGTGCGGCGTCGCACCGCTACGGTGCGTGCTGTTGGAAATTAATCCATGGTCGAGGCTCGCAGCGGAAGCGATTTTGCGGTCGAAAGACCGTTCATGGTGCACGTTACACGATTTAAACTTTCATCGAAACTAATCTACATA